>CAJQUW010014991.1:890000-1283649 GCA_907163375.1 Prostheceraeus crozeri
AACTTAAGCCGAAATTTAAAATTGGAGATAGAGTTAGAATATTTAAATATAAGAATAAATTTGAAAAAGGCTTCGTTGGCTATTAGACTAAAGAAATATTTGAAGTTTGTTAAATAAATCAAACTTATCCGATTACTCACGAAATCAAAGATTTAGATGACGAAAATATCAGAGGCCGATTTTATCAAAATGAATTACAACGATCTGATTTTTAATTATCATTATCATTATTATTGGAACTAACGTTTTCGGGAATTAAATTCCCTTATTCAATTCTAACATAATATCTAGAAATGGTACTCCTTCCTGTAATTTAAATAAAACATAAAGACATAATTGACCGCAATATGTAGTTCCTGGTTTTTGAATTTGAAATGTACTATAAATTCCATTGCCAAGTAATTTTTTGACTTCGTTTGTAGGTGGAAGTCCATAAGAGTCGAAACAATAGTTCTCAGCCTCCGGGCGGTCGAAATAGTAAATATCTCGATTTTTATTAAAGATACCTGCAGACCAATGTATTCCTTTTTCATCTGACGTATGAAGATTTGTTATGAAATTTATAGTTATTGATGGAACTTTGTTCCGGGAACTGAAGGTTCCTGTTGGCTTATTTTTTAGGAATTGTAATTCGTCTCTCATCAGAACATGAAAATTCTTTATTCCCAATTGATTTGCGATTTTCTTTAAATCGAAATTCGTTGTTGTTTGTGTTCCATATAATTTCAAAAACTCATTTATGTTGCTCATTTTATAATGAAAAAATTTCTTAAGGGACCCCTAGAAGTCAGAAGGGAGGGGGTATTGATTTGAAACTGTGCTCTAATGATGACTTTCCTTACTACTTGGGGGATATTGATTTAAAACTGTTCAATAATGATGTCTTTCCTTACTACTTGGGGGGTATAGATTTAAAACTGTTCTCTAATGATGTCTTTCCTTACTACTTTGGGGGTATTGATTTAAAACTGTTCTCTAATGATGTCTTCCCTTATTACTTATTCGATTTTTTAAAATGATTTAATTTAATCTAAATTAAAACGTTACATTGTTACATTTTATTAGTAGAGTTAGTGTTTCGTACATCTTAATTCAAAAGTAACTCATCCCTCATCAATATGTGAAAATTCTTCATTCCCAATTGATTAGCAATCTCATTTAAATCGAAATTTGACGTGGTTTTGTTTGCCGTATATTTTTTGGAAGTCTCTAATGTTACTCATTTTTATAGAAGATGAAATGTTTCTATTATATTCCCGCAAATGTAAAATTAAAAACAACACATGGATATTTCAATTTGGTTACATCCACTTTGCATACATTCAATTTGGATACATTGAAATACATGTAAATTTGTCCACGCGTGGACACGTTTTAATTGGATGAGAGAAAAATGACATCATACAACAACATAATGAAAATGATTGATAACAGAAGGATTGAATAATCAATTATTCCAAAAACGCTCATCTTGTGAAAGACACTGCTCCAAGATTGAAAGATTAGTTTTTAACAGTCGTATAGGAAGCGAGACTCTACAAAGAGTCTGAAATTTATCTGCCAGTTTTGCCAACTTCATTGCGAAGCTCAATTCAGTTCGTGAATAGTTAATATTGTTATGTTTTAAGAGATATGTGAAATCTCCTTTATTATTCTCACACAAGGATAATATATGATTGGCGTGTTTTCCAATAAAAATTTTACATGTGACACACAAAAGATGGCTTTGTTTTTCGTATTTCAAGTGTTGTTTCAAAGAATTCACTGACGTTGAAATGTCCCCCGCCGGTTCTGTAAAATATTCCACTGATTCGATAAATGTATGACGTTCAACAACACTTTCCTTCAACTGTTTTGTAAATGTTTCGATTCTGAAAGGAAGTGATGCTTCCTTCTTTGCTTTGGCTGCGATTTTATGTTGCTCTTTGTATGCTTTTCGAGCAGAATGTTAGCGTCAGGATTGAAGAGTAGAGGCGCTTTCTTCACTTGCTGGTCTATATACGAAAAGTATTCAGAATGTTTCTCCGATGGAATGAACAAATCCGCAATATTTTTGAAGAACTCTGGAAGTACCGTTGCTATGTTGGCTTGTTGTTCAACGACTGCTTGACTCATGATTGACGGATAAATTAGTACAAATCACTATGTTCAAAATATAAGAATAACGTAATTAAAGATAGCGGAACGATGAGAGCAAGCAGATGATAAGTGTTGATTGAAATAATATCACAACAATCTGAGCACACGATACAATGACAGACGAGAGAGAAAAATGAAAACAGTACAGCTGGCAGATATCTTAACGTCATACGGATGTGCTGACGCACTGACAAGAATTAAAACAACTTGCCTAACGTACAATTAAAATCTCATTGTTTCACAGAGTAGTAGCAGTAGCAGCTGTTTGTTCTTTAATACATTGTTTCCCTTCAAATGTTTGAGCGGGAAGTCATTTCTTCAAATATTATTAGACACATTATATATTTTAAAAACCTGAAAAACGTCTTAACTCATGAATTTGAAATTCTCAACTTTTATGATTTTCGGTGTCCTGGAACGGTCATGATTTTAAGGGTGAAAATTGTAATTCTCAAATTTGAGATTTTGAAAAATTTGAAAAATTGGGTATTTTTAAAAACGCCCAAATTTATGAATTTAGGTCTTCATACCCTGAAAAATGACCAAAATTCATGAATTTAGACCATTTAAAAAGTACCTTTTTTTGAAAAATCGGTATCTTTAAAAACGACTAAATTCATGAATTTAGGTCTTAAAAACCTGAAAAAGGGTCTAAATTCATAAATTTATGTCGTTTTTAAAGATACTGTTTTTTGAATTTTATGGTGTCCTGGAACGGTCTTTTGCCTATTACTCATGAATTCAAGTTTCTAATGAGTTTTATCAAGTCTTATCCCCCTTTTCCCAATCACGGATACTTACCATCTAAGGACTGTAACTCCGGCAGCAAGGATGTACGCGGAGGAGGTAGGAGTGGGACGCGAGCCGAGGGTGGAAGAGTCCTTGGCTTCGGTGTCGGAGGGACGTGGTGACGAGGAGCAGGGACTGATGCAGGGATGGGCGCAGGGAGCGGAGCTGGCGGTGGAGGTGGGGCGATGACGATGCCCGAGAAAGGGGTCGCACCTTGGGCGGAGGTAGATGGGCGGGAAGGTAGGGCCGGAAATTCATCATTAAATCTCCGCCTCGCAGCTTCTTCCTACTTCTTCATCTCCGCCATATCTATAGAGAGGAAAGAGAGATTAGATAATGAGACAAGGATGATACAGAGGATCTAAAACAGTATAAACATGAGATGTTAAAGATACTTACACTTGCCAAGCCGCTCATAGGCTTCCCCGATTGCACCTTGGGGGACGGGTTCCCCATTACGAATACATTCATGCACTGAAAAAGAATGACAGCAAAGATAAGCAGAGGTAAAATTTGGATTCGGTTTAAACATGAACAAAATAAGGGAGGGACTCTTGATTTTAATGAGGATGTCTGCCCTAATGATGTTAGTAATAGAGTCAACCTTGATACAAATACTTACATTGCTCGATGGTGGCCTTTTCCATCTCGACAGCAATGCGGTAATTCTCAATTTTTGTAAATTCCATGTCGGACAGTCGATTGCAGATGATCAATAAATAAGACTTCAATCACTGAAAAGGAAAAATGAGAATCGTTTCATTTGCCTAGTCAACGTTTGGGAACAATCATTGAAGTGACATCTAATGAATTACATTTCACTCTACTCCATATCATAAAGACTAACCTTTGTCGAATGGCTGAAGTACTCTGACCTGGCGAGAGAAAGCGTCACGTTGAGTATGAAGTCGAACGCCCAACATGAGCAACGGTTCAGAGGTTTCGGTCTAACAAACGACGAACAACCCGTGCAACGCAATCCCTCTACGGCAGTACCCGCCGTCCCGAAGGAACGCT
Organism: Prostheceraeus crozeri; assembly: GCA_907163375.1. Taxonomy (NCBI): domain Eukaryota; kingdom Metazoa; phylum Platyhelminthes; order Polycladida; family Euryleptidae; genus Prostheceraeus; species Prostheceraeus crozeri. Next base: position 893,946 of record CAJQUW010014991.1, read on the forward strand.
CGAGCAAAGGAGGTATTACAGCGATGATATGTTTTATGAGCAGAAGTGAATCTCTTGATAGCAAGAGACTATTCAACTTGATAGCAAGTCAAAACAACCTGATAGCAGGAGCTCACCGACACTCACCTTGTGAAAGATAAATGTAAAGAGCAGAGCTGGTACACTGCCTTTTATAAGATTTTCCTTAGCGGTGAATGGATGAGACCTCTCGTCCAATCACAGACAAGCTACAGTTCCCGATGTGCGCACACACATTTGTAACGCGTTCTTGGAATCGTCCTAGGCAAATATGATGTTTAGCAATAGACTCAACCATGACACCTGAAGTCAATACATTGAAACATGATGATTGCACGATTCGTTTTCATCAAGAGAGCTTCGGAGGCTTAATACAAGATTACATCCTTAAGTTTCAAAGGGAGGAGACAGAATTGGAAGCATGCTTGGACTGCACACGAGAAATATTTACGGAGTTGATATCTTATTTCAAAGACAGTCTCATCAAGGCTCACTTAATTGCACATGTCAATTACACTCATTTTCCACAAGGTCAAGTAGCGGAAAGTGCTGACTTTCAGTTTCGTTCCTATGGACAAGACTGTGTTACTGATGCTTCTGAGTTTTATACACGACATCTGAGGAAGATTATTTCTCGGATGGACAACGTTCATGGTCACGGCGATCATTTGCTTCTGAATAAAATAAGCCATATTGCCATCGCCTTTAGTAAAGTTGTGTTTCAATGATGTTAAATCAAAGACCAAATAAAGTATATTTTCATGACACTTGTGTTGTGCTAAACTTTCTAATGCTGTGGCGAGTTCAGTCAGTGACAAAACTTCAATGATCAAAATTTACTTTTACAAACGTGTGTCACGGTAAAACTATTTGACTACACTAACTTTGCTTTTGCAAACCATGATACACTCTCTGACTACACTCACGAATAAAACTTCGATGATCAAACTTTGCTTTTGCAAACGTGTGTCACAGTAAATTTTTTGACTACACTAACGCTTACATTTTATGACATTTGTGTTTCATAAAACGTCATGATCAAACTTTCGAACTATACATCAACCTGTGTTGCAGTAAAACTTTTGTACAACATGATACACTTTTTGACGACAATTTTTGACTCACGAATAAAACTTCGATGATCAAACTTTACTTTAACAAACGTGTGTCGCAGTAAAACTATTTGACTACACTAAACTTTGCTTTTGCAAACCATGATACACTTTCTGACTACGTTCACAAGAGCTTGTTCACTATCGAAGAGAGAAGTCTGTGATGTGTTGCATGTGGTGCAAGGGTGGCCTCCCATTTCATTCCATTCATCATTTCGTCTCCGTGATAGACACAGTTCTTAAAAGAACTTATGGTTCATTCTCGCATGGTTGGCCAACTATCGGGAGGCAAGTGCAATGGAGATTTTATGAGGTAACCTGTGGCAGATAGCTAAATGTCGCCCTGGCGGTCAGAGTACAACGTTGAGACGAAAGGCAACCACTTGGAAACATGACGCAGAGAGGTTTCACAAGGATTACCTTTGCCGAATATCCCGTGCAGTACTCATCGCTACGGACTTCACCGCTGTCTCGAAAGAACGCCCACCAACAGGAAGTATGACACCGAAAATCTCCGTAACTTGCACCGTCAATGACTTCATAGCCAGATATGAAAACCGGTGGAGTTATTTACAAGAGGTTGGTAAGTCGTTGCTTTGATCAGCTCGATAGCTTGATAGCAAGCCGTGATTCACAAGCGTTTTGCAATGGAGATGTTTAGATGCCACCCATGACAAGATAGCTAAGACTCAACCGATTGGCGTTCAAAGTGCTACGTGGAGAACTGTGTCAAATGCCCAACATGAGTTGCCCCAGAGGTTTCGGTGGCACTCCCTTGCCACACTTATCACTACGGCATCATCCGCCGTCCCGAAGGAACACCCTGTCAGTGGAATATTACAGCAAAACTCTCCGTGTCTTGCTCGCCTTCAGTGAAAAGCCGCTTGTATCATGAGAAGACTGGCTCAGACATCATTACAAATCCTTTATGACTTCAGCAGGGACGAAAACCCCAGAAAACCTCCAAAAATAGTGAATCTAAATTTTTCAACTTTTTAGCACTACTTATGAAATTTTATAAGTAGTCTATCACTTAGGGTCAAGACCTATCGAACCTTTTTTGAATCAAGTCAAACGGACTTGTAGAAGCAAAGTTACAAGCCTTAAAAGTTTTGGAGTCTTTTATGGCCTGGAGACGAAGGCCATCTCCTGGCGAACCTTTAAGTCTGACGCCTTAGCTGATATCAACAATGAAATTTTCTAAGTCGACAGATTTTCTAAGTTTCGGAGATCTCCATTGCTATCATTAGAGCTGCGGAGTTCGCCTACCCCAACCCAGTCGGGAGGAGAACTGACTTCCAAAAGCAGAGTTTCCACTTATATAGTTTGTGGCGATCAGCTGATGACGCAATATCCATCATCCTAAAACTTTAAATCCGTCTATCTCCGGTTCTAGTGCTTAGATTGACTCCAAATTTTGAGTGCCATGTTTTCTCGCTCTCCCCTTTCATTTAAGACATCCCTCGACTCTCTACGATGACCAGGCGCCGAGCTGAAAAAACTCTGTCGTTTTTCAAAAAGCTCCAAAATCTTGAAAAATGCGCAAAAACTCGATTTTTAACAGGCTCTCATTTGGAAACAAAACCTTCCACAGATCTGAAAAGATAGGATCCTGGAGAAGAAAGGGCGGTCTTGCCCGTAAAAGAAACCCGAGCTCTTCATTCACTTCCAATCCTCCGCTATTGACCGCCAAAGGTAGCTACAATTTAACATTTTCAGGAAAAAATCTCATGTGGAGGCCCAACTTTTCAACTTTTTCTCTCCGATTGACTTGAAACTCACCCTCTAGATGCAGAATGGCACGTTGATTCCAAATCTGGTCTCTGTTTTCCCGTCCGAGGCTTGGTTCACCCACTAGAGCCATTTTCGTAAAAATTCTAACTCTGTCGTTTTTTTTGCCAATGTCCCAAATTTTCAATGGCGTCTCACATCTATACGAAGGCAGATAGGAACAAGCCGTTTCTTCCACTGAATTTGTTTCACTCTTAGCGTTCAAACGAGCTATTGCACGACTTTCTACAATCTCTAGAACCAAAGTTGGAAGATCGCTGCCAAGGGGGGGAGGTCAGAACCTTTTCTCTCCGATTGAGCTGGAAAGAAGTTCCTAGACCCAAAATTGACCAAAACGTCCGAATCTGCCCTCCGTTTTCCCATCCGAGCACTCCTTCATGTCGAAAAATGGACTTTCTCATCCCAAAACATCCAAGACCTGACTTTTCCAACTCTGACGTTTTCCTGCCATTTCCTCCCTAAACCCAGGAAAATAGGATCAAACTGAGCTTTCCACTGCATTTTTCTCACTCTTAGCTTTCAAATGAGCTATCACACGACTTTCTACGATCTCTAACACCAAAGTTGGAAGTCTGACAGGAGGGGGGGGGGCAGAACTTTTTTTCTCCGATTTCGCTGGAAACATCCTTCCTAACCCAAAATTGCCCAAAACTTCCGAATTTGCACTCCGTTTTCCCATCCGAGCTATCCTTCATGTCGAAAAATGGACTTTCTTATCCCAAAACATCCAAAGCCTGACTTTTCCAACTCTGACGTTTTCAGAGATTCCACCCCTTGCCTCTCAGGAAAACTCCTCCCTGCCTTCCTTCCCCACCCAACATTTCACGTAGATCCCGATTCTGACCTCCAATTTCACATCCGAACCCTCCTTCATGACGATTTCCAACTTTTCTCATCCCAAAAACCACCAACACCCACCTTTTCCTCACTCTATCCTGTAAGGGTGCTAAATAGCCGACTCCGACTCGGATTTTCACCTGTAAGGGTGCTTCTTAGTTTGAGTTTGATCTTTTTTATAATTTGCAAAAGCATTAACTAATGACTTGATGAGCTAATTTTGGCACAAAATTACTCATTCGAATGCTCATACCATGCTCCGTTCGCAATGAATACGGTATCTTCTCAGCATGAAGGTGAGGGACATAGCCATCAACCATGCATGAGTGCTAAGTCAGATGGTGTTTGTTCAATGCCTTGTGGCATATGTTTCGTCGCGTAATGAGCAACGTTGCAATTAGCCTATAAATACATAAAATAGGCTGCACACGAAGGAATCCAACATATGTGAAGTCAAGTATTCTTTCTGGATTTTATTTGTACACTGCACCAATTTTGTACTAGAATGGCATTATCGCACGAGCATCTTAGGGGAGCCTGTGCACGGTTTTCGAAAGGCGCTTAGGTTTGGGTGACGCATGCCTATGTACACTTAGCCCTAAACGGTACAAGCGTGGACAAAATGTACACATTCAAAATTCAGACTGCAATTTTGCTTTATGTATTTAAAATTCAATGGTTCTTTTTCATGCCAGCCTAACTACGTGACACGACTTGCTCGTGAGCGATTTTCATTGATATATGATGTTTCAACCTTTAGCAAAATCAAAATAACCTTTACTCGTACGAACGTGTACAAATTGTCACGTTATTGAATTGGTGCAGGGTTTGAAGCCTTGATTGACAACGTCGTCAATTACAAATGCGGATACTTGACTGTAAATATCCATCCTCAACACCTCTCCATAACTCGATGCCGCTAGTGATGCTATGTATAGTAGAATGCTTGCCAGCACGTGGTTGGCTCTTGCACGTGATTGGCCACGCTTATTTCAAATCTTTAGTTATTCTGCTCATTCTGCTTTAGTACTTTCCTGACATAGCGCCGTTGGAATGATGCGTCGGCAACGTCGAATGACCTTTATTGAGGCCTGTCAACAATAAGGATTGAACGACAATGATGATTATGCAACAGAATCGTCCGATGACGACATGCTTGTGGATCCAACGAACGACGGTGACCATGAGGATCTCGACCCACAGTTTTCTGGCATTGACCAGAACATCAGTGGCCACGACGTAGACGACGAGGGAGATTTCGATGTATTTCAAGAATTGTCTGACGATGATGGCAGCACAGATGATGAGGCTGCTTCGACTATTAAAGAAGCTGGAGGTGTGACCTTTTCCCATCAGCCGATTCCTCCACATCGAATAGAAAGAAACATTTTGACTGAGCGACCGCGATCCTTGTGTAATCCGACGAATGAGAGACAGGCTTTTCTATTGTTCTACGACGAAGACATTATCAGGCACGTTTTACGTTACACTAACAGGAAAGCTTCTGACATTCGACGTGACTTTTCTCAGACACATTCGAAACCGGCTCCATCATACATGTCAGATTATAGCTTCTCTGAATTTTTAGCATGTTTCGGTATCCTAATTAGAGCCGGTGTCGACAGGGACAATATGACTGCATTGCAAGATCTCTGGTCCTCAAATGATAGCCGACCCTTCTTCAGAGGAGCAATAGGCTACCAACGTTTCAAGTTTTTCTTCCGTGTTATTCGATTCGACAATTTCCGTGATCGTGAAGTGCGAAAGAGAGAAGAAAAGATTTCTGCTATTCGTGAAGTTTGGACAATGTTTCAACGAAACTTATTGAGATTCTACGTGACAGACAGTACAATTACGATAGACGAACAACTCCTTGGATATCGTGGTCGGGCACCTGGTCGTTATGCCAAGCAAACCCCGAAAATACGGCGTCAAGATTTTCTGGGCGTGCGAAGCGTCCACTGGATTCGCCTTGACTGCTTCCATTTAGACTGGAAAAGAGACTGGTGGGACTGTGCACCGAAATCTTGCAACAGATGTGGTCTTGGAATTGTCTGCTCCATTCTTTGGCAGTGGTCGTGAGATAGTTACTGATCGATACTTCACCTGACATGATATTGCCATCAAACTTTCAGCAAATAAATTGACTCTGCTTGGGACACTGAAAGCAAACAGAAGAGAAGTTCCGCGCTGTTTGAAAGACGTGAAAGACAGAGAAGTGTTGTCCACAAAGGCCCTCTTTGATCACGAAAATATGATAACTATTTCATCCTATGTACCGAAGAAACACAAAAAATGTTCTCATGTTATCATCAGCTGACAATGATGTGAAAGTGTCAGACCGGCCGGATCAGAAACCTGAAATCATTCTCAGATACAATGATGCAAGAGGAGGCGTCGACATTATGGATGCATGCATTGAGGAATACACTTCACGGCGGAAAACTTGTAGATGGCCATTACTGATCAACTTCAACATAATCGATGTCTGCCGGAACAACGCTTTTCTGATGATGACGAAAAATGGATACGGTCTGTCTCGGAAGCAATTCATGAGAAATTTGTCACATCAACTAGCAAAACCCTTTGCTTCAACGCGAATTTCACGCAGAGATGTTAGACTGGCTGCAGAAGTTGCTGGATTTATTACATCGAGTGAGGCATCACGGAATGGCAGCCAAGATGGGAGCGGCATCAATCGGCCATTGAGATGTCATGTGTGCAAGAAATGGACAAGGAGTAAGTGTGACACTTGCATGTTTCCCGTCTGTCCACGACATCGGATGCAAATCCGAAAAGATTTCTGTTTATCTTGCAATTCAAAGATATGGTCTCACAAAATTGTTTGATCAATTTTTGTGGATGGTCAAAGCTAATTCAATGTCTTTGCTAAACGTGTGGTAGTTTTTCAAGCTAGTATAGTCGAGATTGAGGATTACATTGTTTTCAATTTAAAATTTGGCTAAGTGTGTGGAAACCACGATGAACCATGGAAGTTTACAATTTTTATTCAATTTGGCCTATTTGTCTTTTGTAAATTGGCCTAGATGCCTAATCAAAGATCGACCGCAAACAGTGTCAGATGATAGGTATTTCATGTTTGGCAGGGGTAAGACTTATAAGAGATGCAATATTCACATATCGTAAAGGACTTGTTCATATAATCAAGCACAGCGATCTTGTGTACAAAGCGTACACGTTTGTACGTATACGTGCGTAAAATTATGTGTACCGTTGAGGGTTGCATGTAGTTTAAACAGTCTTTATTTGCATTATTTCATATTGTACGATATGCAGGCGAATGGATTTACTATATAATTCCAGACCGTCATTTTTCGATGAAATCTGGCCATATATTCCAATATTGATTGTCACATTGCTATCATTTGATAACACAAAAAAGCTTCCGCAATTAGTTTGGCCTGTTCACTTTTCATTATTCATACAGATTTTAGAATGTAAAATACAGTCCATAAAATTACGTTCAAGAGTACGCAACAAAGGAATTTGAACATATTTCTGCCTTTTGAAATTGGTGGCCCGGGAGCCCTCTCGCGGGCCACTAGTTGTGGCCCTCTATCTCAACTTGGTTGCCCACCACTGATCTAAATGCTTCGACCTCACGACATGTTCGCTATCACTTCCACTTACACTCAATTTACTATCTTGGCACGTTCTTTGGTAAACCACATCCTACATCTATATCATGCATTGGTCTTGCACAGTTGTATCACAGAATATCAGAGTTGGTTTTGTAATTCGGCATTTCTTTAGGTAGGCGGAATCGCTCTTATTAATTATTGCCACGGTTAAACCCTAGTCCAGGGGTTCCCAACCTTATTGAGTTGCGTACCCCCAAAGTAGAAAATCATAGGATTTTTCATTATTCCGCGTACCCTCACCTATACATATAAAAATGGCAAGAATTCAATCATACTAAAATCTAATTGCGGGTAGAAATATACGAAATTCGTAGTTTAATTACACAAAAATTTAACTTATGCGTAACTGATGCGCGCTTGTGTAACAACATAATTATCCTGTGTAACAACAACAATAATCCTTCATACTTCCGCTGTTGTCTCTCATTTGGTTGATCTCCTTCCTATATTTTGATTTCTCTAGAAATTTCTCAAGGTTTTATTCAAAAGTGAATCTGGGTAACCACTATTGCAAAATCTGTCCTTGACTTTATTAATGTAATACCCTTAATTTCAAGTTTGGTAGTTGATCTCGTAACTCTGTTGTACTCCGCCATAATGATTCATTTCTTGTGTGATTTTAAACCACTTGATGTCCAAGGTTGACCCACTATAAGGCTCAAGGTGGAGCATTCCGTTCCATTGAGGTGATTATGAACAATCAATAAATATTGAATCAATCTCAAAGTTGTGCCTCTTTCAGAGCCTCAAACATTGTATTTTCTACTGCGCATCCAAAACTCAATGCCATAGTTTAGTTTCGATTTTATGACAGGGCTTTATCTAAAGGTTCAAAGTGGAACATTTTACTCTAATTGCTTCAATGGACATTTCTGTGATGAGTGCTGCGTTCACGACAGTCCAAAACATTTCTTTATGAAGCCATAGCCTACATTTCAAAGCTTGAAAGTCGTATAAAATCAGCCTCGAAACAATTTTTTTAAAATTTCTAATTTTTGAATTAATTTATAATCAAACAACTACATACACAGCATGATGGATGAATTAACGGTCAGTCGCTTATGTTCTCAACTATGTAACAAATGGGGCGTTACAGGGCTCTCTTTTGGGCCCATTTTTATTTCTTCTTTATCGCTATGAATTGAAACTACGCCGATGATATTCATGATATTATACCTTTTTCTGAGCATCAATTAAAAGAATCTTTACTGACATGTGATGAGGTCGGAGGCATACAGCGATAGTCATCTTCAAACTTATTGCGAATAAATGAGAAGAAAACTAAAATAGCAAGTGATTTTTACCAAGAAGAACAAAGCTGTTGATGGCATGCTTCACAAACTTCCATTTCAAGTCATAGATGTCATTAACGGAGCCACAGAAGTAAATATTTTGTTTAGCTGCTTCGGTTTGCTATAAGTGTGATTAATTCGAAATCGCCGGCACATCGGGGAACTTACTAAGTGGGCAAAAAGGAATTCCTAATACCTTACACTTACAGAGATAGGAATATAGTCGTACGTCGCTTGCGGATTAATGTGAGTTCAAGCTAAATGCTTCGATTGCCGCAATTCCTTCAGATTCGGAGAATTCAGATCATTGTGCACAAGTTTTCCCATAATGTTGACCCTTCCGATCGATCAGTATTAAAAAGGTAGTAGGCGTACGAAAATTAGTTCACTTGATGATTTCACCATCGTCCTCTTGCCATTCCTTGCTGCATAGTGCATACACTGAATCGAATACTGGTGCTCTATCATCCATAGAGTAGGTATATCTTCTCTATGCCATCATCCTAGGTGCTGTTTGGAATAATAAACGGTCGAGGATTCCTCATTTTGAAGCTATGGAAAGAAAGTGTTCTAAGCGATGTATATTTTGAAAAGGTCTTTGTGTCATTTGGATATTGTTGTGATAATGTTGTGAATAAGGTGGGTGAGGTTAATAGGGCCCACTTGTTAGATCTCGGAAACTGCTTAACGAATTCAAGCGCAACAAAAAAGAAATGAAAATATATCTAATTTTAAATAAGTGTCAGAAGATTTATCGATTTTGGTCCAGTGGATCAGATTCTACAGCATCTCAAAAAAAGTACATTCAAATTTCTTCTTTCATCTAATATTTGCTCTTCATTTGTTCAAGGTTTTCATGATACAAAATATTGGTATAGATGAGCTCTTAACATTGAAAATTATCTCTGGCGTATCCTCTCTATGACCTTATTTGGTACTTTGATTTTTGAGTTCGGGAAAGTACGAAAAAACACTGATTTTAAAAAGATGTCAATGTAGCCAATAAGGCTCGGGCCTATCAAAGTATAATCAGTACTCCGAAAATCCAACGAAGTTCAGATTCACGTAAACGTAGGCGTATATAGTCTTGCGTAGAAAGCACAACTACTTAGGACCTACAAAAGAAGCTTTTACAAATAAAAAGCGCTTTAAGCAAGCATCTGTTCTATCCAAGAAGCAAAACAGTAGGCCCAAGCTCAGTTGTAGAAAAGTAGAGCAAGCTGGCAATGAATCGTGGGATTGCAAAATTTGTAAGGAAGGTGAAAAGTTAGATAGGCTTATGAGATAGCATGTGATGACTGATTGGGTACACAAAGATTGTGTTGGTTTAAGTCATGGAAGTGACGAAGATGAGTTCCTATTTGTTTGTCCTGACTGTTCCAGTGTAGGCCTATAAAGTCTGTGTTCATGACTGATAATATATTAGAGAGATTAGATAGGATATTGAAATTTTCTTTCAGCAGTATTGTCTTAGAATATGGGTAAAATTATAAAAATATGAAAAAGCTCTAAGCTGCAAAATTTGAATTTTTGTTGACCAATATTTCGGTTTCACAACCAGCATCAGGGTAGAAGAATAAAGCGTATCTTCAGACGAGAAGGAATCAATGTCAGAATAGCTCATAGAACAACAACAACAACATTACGTCACGCACTTCAAAACAGGAATGAATCGAACATCTGCAGTCTCACCAATTGTCCTCTCGTCTCAACAGCGTCAATTGTCAAAAGAAAAACACTGTTTACCAACTCCAGTGCACAAAATGCTTTGCCACATATAGCTCAATAAGACCTCTACATATCAGAGTGAAAGAACATCTTACCCGTCCTGAGTCATCAGTATACAAACATCTACAACTCTGCCAGAACAACTCAGTGAGCACAAAAGTACTAGCCAAAGACATTGACACTGCAAATCTTAGACTAAGGGAGGCCATCTTTTTTTTTTAGATCTCTGTGTCCTGTAATGAAATCAAGGGAGGAGAGGGAGGTGTTGCGTGACTTTTTATTTCTATGAACATTATATCATAAATATGCATATCTTGATTCCTCTACTAATTGCATTGCACACTTAAATTTTGAATCTCCTTTACCTTCTATGTAATGCTTTCTTTGTAATGCTATCGGACCCTGATGCTGGTTGTGAAACCGAAATATTGGTCAACAAAAATTCAAATTTTGCAGCTTAGAGCTTTTTCATATTTTTATAATTTTACCCATATTAGAGAGATTATGCAATACCAAATACATTACCAAATACAAGGTTTCACCATCACATAGTTATTTTTTCCTCGTGTTAAAAATGTCTTTTGTTTTTCAATAGAAGTTGATGTATTTGAATGAACAATTTTGGTTTTTCATTTTTGCATAGGGGCTTAACTTAAGTCCTAACTTTGAATCATCCATTGCATATAGCCAGATGTTGGAAATGACTTATAAGCTACGTAAATTGAATACAGTAAATAAAAACAAAAGTGACCTTATTACCTACACGTGTCGGTAATAAGGCCCACTCGGTGATATTTTCATCTTTTTGCTCGTACACCGGAAGTTTCGCAATAATCAACATGAACTTCTCACACATGTCAGCTGCCCCAGAAATAGACAGTTTGAATATAAATTCGAAGTATTTAATCAAAAATTCAAGACTGTAGAGCTCTAAGTCTGTTAGGTGGACCTTATTCACCCACCTTAGTAGGCCTAATACCGGTAAAGTGCAATGATTGAAGGCATTTTGCTGTATTGTGTAACTCTTTCAGCATTCTCAATGCACGGATCACATTTATTGTAAAGCGTGTTTCCAAACGTTCAAAGCTGATCGTTTGTAAATCCGAATGCTGTCGTGAGTTATAAAAAACAATTTTTTCGGAAAACGCAAAACTACTTAGTAATGCTATGCCTCCTGCCTGATTAATTCTTTGTTTCTTTCCTTCAATATTTCTAATTCGGACTTGAGTCTCATCTTTCACGCAAGCTCTTTTTGGTCATTTTTGTTCTCATTTATCGATGTTTCCACTTCAGCCAAACTTGTAAAATAGCCGCATTTTGGGTAATGAATGAGAGTTGCCATTTAAAGTTATAACGAGTTAGGTGTATTTTCAAATAGTCAGCTTCTAATTGGGTGAATGAAATTGTGATAGAAAAAAATCGAACGCGTGGGACATTCTTTACACGCACATGTTCGACAGTCAAGTCATATCAATCGTCTGTGGCATGCTCACTGTCATTTGAACTTCACATAGGCCTGTTTTCAGTCACAAAGTGCTATTTCAAATTTAAAATTTATGCGTCCTTTCGCAACATTATTCATCGCAGTGGAAATACAATTTTGATTTTTCCTGCACATGTAGATTAACGCAGCAGCTGATGAATTAATGTTTAGATCTACGGATCACTTTAATAATAATGAATGTTAGCGAAGTTCCATCAGCGAAACCATAATCGAAACCGCATGCATTGGAACATCTACATTATGATTTAGTAGGATGCAAAATTGACATAGCTTTTATTACAGAGACATATCTTCAACAACATCACGACCAATCAACGATTAACATACAAGGGTTTGACATTATACGAAAAGACAGAAATAAAAGGAAAGGAGGAGCAGTTGCAGTAGTCACTCAGCATGACTTGATTTACGAAATACTAGAACTGCTGTCTGAGCATGAAGCAATGTGGATTGCAACTAACATCAATCAACGGCAATGTAGGCTAGCTGAACTGATGTATCACCCACCAAAAGCGCACTATCAAACTCCAATAATCCATTAGCATGTGACATCAACAGTAGATCATATTAACGATCATACCCTAATCACACGATAATACATGTAATAGCTGGAGACTTCAGCGAACTAGATAACAGACAATTTGGGCTTGAAAGTCACAGTTATGAAATTGACAATGAAATCAGACCATCAATGCATCACAGGCATCAATACAGAAGAACTGTCAGATTTGGCTCCCAAAACCAAGTACGGTATCGCCAAGCAATGAGTAAGAAATCTGAAGAGCATCGCACGCTCCCACGAGGACATATCGCGCAGTAAACTGGAGTTTCATCCCAGCGAAAACGACTTCCTTGAATCTGTCGATGAATTTATCGGATTCTCGGAACAGTCATGGATAAATACTTCAAGCCAAAAAGAATCACTGTAACATCGAGAGACCCAACTTTTGTGACGCCTTATATTAAAATATTGCTAAGAAAAAAAACAAATATATGAGAAAGGGCAAATTGAGTAAAGCAAACATCATCAGCAAGATCAGCGAAATTGTCATGTACAGCAATTCAACAAAGCTGAAATCAAGTAAGCCTAGAGACATTTGGGCAGAAATACGTTATATTGTCAAGGAGAAAGTTTTCAACAGCAAAATAAATCTAGCAGCAAACATTATGAATGGCTACTACACCGAAGTATCAACCGATAAATCATACGAAGAAATTTTGCGCAAAGGCCCAACTAACATCGTTGAATATATTGAAGTATCTGAAACACACATGGCTCTAATGAAACTGAAGAAAACATCTACTGGCAGTGATCATATCCCACGATGGTTCCTTCGCCTAGCAGCAGACTACTTATGCTAACCGATCACGAAGCTATTCAATGCTTCGCTTCAAACCGGCATTTTTCCAGAGCAATGGAAGCTAGCTCTAATTAACCCTGTACTTGAGATCACTCAGCCAAAAAAAACCATGCGATTTCCGACCGATCTCGATAACACCAGTTGCGAAAAGATTATTGCTAAGAAATTCATAAATCAAGTAATGACGGGAAACTGTTAATTGGTAATCGGTAGGGATCGGTAATTGTACCGAATGCATTCTCCACGACACTATCTGACCTAAAAACCAACCATCACAGGCAACATCATGCAGATGACACATATTTGATTGTACCGCCGGAGAATTTCGATACAACAGTCGAGTTCCAGCACATAAAGGAGTGGGCATTAAATTATATAAAACAGCAACCTCAACGAATTCGGCTACTCATTCGAGTGAAAAAGCACATGATGGCCGTCATAGTGTAGGCCTACATAATTGGAAGGGCATATATGGCCTGCATTTGAATTTGAAGTGATAGTGAACATTGAGGGAAGTTCCTGTATTAGGTGTAAGATGGTTAATTTAGTTGTTGCAAGCTACAGATTGGTGTTCTTTTCATTACGACGTTCCGCAGCATTGGTTATACTACGTTTAAGCATGCGTTTAAGTATCGCTGAGAAGTAGGCTACTATGAAGTGTAGACTACCTCCTGAAGAATGACACGAATCTCGAAGAAGTGAATCGTAATTAATTAAGTTGATCATTCCATGATGCATGATGGATAATGTAATAATGATGGACTGCAAAACTGAGCAAAAAATGAAATCTGCTCCACCGCATAGAAAATACATGCTTCTTCTTCCTGATGATCAAATAAAATAAGTAGTAGTATTATTATAGCTATAATTTGCTATAGTGCAAAAATCTGACGTCTTACAAGTTATGGAAACACCTCGATAGATTATATCTTGAGGTAGCCTATTACTTCCATGATTCGACTCTTGATGTGAGCGACACCTTCAGACCGGCTGTTGTTATCGTTTGCATCGATAGATCGATTAAAGCAGATATCGAGAGCTAGTCGCACATATCTATCAATTCGTCAGGGACAATCCTGCCGTGGCGCAATTGCATCGAGAGATGGCTAATATCGAGATTCGACTGCTCTGTGCTTTTGACCGATGATGCCACCGAAAAGCATGTAGTCCTCTTTGACCATGTTTAAAGAAGGATCTGAACTGAACTTATCTATCGTATTACTCTAAAATCCTTATTAATGGATATTGTACTAAATTCTGAAAAAATGATGTCAAGCACTATGTTATGTCAACCATTGTTGTCCGCATCTGATATTTGTGGTCAACAGCTATAACCATGCTGGTTTCAATTTGGCAGCAGTTGTAATTGGGACATCGTTTTAATAACCAAGACCGAAAGCCTCGTGATGCACTGCACATATCTTATTGTGAGGGCGATGCTAGACAATTTCAATGGAAATCGACGCATAATGGCCAAGTTTTTACGAACATTTTTTAAGGTCAAGTGAAAGTGCACATGAGAAGTGATTGCTCATGTCACTTAACCGCCTTACTCAAGGAGCGGCTATATCACTATATCCCCTCTCTGTCCATACCACATTTTCTCGAGAAAAAAGGAGGCAAGGCGAACAGTTTCTTGTGCTTCTCACGGCCGGTCAGCCACTCACATGTTTGAAATTTTGATGCATTAAAATGTCTTGTGTATTTCTTATTTCTTTCTGTGTGAGTACTTTCAATTTCATATCAGGTGTTGGCCTACCTTGCTTGACGACTGTCATCTTTTCAGTATATTCCCTTGGGACGAAAGGCGTGGTTATGATCTCATCTGCAGTACTAAACATAATGTCACATCAATCACGTAATAACAAATTATGGAATTCTACCGAATCTGGGTGTTCGAGTCAGATGCATTACTCTGCATTCATTGGAGAACGCTCATCATCTGATCGCAGTCTTGTCTGAACGTCATCCACTGCCTCTGCTGACGCATTGGCTTCTCTCATTAAGCGAAGCTAGGAACAATTGGGTTGCGCTTCCCTTGCTATATATAGGCACCGTGCCTCGATCAAGAATTGCATAGAATTTCATTGCAAAAATTGGAGAAGGCAAAGCATCATGTCTATCGGGAAAGCCATATTTACGCGGGCGCGTGCGCTTACTGTCTCACACGCACACAACTCTCTTTCGCTGTCTGAATATCATTGCTCCGTCTGAACACACGACTAGCTTGTGTCTCATTTTCCGAAGAAAACAGCTGTGATTCAAGCACGTGCTGCAAAACTGTTCAATGAGGTTGAGCGTCTGATTTTGAGACAGAAGCTAACACGAGAAGTTATCGAATTTAAATGAATGATGACACTTTTCATTTTTATAAATGTTGGAAAATAATTTTTGAGGATGCGACGAAGGCCTCGCAGGTACAGAGAAGACGCCACTGCTGATGAGTCTGAAAGCCAACAAATTATACGGCAATGAAAGAAAAAATCAATTTGTTTGAAACGATCAATGCATAAACTTAAGCCTGCAGACCCAGCAACATATGATTTATCCAACACAGCTGATTAAGTTACCGCATAAGATTTAGTTTGTCAGAGTTCTTCGCTTGATCATCAGCGTTGATTAGTAAAAAGTAAAAAATATGTACACATCAATAAATTAGTCTAGATTTGTTATTCATGAAATGTCACTGCGTCATTATAATCCTTCTCCTCTAATCATGACAATTTCCCAATTCAAAAATGTGCCTTGATTTTAATTTTTGCATTCTCATACGATGATGAAAGTCATCCCAGTAGCCATTTATAATAGAATATAATGCTTACTAATTTAAAGTTGAGTAGTCCTAATGAGGACTGATGGCGTTCTCCAATCCGCAAGTGTACAAAACCAATGCTACTGTAACCATTGGATTAATCAGTTCTTAAAAGAACTCAATGTAGCTTTATCGTGGCAACGACTTAAAGTTGATCAGCTTTTGCCCAATATCTGTTAAAAATGGAAATCTTAAGACTTGTAATTCTACTCATTCTTGCTGTTAATATACTAATACCATAGATTCCAAACACTGCCGAATACACGTTCAAAACAGACGTCTAATATACTGTACCGACTACAGATGCTGATAGTGGAAATAGAATAGGACAATGGTCACCATAGGTTAAGGAAATTAAAAATGGATATTATAAAACAACAGGAAACCGATGAATAAAAATTGGAAATGTGGAGGTAAAATATGGAAATACAGCGTTGCTACTACACCGATTACAAGTGAATTATATCTGACACTACACAAAGTGGATAGTGGTAAGAGTAGATAAGTGGAAAGTGGATAATGGAGGTAAACAGTAGAACTACAATGACACTCTACTACACCGAAAGCAATGAAACTATACACACCATACCTAAGACTACACATGGAAAATACTATTTCTTCACTTGAATTTGCTATCGCCAGTTTCTTCATCCGTCTATAGTACTTCATGTAATTCCACATTTCTTCATTTGAATTACAATACATCGACCATTACTTCAGCAACCGATAAAGGGATATAAAACATAATATTGCAGTCCGTCAGTCATCAGCAGGTACTCGTCTAGTTGTGTTTCGACCCCTAACCTGAACACTCAAACCCAGACGAGCGGGGTCCCACACATAGTGGCTGACAAAATATTGAATAGGTAATAATATGTCTTGAAAGATATGTCACAAAGATAAATCAGACATCATTCAATTGTTGCGTTTCCCACATGAGCTCATCCTGTCATTAAATTCATCCCATCAATAAATACAGTATGCTTTTTGCGATCCGCACATGTAAACAAATCCTGTACATCAATCTTTGCCTTTTCGATTCCCGCAAGTAAATAGATCCTGTTCATCCTCGAATCCCATAAAGATGTAATCGCTGTGTGATGAATATGTAATCCGCCTTTACACGAACTTCGCCTCATACATCAAGACTTAACAATGGGAGGTCTCATCTACCGTAAGCCACGCTAAGTGCTCTGTATTCACTCTTCACTGCCCCCCATATGATGGCTACAAGTCGTTAGTCGTTTATTCACCTATGCAGCAAGGCATCAAGGAAAATGTGAGTCGTTTGTTGGTCGCGTGCCTCATTGAAATTCACAGAGTGAAGTGAATTGTCGAGCCGAGAAAATATCATATTTTTGAAGCCATTCATTATGCCTTGTGAGAGCCTTTTCTGTGTAACTCATCAAGTCAGGCTGAGAATAACCTCTAGATTTCATGATATTTAGTGTCTTGTTAGTTTTGTGTACAGCGTCTTGTAACTTCGAGCATAATCTACAATATCTGACTACTTACGACGCGAAAACATGAAGGGCCATCTGTAGTGGGATCATGCTCTCCGGAAAAGTCAGTTGCACCACAGAGAAAGAGAAGTCATCTACCTTGTGATATACTGAAGTTCTCAAGCTGTTCTTTGCGATTTGTATTTTCACATCAAGGCAAAATACCTCTTTATTGTTATCCCGATTTCTCTCCACCAACAAGTCAGGTGGATAAATTCTTTGAATCAGCGAATTAAAGTGTTTATAATTGACAACACATACATCGTCTATGTATCTTGTTGTAGGTGATTACAAGTGTGCTAAATGATATTTCTTAGTTTTTATCAAATTTTGCATAAAAACATATTCGAGAGGAATAGGTCAGCTAAGAGTGGACTAGAATTTCATCCCATTGGAATGCCTTTTATCTGCCTGAAAACTAAATTACCTGAAAATACCTAAATTACATGAAATAGCGTTTTTCGAGGTCTCACTTACAGATAGGACAACTTGACTCTACACTTTAAGGCACTTTATGGGGCAGTAGATCTCTGCTCATGATTCATGGATATCTTTTCACGTCGACATGTCAGCCAGGTGTCGGATAGGGCTAAGATTGGCCTTATGATGTGAGTCAATGTCACCTCCTCGAAAACCTCAAGACAGACAAATACATCGTGGAATATAATCAATCGATGTAAATAAATGCTTCCATATTTCCTTGTTTCGTTTTCATACATGTCCGCACATGCATGCTTTTATTTACGCCAATTATGATGTGAATGAATTAGAGCTCTGTAAAGCAACCTCTGATAAAAAAGCCATCAGCTTATTGAAGGTGCCATGTAAGAGAATTTTCCAATTTACTTTTGCTTCTGGATGATTTTCAGGAGAAAGCAATTTCATGCAATTATTCTGTTGAATGGCCAAGTTTAATCGATGGTATTGCTTCCATAGTGAGCTTATTCCACCGCCTTGTTATTCTTGAAGAAAGCGATCTCCAGAAATGTTAAATCCGACAACGAGAATTAGTAAAAAGGGAAGGGTTAGTGTAGTCACTTCTTCTTATGCTTCTGGTACAGGAGGGAGGAGGACATGCAGAAACTGAAGCAATTTCATCGTAACCACGACCGTGATAATAACGATTGAAGAGGGAAAGATAGAAGACTGGTGTCTGATTGATGCCAAATTTGAATTGTGGCATAATCCACCTGGTGAACTATTCTGACGATCCTGATCTTTGTTTAGATACAGTCTAAACAACTGAGTACTGAAATAGACACGGAATCGAAGCTCGTTGGGCAACTTGACGGATGTGGACTGATTAACCAAGAAGAGACTGTGTCACACCAAGCAAAGTAATGCTGTTCTCCATTGAAAGAGAACGACTTACATGGCTATGATATTGTTGTTTTGGGCAGGATTATTAGAAGAACGAATGACTATTTGCTTTAGTTGAACATTACTCTGATGGACCGACCAAGACAAAATTCTCGGTAAGTCAGACTATATAGATAAATTCAATATTGTTTTATCCTGAACTGACTACAAGGTCTTTGACGGATAGGAAAGTGATGCATGAAGATTGGAGTCATCAGCGAAAGAGTGGATTGGATTATTCGACACCAGTAAGGAGATTAGGTGAACGAATATACGGCCTTAGGTACACTGACATTGACCGAGAAGCGATCAGAGCGGAATCCCTCGATACGAACTAAAATAGAAAGACTAGTCAGAAATCTTCCATCCACCTCACGACTTCAGCATGCATTCCTTGAGGAAGAGGCGTTTTGATAAGACCCGAGTGCCAAACTCCTGAATGCCGTGAGCATGTCAAAGTACACAGCTGTGGATTCTGCAAAATTTGTCAAGAAATGGTGACCAAAGATGTCACTTATGTCATAAGGTCACCTGTGGAACCAGCCTTTTTGAATCCGTGCTGCCAATCCCTTAACAAATTATAGGATGGGAGACTGGGAATCGATGCTTCATACATCGGAGATTCGAAGCCTTTTTTTATAATTGAAGTTTGCACGACAATTGAATGGATTACTTCCACCTCCCTTCTTGGAATAGGAGCCACGTAGCCAACTTTCCAAGAAGAAGAGCATCCATCCATCCAGTGATAGTACAAAGAGTCTAGTGAGTACTGGAGCCAACTCCGGAGCACAATACTGCTGGAATCACAATTACTGGAATATCATCGGGCCCGGTGCTCTTCGAAGAGTTCCTTAATACCTGCAAAACTTTCCTCACACAGATACTGAAGACTAGCATCAGAGCATCAGCAGCAACTGGCTGTGGAGGCACCTAGTTGAATGGATCGAGAGTAGAAATAGCAGCGGACGAACTAGTAATTCAAGTTGCCATTGTCAGTCGCTTCTGTGGTGGATCATAATGAAGTCAGTCGTAAAGAAGCAAAATTTTAACCACAGATGTTTGAACAAATCACCTTGGATAAAGACCAGAAAGCGCGTCTACCATTTGAACTCGCTAGCAATTTCACTGAAACGCTATCAATGGACTTAGTCATGGCACTCTCGATTGCTGCTTTGCAAAAATTAGGAGGAGAGCGATATGCGATGTGGTTCTCAGTGGTGGGAAAGTGCTTGAAAAATTGAGAAAGCCTAGTTTTCTCAAAAATTGCTGCTGCACACTCTTAGTTGAACTATTTTGCCTGCTGAAGAAGAATGCATGTAAGCAGACATGCAACAAATAGTTATTTTAGAAACAGAAGAACGGTCTTCCAATTCACAGCTGTCGAACGAATTGAACACATCGCTTCAAGGAAAGTGATGAAGTAGATCTTCCCATGATGCTTGATTGAAACGACAAAAACGTCTTCTGGGAGGTTTCTAAGAAGCCTTCTCAAGGGTCGTGGGTGCTGTGGTAATCAAGCAGTCTTTCATTACGCAACAATTCAGCAGAATTCATTGATGTCGGTGATCTTTTCAAATACATGTGTACACTTTCCTTTTAACGATCTGTGCTGAATTCTTTTTTGTAAATGTATATACATTTTCATACTGAATGCAGCACAAATCAGATTACCATGCCGATGCATCATCGCTCTTTCATAAAGCGTACATTTGAAAGGTAATGCATTAGACAAGCATATATTTTTCCAATTGAAAATCACTGTTTTCTGTCGTAGGTGAGACAAGTCAATAATGAAATGCAAAATCAGTGCTCCGACAGCGACATAAATTTCGCGTTGGACGCGAAACGCGAAATTGGCCCTTGTGAAGCGAAATTTTATACTCCTTGAGACGCGAATTTATGAATTTTTATTTTTTAAAGATGAAGATACAAAGCGTTTTTTGATACTAAGTGTGTTGATGAGCAAATTATTGTTATGGACTCCGGAGTGGCTTTTCGAATTCAATCACGATTTTGATTGTAAATACTAACGCAAACTATTTTCAGACTTCTTACCCACTGATTGAAGGCAAAGTAAAGCGAGTTGATGATGTGTGTAATCATCTGTTTGCAACAAACTGGATGTTGACAAAGCTTGACAATCATGTGAGTGGACAAAGCTTCGGCTAGAACAATTGAAAGTTCTCCCAACACAGAGAGTCTCTTTGTTGGAACTCATTGGGCGACAATAGAACAAAGCATAAAATGTCCAACTCTGGTAAGGGCTGCGAAAGCTGGTTTTATCCCTCATAGCAATGCTGAAATCGAGAGAATTTTTTCATTTCTGCCTGATGTTATAACGAAGAAATATGACGTATTCTAAAGCAATTTCAGAAGAATAAGTAACAAAAAAGTAACCATTATTTTATTCTTCATGATTTCTGTATACTCGTAGCTATGAATATTTTCCAATCCAGTGAATAACAATAGACTAAACGCATAGTGGGACAGAATTGGCTTTAGTATTAAGAATCTATTGAATATTTCGTTGCCTTATATTTGAGAATTTCCTAAAAGGGGTCTCATTTTTCAAGAACAAAATATATGATCGTGTTTCATTATATCATTTTTTGACCAACATGTTGCCACCAGAACGACAATAGTACCGGTGTATGTGATCTTGATATATGCTTCTATTCCAGGATTCGATAAATGTATCTAATGAAACACTATCATGATAATGACGAAAAACACGTAAAAATAATGATAAATTCAAACTTCTGTTCAGTAGAATTTCGGAAATGCAAGTTACATGTAAAATCGTGATAAATATCTTTCGATGCGAAATTGAGCACTGATTCCCTGTCGGAGCACTGCAAAATGAATGAATGAAAAGCAATCAAATGTGAGAGAAATGGCAACGGTTACGAGTGAATTCGAAAACGTTTAGTCGACACATGATATGATGAACCTCCTTGACTGATTTGAGTGATCAGGCTTCGGTCCTCCTAAACTATAAATCAGAGACACTACTTTGCTGTGATGTAATATATTTTGAACGGTGACTTTTTGATGGTAGCATCGGCTTGTACTTATCTTGTTAATGGTGTAAGAATTTTCGCAATTTGAATTGGAAAAATCGATATTTATGTTTCTTGTGTTCAAATTGAAAATTAAATATCAATATTATCGACGCACGTGTGACCAGATTTTTTTCAAGAATATGATTAATATTTGACAAACGGAGCAGCATTTTGCGCTCATGAGTTTTTGTCAATAGGCTTAATGTCAATCTAAACACAACAAACATAATTTACCTTAGTCTTGATATACATTATATAAATTAGGGTGGTTCAAAAAAATCGAAGGTTGGAAAGTTAGGGTGCATGTCGTCAAAAGTATTCCTTTTGGTAAGAAAATCGTACATGCGATGTTTTAACCCGATTGGTCAAGGTTTAGGGGTCGCCTAGAGAGGTCAAAGTAAGGTCAAATGTGCGAAAATTGCTGAAAAAAATAGCCTCTGACGTCATCATGTGACCTCAGATGGCCCTTTGGACCTAGTAAAATGATAGATTATGGTCACATTTCTATCTGTTGACAGTATATTGTACATTGGCCTAAAATGCACAGTTTTATCGTAAATTGGCATTTAAGGTCCGAAAATCATGCCTTTTAATGGGTCACGTGATCAATCCGATTGTATAGTATGAGAGCGTAATCATAAAATGTCAATTTGTGACCAAACCAAGCATTTTAAAGCCATATAATGTATTATCAACGAATATAAATATATATATGATGGCGGCCAACAGGAGGTTCTTCATCATATCGGATCAGAAGGCAGTAATTGTACTCTCCTTTTTATTTTGGCATAAAATAAAAAGAAGAGTACAATCACTGCCTTCTCATCCAATATAAATATGATCGTTATCTATCATCCTATGCGGTCAAAAAGGTCATTTCAGGTCACCTGATGACGTCAGAGACTATTTTTAGCTTAAATTTTAATATTGAATTCATATTATTTAAGAAGGCTCCTTGTATAAGGCAGAATAAGTGTACAACACTTCAGTCTGAATGTTATGTGAAGTGATCGACATGAAGAACATCATAATACCCATCTGAGCGGCAAGTGTGACGAAGTGTGTTGTTTGTTGCAGCGAAGGTATTCCAGATTAGCAACATGGAAAGGGGAGAGGAAGGGCTACAAGGAGAACTCGCACTAAATTCTAGCTAGACAAGGAGAGGTGAAAGCAATATACAGCAACCAAGGCGTTGAAGCGGAATATCAAAGGAGTAAGCCGGTGTTGTCATACTAAGGAAGGTGATTGAGTTTGCTTCACACAGATGGGGCTCCAACGTAGAAGTTGAATCCACGGTTGAATCCCATCCTCTTAAGATTCTCTGAGCCACGTCGTGCATTGATTCCCCTCTTATTTTCCTATCGAAATCAGCATTGCGACATTTCCGAGAGTTGAAGTATCAGTGCAGTGGTTGTCGCTTCATTGGAGCTAACTGGAACTAGCTCACGAAGAGATATATTCATCACAACTACAGGCAGATTCCTTAGGACAGCCGCTGAGTAATCTGGTTTTGAGTCCATCTTCAGTGAGGCGGCCCGAGTAACTTCTAGATTCAAGGAGTAGAGATTATATCAACGTCAGCAACAATTTCTCCTTGAATCTTCACGCCACTGGTCTCACAAAGATTTTCAAGATACTGACAGTTTACGATAACAGCTCATGTAAAATTAGTCTGATTTTCTCTTACATTTCATCATCTTTGGTGAGTGCTGAGCTTTTACTTTCGCACAATGCGGTCGATTTTAATCGACACATTCGTTGATACAATATTCTACGTTATTCTTAAATCAAAAGGTTCTTAAACTATATTTGTTATCGTAGAGCTTTGCTCTTCATTGTCTATTTTTCCAATAGCAGCTGAGTTAAGATTTTCGCTAAGCAATGACATCTCATGCCATTCATCTGTTAGTATATTTGAAAGTGAGAAAATTTGACATTATTTGGCGGCATTATTTTGTTATGTTTTCTCAATGTTGGACCACTTGTCTTCTTTCGCTATTTAATGTCACTGAAATATTTCACATTTTTGGATTCCAACAAAATGTATTATTGTAGAGTGCATCAAATTATTCTTTTTAAAAAGCATGTATAAGGCAAAAATTTAGTTATGTCAGCTTCTTCCTCGAGTTTTCAGTGAAACGTCGTCTCATGTACCAAATATCAACTTAACATTGCCCCTCGGCAGTCATTACGGGTGCTCCGGATTTCAGTTTTTTTCTACACCCGGTCGGTTCTTATATTGTTTTTTCTTTTCTATGTGGCACCATTATTTATTGCTCTTCTATTGATCACAGTAGCATTTTAATGACGAGATTCACTCATATTTCTTTCCGATTTAGTAGGTCTTTGTATAGCAATATACAAATTATGCATCCTAAATATAACATATTATGATATACGTTAACCCTATCCGCACCGGCAGGAGAGGCGATTTGGCCCCCTTATCGTATTTCTGCTGTGGTCATCTTAGAACTAATCCGGTACGTGCGTAATAAAACATCTGGCTCTACAGTTCTTAGCAGGAGAGTATTTGCTGCAGAAAAAGCGCGTTTCAACTGTAATACTCGTATATATTTCATATTCGTTTGTTGAGTTACTATCGCAAGTTTGCTGGTATAGTCTGTCCAGGGTGGCGGCCGCGCCCGGGAGCCCGGGAATGATATCTTCACTCAAGTAAAAAAATAAAAAAATCATAATATGGAACGAAAGTTTTGTCTGTTTCAACCACGAAGTCAGAAACAGCGATTCTCAAAAAATTTAGCAAGACACATCAGTTTCATTCAAATTTAACTCATTAGTGCCGATAATTTTTTCTCAAAACACCAATTATCTTTGCGAGCATCTTCCCAGTGAAGTCTTTTTTGCAGGCACTGCTGAATATCCAGACAGAATAAGAACTCCTAAAAACAATTTTAGTTCCTCCTTATCAAAATTTTCGATCAAGTCATTTTTAGAGCCTGAATAGCGAAAGGACTGTAGAGTTTCAGAAAGTAACCACGAGTGGTTGACGCATTTCGGATGAAAAAAGTATTCGGATCACAGGGCGCACGGTGATTCATGATTTTGAATACTTCTGTTAAGTCCATTACATGTTGACATTGGAGGGAGGGCAGATTTAAATTTCTTAGCCGTTCTTCGTATGGAATGGAAGTTAAGTCATGAATATTCCGAGTCAGGCGCCGTTGCACACGTTCGATCAGAGCAATGTCTATGTATAAGGATTGATTCCGAACTGGGACGGCATATTCTAGATGTGGGAGAACTAAAGAGGTGTAAAGTTTCATAAGTAAGCTAGGGTCTCCTGACATGAAAGTTTCAAAAGGCGTTTCAAAATGCGATTTGTTGCTTCAACTTCACATGTTTGAAAATTGAAGTCTGAAATATCGGCTAAGTACAACTTCATAGATTTTTAAGAATCAGATGATGAAAATGAAGCACTTTCAGGAAGCGAACTTTTCCATCGATATGAAATCATTTAGATTCCAGAAGTAGCTCACTGGCTGCAGGCCAATTAGGAAAAGTAGATGTTTATAATCTTAAGAACCACCGCTCACAAAAATCAAAAATTTTGAAAACTGAGTACTGCGACAGAGTCAAATATCATTCACGTCATAATTTGGCAGCAAAATTCTAACCGGAAGGCATGATGAAGGCAGTTTAAAGCAAAAAATGTTTTTTTAACGTCACTGCTTCCCTTACTGGGGTCTTTGACGGTGCTGACATAGTCAGACTTTGATCTGGAGCGTTGTGATATTATAGTCCGGATGCCCTTCCTGACGACTTCCAATGACACTTTCGGGGCTCGATCTCTAGATCGAATGATCACTAGGTCAAGCATTTAACCACTATGCCACGGAGACCACGTACATTAGTGTTTTGAAAGTAGTTTAAAGCAGTGTCCGGATAATTTTTGAGCGGTTTAATTGGAATAAAATATCTGGTCATTGTAAAAAAAATGGCGTGGAAATTCGATGAAATAGCCCGGGAATCGCCTGGGAATTTGAAGCTTGAAATCTGGCCGCCACCCTGTCTGTCGCAAGATGGACAATTCAATAAGCCGTCTGTTGAGTTATTATCGCAGGTTTGCTGGTATAGTCTGTCGCAAGATGGACAATTCAATAAGCCGAAATGATGTTGATAATAACAATGTGCTCATTTTCAGCGTTTTGATAGCCATGATGTCTACGAATAAATAACTCATAACGATATTGTCATGAAAATATTTTGAATGCATGTAAGGCACGATTCCTTCTCTGAATGGCATCTGCATGGCATGTTGTAGATGATGTGACAACACAGTTTGATTTTAATATATGAATAGGACCTCACGATATGTTTAATTATGATGTTGTAGATGTACTTGGCCTGTGTTGCAAATGTTTTCCCATTATTTCAGGAGCAAGCGGAAAAACGACCTAGCGACGGTTTGGAGGATGGATCTCCACCACCTTTGAAGAAGAAAAGAAAATCACTAAATCGAAGAAGCCTAATTAATTTTATGCCGCACCTGGCAGTTGAAGGAGAAATTATCAATAATCCGTCTATTACCTCGGCTTCCAATCATACAGATCAACCACATGTCTTATCACTACTGCAATGTTCCAATGAAATCAAAACTCAAACTCAAAGTGAGTCTGTTGTTGATAGGAAAGACAATCACAATCAAGTGTCTTCTTTTGATACCTTACCTTCCACCACAACCTGCTCCTCAGATAAAAAAATAGATAATCAAATTTGTGTTGAAGAAAAAACAGCAAATCCTAAAGCACCTGTTGACCATGAAATCGACCCAGTTGACGAACTTACAGAGGGTTGTATAAAGCGATACGATGATGAGATCATTGGATGGAAGAATCTGAGAACAAAATTTCAGGCAAATTTGTCCGAAGTTAATAACTCATTTCCTAAAGACAGTGACTTTAACTGGCAAGAAGAGCTGTCAGAACGTGAACAGAACTTTCTGAGCAATAAGCCTGATTACAGCAGCATCATCAAAAGGTCAACTTACGCTACTCGACATTCCATCTGTTTGTTAAACGAAATTGGTGTCGCCTGTAATAGAAAACAGAGGTTTCTGCAGAACATTGATGACAGAGTGCGTGATGAATCTAAACGTCTAACATTTCAATTGATTGGTGATTTGTCTGGAAAATTATGCTAAAAGTGTGTGTTTATTGATATCAAATACCCTTGACCTTGAAATATATACATACTTATAGATAAATTTCACGTTTTCATTTCCATGAATGCCATATTCATGTATCTATGGAGAGTTATGGGTGAACCATGCGCGATCCAGTCTGATCGATTCGTATATACCTGTAGGCAGAGCTGGAAAAATTCCACTGAAATTTTTTAATTCCAATTCCGGAGCAGAAATTTCAATTCCAATTCCAGTCGAAACAGTTCATTTCAATTCCAATTTCATAATAAGATTCAATTCCGATAATTGCATGTCGCGTATAGTGTCCTATGTTAATGTATCTAACGCTTGTTCGTTTCAATCTAACCCATGTGCCCTTGTCCTATCCTCGTTCCTGTGTGCCGTTCCTATGTGCGTTTTCATGTTCATAGTTCGCATTCCTTGTCTACATATGTAACCGGTCAGCCTGTCATTCTTTTTCGCTTCGTAAACGAGATATTCAATATAGAAAGAAAGTTAACGGTTAGCAAAGAATCAAACGCTGACTGAGATTGAGAGAGAGAGATGAGATGCGAATAAATCTATTAATAAACTGACAGAAGAAATTCAGTGTGCGAATAACGTGATTGTTGATGACAAAAGACAACGATAGAAATAATATCATGAAAACTGATTAATGGTCTATGTTAAAAAAGGAGATTAAATTTTCCGTGATAAGAACGAAATGTAGTCGGGTCGAAAGCTAACGAGCAGAGATTTAAGGAAACTCTTTCAATTTTCAAAAGAAAGTGCTTTTATCGTCAAGTCTCAAAAATTTGTATAAATTAGAAACGGTGAGAAATTGACAGAACAACAACTGCCAACAACAACAATACGACATTTTCAGTAGCAGTTAGAAGAACTCCGGGCTCTCGCGGTGTAACATAACTACAGAAGTAACAATTCAACCAGTCTGTCAGCGAACAACAACACAGCAGCCTATACGGCAACACATCAGCGAGCGCGATTGAAGATTGACGGTATAAGTGACACTGATTTTTATGATATTATTTTGGTATAAGTGAGTCCGATCGAATTGAAGTGAATTCAACATTAAGAAGTCAACTGTAAGTTTAGACTTTTACTTTTATCGTTGCGTATCGTATCTATATAACTACAAATTTTTAAAATTTAATATTGATAATTGTTGTAATTGGAAGTTGAATAATAGTTCATGTAATTAATTGAATAATTAATTATAAGAATAACTTGACACTGTCTATATTGTGATTTGAACTGACAGGGCTGCTGCCATTTACTGCAGCGTTAATTTTCCTTTTTCCAAACCAATTGTTTTTCGTGTGTACAACAATTAAGTTGATCTTCAATTTTTGTGCTTATCTTATCAAGAACTAAATTCAACAATTGCTTTATTTTGATAAATTGTCTTACTTGATAAATAACTAAATAACAGATTGAACAAAGATGATTGTATTTTCATTGTCTGCTTAATCGCTGAAATAACATTGTTCGGGGCTGTAGGCCCATCGAAGTCACAAAAAATACCCTTTATTCAATAATACTACCTCTAGAATAAAGCTACCTACTAGAATTGGTAGAATAAAGCTACCTCTGTCGATCTATCTCTCTCTATTACCTGTGCGTGCAGTTAACACAACGGCCGAGTACTGTGATTTCAATTTTTGAACAAACAGATTTATCACAGGTCTATCGAAAAAGTGGAATTGAGGTTTATCAAGGTCAATTCCAATTCCAGTAGATTTAAATATTGTCAATTCCAAGTCCAATTCCAATTCCGATGAAAAATGGAATTAATTCCGGATCGGAATTAATTCCAATTCCGACTTTTCCAACTCTGCCTGTAGGGAATCCAGCGAA
This sequence comes from Prostheceraeus crozeri, assembly GCA_907163375.1. Taxonomy (NCBI): domain Eukaryota; kingdom Metazoa; phylum Platyhelminthes; order Polycladida; family Euryleptidae; genus Prostheceraeus; species Prostheceraeus crozeri. The sequence continues at coordinate 923,007 of CAJQUW010014991.1, forward strand.
GAGACCAATTAATTCAACTGCAGAAGAAAATTTGTGGGGAAAATCCATGTTGGGGTACCTCTAGTATACATTCTACTGTCCGGATCAAGAAGTCATGGTCCTGCAGTGGTCGAACCACTGCCTAAATCTGCACAAGTGGCACAAGAAATCAAATCCATTTGTGGATTTTTATGTCTTGAATGTTAACCTGATGATTTTTGAACACATTTTTGTAAGTGAGGATACTGTTGTTGTTGTTGTCGAATGACTACGGTCGTAGCTTCACCCGCCTTCAACATTTCCAGTACGCCAAAGCTTCAGAGAACAGAGAATCGACACATCATTACCAACATGCACACCCCAAAACAACCCCAACCTCACCCTCATCCCTTCCATCGCCACATATTCCATAATGTGTTCCACCCCCTCTTCCACTTTTCCACACGTACACATCTCTGTTCCTTCCAACCTGATCCTCTTCCGGTAGCCTCCCCCCTCCAGCTCCAGGGAGTGCCACGTCCTCAACCGGGCCATGCTCACACTGTCCTCCCTGGACCACTGGGTCTCCACCGCTCGGTTGATTCCGCCCTCGCACATTGCTGTGGTTGCTGAATGTAGATCCATTCAACTGAGCCTATTTAGATACTCCTCCAAGTAGCAAATTTAGTTTTTTTCAAGCAGTCGCAATACGGCGATTTTTTTTAATTGATGAAGACTGTCATTGTCAGACGTTGTGCCTGCAACTACAGTTTTTCCACTTGTGTATCCGACTTATGTATCCAAATTTCCGAAGCTGGCATTCAATTATCCGATTAACATCCGACGTGCATTAATTATCCGTGCATTTAAACATCCGACGTGTACATCCACATAATTTATCTTCATATTATATCTTCATTGACATTGTGGATGAAGCATAAGTGCATTTTCGAAGTTCAATGAATGTCCGTCAGTCTGAGCAAAACAACATACAGTTCACATGTTTCGGCGTCTGCAATAAGGTATTGAGTATTTTTACATTCTCGCAAGTCGTAATACAGGTCTTCATGGATTGCAGTTTATGGTCTTGAACGCATATAAATTGTCGAAGAAAATTCCCTGGAATTTCCCTGGAAAATGTTATGGATTCCTGGGATTTCCCGAAAACGCATACCCGTTAAACCTTAGTGAGAGACTGAGAATCAACCCCATATTGCTGCGAAACAACCCAATTACACAGAATCCTCATTCATTTGATGCATTCTTTTGTGAAAATCAAGTGAAAACTGTTGAAACAACTCCAAATTATGAGAACTGCCAATTTATTAGAAGTTTGTGCATAAATAATAATTAATAACTTTATCAAGATTAACGGAAAATCTTATTTCACATCATGATTTTCAACAAGAACGATGTAAAGATAAAATCTATTGAGTAACCTCAAGAACAGCGACCTTTAAATATCTCGGACCGACGATCTCTGCCGATGGTAACCTGTCTCAATAAGTCACTACACGCATCAATGCATCAGTGACGTGGCGTTTGACTACTGGTCAGTGGTGCAAGCGGCTAGTTATTTTGCCGGTTAAATATTTTTAAATATTTAACCGCTAAGCGATTAATTTTCCAAATGGACCAGTACTGATCAGTAACTTGTGTATTAGTATCAGAAACATTTTTTAATTAACCGAATAGCCGATCCGTTTTAAATATGTAAATTCCATGGAAGTATCATTAGACATGTCTATCATCCAACGCCGAAAATACTAAGCTGGAGTTCCGCCATCATCTTGTTGGAGCACGTCCGTTACATGGAACTCCACTGGCGATATATCGTTGCCCGATTGTAGACATGATGTGCGAGATCAGTCTGCGATGGTTTGACCATGTTCCACGCGCCATTCACGACGCCCTTATAAAAGTTGCATCGAAGTTGAAAGAAGCAGACCAAAAGGCCGTCCTAGGCAGTGGTGTATCAAATTCGACATCCTGCACAATGCACAGTGACATTGCTGTTGCCTTTCCCGACCAAGTCCATGACAGAGTGAAGTGGAGACCAAGAACCACCTCAGCGGACCTCACCATACTGCGGGACAAATGCCAAAGAAGATTAATCTCAGGAGATTAGCATCTGTTGAATACAGTAAGTTATTACTAGTTTTCGGTATTCGTGCGAAATTTGGTATTCGAATATTCGTCATTTCGACGAACGAATATTCGAATAATTTGGAAGAATGCATTTAGCCTATGTTTGTGTGTCATCACTCCTGACTATTGATCAGGATGATGGCTCAATGTAAACTGTTCTCAAAAGCTTACTTTAACTGGGTTTCATCATTTTATACATGCACGTGGATTGCAACTCATAATTAGGCCTACCGGTAGCTTAGTTTATTTCAACAAGCTTCGAAGCTATGTGTCTAAATATGAGAAACATGAGCAAAATTAATTAAATGACATTTCAACAAATTCACAGTCCCTATAGACCGTCATATATCAAAGTATATGGCTAGGTCAGATAAAGTTGATGCTAGGCTCCTTCTAATACTATCTAGACGTAATGTGAAATGAAAGCAATGAAGTAATATCGAGAATCTATTATATTTTTATCTAAAATTGATTACAAGAAAAAAAACAAATAACAAAGTTGATTGCAATGTTACACAAAACAAATTTCCTCTAAAAGTGAATTAAAAGAAAATACTAAAACAAGTCATTTTTCAAAAAGAGATGGCATTTTAGCTACAAGTTTTTGTTTAGAAAATGAAGCATTCGGGTGGTGCTCGGCTTCAGACGATTTCGCCTTTGACTGACAATCAGACCAGCGGTCGAAAAATATCCAGCTCATGCCAACAGCCAGTCCCATAACAATAGCATCTGAAGAATTTAATAGGATCTAAATTTTCATATGAAGCAGGAATCTGGCAGTTGGATTACACATTTTCTCCATGGTTACACAATATTACACAAGTCGAATGAAGCCACTTCGGTATCTCGGTAGGATAGTTGAATAGGAGAAACTTTTCTATGTAGTCCTTATTACAATTCAACACCTGAAATGTGTCTAATGGATGACACTAAATGATAAAAGTTCAATATTATATCCGTGGTATCGATATATTTTCCGTACAAGGCTACTTATTCTAAAAATCAGATTATGACTTCAGTCATTTTGTATAGTATTCGAATGGCATTTGATATTCGAATATTCGTCCACGAGAGGTATTCGAATATATTCGAATATTCCAACTTAACTCTAGTTATTACATGAATTATACATCGAAGGATAGGAAAAGTCTTCTTTTTTGTCAGACACAAGTATAATCTCATGCGCGCACTCCAAGATTATCTCCCTTTCTATAGCGACAGCGGCAGCTTTCAGGCGATCTCGGAAAATCGATTACACGATTCAATGCCTCTGGCTTTCACGAGATAGATATCTTTACGCCCCCTTTGTTCCTGGCTTAATCAAGAAATTCTCCGAGGTCGCCTGTAGCGGTTGCTGCAGTAAATTGTTTCCAATTGTATGTTGCGATTTTGTTATTACAAAACTGATGCTATTTTTAGAATCTCCATGCATTCCGTGTGAATAGGATATTTTTGGATTTCTGGAGCATTTTGCATATTTTCCGGATTCTCCTGTGTTGCTCCCTGTCGAAATTGATTTTTAATTATGGAAGTTAGACCATTAAGGAAGGTGTCATAGTACATTCATAGTCGATGTACTTGAAAATTTCTTCAAGCCATAAATCTAAATAATGTTCATGAGAAACTAGCAAAATAAGCTTTTCTGTGGCAAACTATTTTTCATGACTGACAGGAACAAGCCACATTCAATCGACCTCGCGAAAACCGGAGGCATTGATTTTGTTAATTCATGTTGAGTGAATTCCAAGTTCAAACGCACGAGGTATTTAAACTAGATCTCAAACAAGGAGCAATACAAATTAAAGAGTGAAATCCTTGCAAGGAACAATGGAATTTAATGATTTATCAATAATCAATTATAATTTTTGCTTGTGTTTTGAACCAGAGCAGCAACTAAAGACATCCATCCATGGGTGAGATTCTTCCGGAAATTTGGCATGAATTTTATTGGGTCTCCAGATTCGTCCAAAAACCTTATATAACAGAAGGGAGGTAGGGTCTTTTTTCTATGCAGTTGTTGAATTTTTGAGTACGTTTTGAGAAACAAATTTTTTTTAGACTGATAATAGCAGTTATTTTTATTTGCCTATATTTTGCTTCATTTGTGATGAATCTTTTTTATTATCAATAATTAGTAAAGTAGTTTTATTAGAAATGTTTATTAGTTATTGTTTCAACTTAGAAAGTCATATATCAACATACATGCTTACGAATTTACAATCTACATATTAGAGAGAATATATATTTGGAAATTAGATAATGATGCAATCAACAACAGAAGTGTTAGAAAGAAGCAGTAAAGCTTCAGCATTGGCCCCTTGAAAAGCCATAGAACCATAGACCCATTTGAATTATGGCTCCTTACGTTGAAGTTTGAACTCCACATTTTGAACAAGTAATTTTGAATTATGAAAAATCGTAGAATCTTATTTAGAAGTTCCCTAATTGTCTGCATCTCATTTCATTTCTCACGTGTGTATATTCGACGAACGCCACGCCAGTTTTGATGTGCAACATATTTTTAGCTATGTTATCATTTTCTATATACCCTTTCGTGATCGATACGCAATAATCTGTCATAAACTCTGCAATTTTGTGTGCAAACTTATTTTTCTAAATTAAGGAATAGTCTTCATTTTGCGGTTGTTTTCATTGTTGGAAATGGCATTTTCAGATTTTCGTCAAATATCTTCCAAGTGATTAAGTTATCGATAATTTCGGATTATGGTCGCACAATCTATTAGGCCTATACGTAGAATATAAGCGCAAAATTTCCCAAAATTTCTTTGTCTCATGTTACACATATTTGACGAAAGTTACATCGCTCTACAATATACATTTTATTATTAGCCGTCACATATAACCGTATTATCATCTCTGATACCTTAATCAGCTATAAACGTAGAAAGTTGTTTCGATGAACATTTATGAAGATTCTTATATTTGACGAAGGCCATGTCATTTTAACCACATTTCTGTTATAATTTTTTATGCGCCTCTTTTTCTCCCCAAGATCTCTGAAGATGTTGAGAATTATCATCTTCCTGTTACTATCACATATTTGTTTTTCTGAGACTACTTGTTTTCTGTAAGTCTAAAACATGTAACAAACAAGCAGCATTTGTACAGTTGCTAAGATGAGTGATATAATGACCAGAGAAACAGGGACAATATGCAAATGTTTTATATACTGTAAATCTTCCTTGGTTTGGTGGTTAAAACTATAATTAAAATTTATTGTATGTCATTTCTGCAAATGGCAGATCGTTACAAGTAGGTCGACAAATATTAATAAGTAGTGTAAAAATGGGGTGTGTGAGTTTCCGGTAATGGCGTCTTGCCAGAATCTCACCCATGCATCAATCCGTCAGATCTTAGTAAGATTCTTTTACTGGATTTCCATCAACAGGACCTCGTAATGAACAATATATGCAGGAATTAAATACAGCCAATGGTTAGGTCCAGCGGTGCTGGAAACAATCCTGGTCATGTTGGTATTCAGGGGTTCATATAAGCGGTCATGTGTTCTAGCTGGCTATCGACCATCTATTTTTCACTGCTGATTCCACTGCTTGGTAAAGATTTTCAAGTCGCACGACATGCGAAGTAGAATGAAGCTTGTGAAGCATTGAAGTTGACGACAGTTTGACCATTTTCCGTCACAGGACGTTGCGGATCAAGTTTTAGTTACATTGATAGCAAAAGTATGTACAAATCTTGAGAGATGTCTCATTTTTTAGAGGAAATTAAGCTTCATGCGCCATTTACACGGAAGTGCCATGTCACAGTGTGTCACTAGGTATCAAATACTTTGTGCATTCTCCATATCATTGACATTTCTATATATCGACATTCATTATCAGTCACACTATTGTTATATCATTCATTTGACACGGTCGTATGTAAGCGGCTCGTAGCTCAGTTAGTAGAGTACATGTCTAGTCAACCTGTGGTAGTAAGTTCTCTTCCTGCCAACCGCACATCTCTTGCGTGGCAATTTGATCTGGCGGTTATTCAATTTCATTCCTGTTGCTAATTGCATGTGGCTAATTATGTGGTCAGATACATTGATGAACAACGATCCACAGCTACTGGTATTAATATCGGCAGTCACAGCTGTGACGAAATATCTACAGTATTCACTGATCATAATTTTTCCAAAGAGTTCAAGACAGAGCAAAAGTATCAGGACTCTCTCGGTAAAGCGTTTATTGGTCTAACACTTTAAGTTATGATTAAAAGAAAGACAGGGCCTTCGGCGTCCAGCGCCTTTTATCGGTCGATGTAAGTGCACTTTTGTATCATAACTTAAAGTGATAGACCAATAAACGTTTTACCGAGAGAGTCCTGATACTTTTGTTCTGTCTTGAACTCTTTGGAAAATGGCTAACCTCTCTCTCCGCTTGGTCAACTACGACTGATCATAATTGCTATCACAACTAATGTGTGACGGTGAGAGCTTGATCCTGCCAATTGACACAGTCACTGTTAAGCGGTGGTTCGTAGCTCACTTGGTAAGGTCTAATTAACCTGGGTCGTGTCCTACCAGTCGCACATCTTTCGCATAGCAATTGCATCTATTGATATACTAATAGAAATGCGAAATTTTGCAAAATATCCTTCCGCATGGTAAAATTATATGTGGACGACTCTGCGTCCAGTCACTATTTGAAATCTGATTAATTAATCCCATCAAAATATGCTGGTGTCTCATGGATGGGATATCCAAGCTTCCTTGACGTCATGTACCAGACGCATGGGGCAGGAAGAAATTGAGATTAACAACTTAAGCAAACCGATTTATTCAACCTAGCTGAAATAGTTGACAGTATTAAGTGCTTACCGGTGCTCTTGCTCCTCATTTATTGTCTCTTCTTCCCGAAGTAGGAAAGTCGAACATGGGGGTTATGCCGATTTTGGTAGTTGGGATAAATGCGCTTTCTCCATTCTGCTTGGTCACGTGACGGTTAAGTACTGAGGTACCGGAGCTGCAGGTTGGCTTTTCCAGACCTTGTGGCACAATTTGACCTCAGACTGAATCGCTTATCTATATAAATTATTTAAATGAATCTGAATACTCTGACTTTCTAAATCTAATTAAATTTTTAAAAATTTTTTTCATAGGTTATCGACTGTACATCAAATGCCGTTTAACGGCCTCTTGAAAACAAACGGACATGCTTCCAATGGTGCCCTTACAAATGGGCACACTGAAGCTAATCATCTGTCTGAAGGTCAACCTACAAATGGGTAAGTCCATAGCATGGTCTGCATTCTTTACCATATGCATGTAGCAGGATGTACACTCTACAGCATGTGCATGTAGGAGGACCTTCAGTATTCACAGCATTTTCGGTGTCACGCAACATTTTACATGACTAAATGTAGATAAGTTTAGCATATACTTCAATACTACTGTTAATCGCATTATTAGTACAATCGTGATTTTACATAATATCATGATTCACTAATTTTGTGCGTTTACTGTTATCGTCGGTAAAATGGAGTCGTTATTTATTCAATTGGTGGTTGGTTGTATTAGTTTGTGCATAGACGTAATAGTGCGGACTTTCTGTACAATTGACAATGAAAATACACCGGTCAAGCGGTCAGTGATAAATCTCGTCTGATAACATTGTCGCAGTTCTGCTGTTGAGCGGTTTTCCAGCCTTTATCGATTGATGGAGGAGCATCCGATTTTCACCGGCAATGGCGATAGGTGAGTAGCGTGACTGGACAGATAGAACGCATCTTGATGGACAATTTTGTTCATAATTCAAATTGAAGCACCTCATCCTAACAGACATCGTTGCTTTTTATTCTGCAATATTGTTAGATTATAGGGTTATCGCTCTAGTTTTGAATTATTGTGCTCGGACAACTGCAAACTGCTCTTATCAATCATCAGTCACACTAGGTCAGTGTTGAATGGCCCTAAATGAAGTCGATAAACTGCACTGATGTACTGATTTACCACTGGCTGATTGTTTACTTAATGCCGGCTTGTTTTTTCATAAAAATGATAAGTAGTTTGAAAATCGTCGACAACATAATCTTCCCGTACACACAAGAAGGACGTGACGTGAAAAAGGAAATATCACCAACTTAGTGATTTAGCGACGCGATGTGATATTTTTTCGTGCCAGGAATTATTGTTGTAGAACTAGAAGCCTATATTCGATGTTTTAAAAATAAAGTAGAGAATACTGAAAGCATAGAGTATTATCATAATCAAAATCCAAAAAATCTTAAGAGAATTTAGTGATTTTCATCCTCATCATCAATTCATGACACATTGGAAGATGATGAGGATGGATAACATCCAAATTCACTGAAACAGAAAATAGCGATTCATGCCCAGCGTACAATGCTTAATCAAGTAAAATGTTCTACAAATTTCTTGCGAAATGCATGTCAAAGTATCTTGAGGTTCCTATCTGTATAATGGTAGATTTTGACTTGTGATGGATTTCAGAAAATAATACATTTAGCTTACTTAATGACTCAACTAGTAATATGCCTAAATCAATAGAACGACGCATGAGGGGTGCTCTGGAGATTTCATATCAAAGGTTCACACTCACCCGGACAGTTTGCTGATGACAGATAAAACGCAGCCTGTGAAGTCGTCTGTTATTCTGTTTTTCGGTTTTAAGTTGAAAGCTCTGTTTATTTTCTTTCTCTTATAAGATTTTCTTTTTCAAGATGGTTGATAAGATAACTTATCCTAAATTTCAGAAGTCGCAAACCGAGTTATTTGTATATTACAGCCTCTGGTCCTAACTCCTAGTTTTTTTGACGGTAATAACTTCTACTACCAAACAGGCAGCAAAACGCTTATCTTGTTAAGAAGTTTAGTTTTAACACTTCGCTCTAGAATTTCAGCGCTAGGAACTTCAGCTCTGGCTAGCTTCGTTCATGGCTCATAGCTGTGCTAGGGGTGAAAATTCTGTAAAAAATTTGGACAATTGATTATACTACATTGTGTCTTTAATTCTGACTTAATCTCCCCTACGTGTGTGAATAAATCAATTGTAAGCAAACTCTTCAGCAATATTGAAAAATTTCAAGCATGTTTTAGAAAATTCAACAGTTGATGAAGATCTCATGTTCTTTCAACATGTTAAAGAGTCTGACTGATCCTAGCCAAGTCACTAATTTATAGGGAGGCTATCAAGCAAGTCAAATTCCTTTTTGGTATCAGTCGTATTCAAAGATAATATGACACAATATTTCAAAGCTGTTAATGATAGAGCGAAGGCTCATCAAGCTCCAAATCATTGATTCCTCATAACTAGAGGAGAATCTCAACATAGACGTGCCAACCCCATCAGACTTAATGATAGGATCTTCTGCCAGAGAAAGGACATTAGAAACGGGTATCATATTTGCAAAAGAAGCACCGTTCGGACTGAAAGTGCTGAAAATATCTTGCTTGCCTATAATTGGATTGTCTAGAGAAGGGGATGGCAAGTGACACCATCAGAAAACTCACTTAGGCTACCTCATTTAATTCACGAGCGAGGAGTTTTGATGGCCAATGACGATTTTGTCATGCTTAGGGCCGACTGAAGAACAATTCACTGGTCTAGTATACACTTTGATCGTCTGACTTGACCATCTTGGAAGCGATGCTTGCTCAAGGGCATCTGGCGATGATAATAAATACCAACACCCAGAAAGAGTCACCAGAACTTACATATGTGTCCATAAAGGAAATGTTATTTGTAAAAGCCAGATGACAGTAAAAATGTGCACGAATTAACCATGACTTTTGAAGTTTATGGGAAATAAATACGATTTTTGAAAATTTTGCGAACTGAAAATTGCAATTACGATATATGTATAATATATATACTGTACCTGCTTTTGAAGAAAATATTTATCTGACTGAACTTGTAGAGTGCGAAATTGTTGATGATCATGATTAGTTTTAATTGTCATTTCATTAGCATCGCGGTTATATGAATAGCAAGGGATTTGCATGTTAGTTCAGGTTGATTTCCTTGATAATGTATAACGTATGACAAAAAATCATGTCAGGCATTAGTCCCGGAATCTGCGTGTGGGTCTGATCTTAGACCCTCCAGCCGATGCCGAAAACGTCGTCTGTAGCCTCAATTGAAACTTCCATTGCGCTATTCTGTAGGACACGGAGACTAATTAATTACACAATACACATGTGCATGGGAACAACTTTGTGAACTCAATTCAGGAAATTTCACAAAACAACAACCTTGAAATATCATCAGTCTGATGATATGTTGTGCTGCGAGATATTGTTCTTGCCCAAAGAGCTATTACCGAGAAAAAACGCGTAGCTATTTTTTCTTTTTTTCTGATGTTTCAATGGTTGACGTAGATGTAAAACGTAGATGTTCAACGCAAAGTAATAATTCTACGCTGCTTCTGATCTTACGCGACGTGGAATACTTGTCATTACAGACAATTCCCACGATTAACGAAATAATCGATTAATTTTCATGATGCATCTGCCTTTTCATTGGCAATAATATCTGGCTTTTTCGTAATCGAGACATGGAGTCCGCTTCTCTTACAATACTGCATATTGTGGTTAGTTTAAGTCTTTACCTAAAACACATCCTTGAAATTAACTGGCAAAACTTCATATACTTCGGGATAACAGGCCTAATTAGATTTATTCCTTGGGTTGTTGACCGACAAATAGGTCTACAAGATTTTGTGGCTATCAAAAAACTTAAATGCATAACTCCAATATGCTTGGGCTTGCTGTAATGGCGATACATAGATAGCTGTATACAGCGATCTATTTTTAATTTTCGACATTCTACATTTATATGATATCTATCTATTCCTTGATGCAAGACTCAAATGCTTTGGAAACTAAATAACGGAAACATGTAACAAATGCATATGATCGTGCGGAGACCAATTCATGATCATGCAAGCTTCTGGTTCTAGTTATATTCGAACTATTTCATCTAAAATAACGAACCGCATCATGCAAAGGTGCATCTTTGCTTCAGAATTCTTTGAAGAACTATTCATGCTTGCTTCATACAATTGTTTCATATTTCCCAACGTAATTTCTATGAACATAGAGATTAAAGTTTCTCTCCGTGATAGTTTCTCTCATCAATATAGTCATCCTCCAAGCATTTGAAAGTTAACTTAGTGCTACTGGCATAGGTAAATCACACGATTTTCGTCTATTAAGGCAGCGTCAGCAGCAGCAAGATTTTTTACGTTCGAAATCATTTGAATGTTGTTTAAGCAAAATTACATTTCACTTTCCATATTGCTTTCTATGCGTTTCTAAACATTTCTTACATTTTGAACGACTTTCATGGTAACAATGTATGCAATATGCACATTGTTTATTTCCCTATTGAGGAGTGGAACCTCTTATTTTCCTACTACGTGTTTTCCACCCTAGCAAACTTCAATAATTCTCATGCCTCTCGATTGCCAAGGAAAGGATTCTGTAACATTCCTATATTTTATTTTGCGTGGTTGTACTGGTGTTGCTCTTCTTACTTTCCCCTGCTCCCATTTTCCGGGCGGAAGGTGTAATACAGCTTAGAATTTCCGGAAGAAAAACAGTTGAAATTTTGAATTTTTGGAAGTTGACTCTCAGTTTTCGTGATATTCAATTTCTCTCCACTTTATCTTAAAAGTGTTGTTTAACGAGCCAAACTCTAGATTCAAGATATCGACGCTTGTGACTTCTAGGAGACTTTATTATAATTATTAAGTTTGCACTTACATATCTGCTAAACTTGAAGCTGATTTAAAGATTCAAGTTGTGACTTCCTCTGAATTCATTTGTTTCTCTTCTTCCAATGGGGAGATTAAGTCACAATATTTTTCTGATATACTTTTTCCGGTCAGCAATTCAGATCCGGGAAAAAGAATATCATAACACCGGCACTGATGAACTTATGGCCTTCTGCTGAAGTACTCACATAAAGATGTTTATTTCGGCATTTTCAACACATTCTTGGTTGCGTAGATAAATTCATTGACAGCAATTGCTCTTGTAACTTCATGATGAAATGCTCGATGTTTGGAGGATTGAAACCTTTTTGTTTACTAAAAATTTCAATTAAAATGGTATCTCTGTCCATAGTGTCATCAGGTTTGACCCGAACGAAGTTTGATAACGGGTCTTCGGACGCAGAATGCACGACCATAAATCCACTGTGCCGGTAGGCGTAGTCATAAGTGAAACACCAGGGGTGAAAGCACAGAAACAGTGTTAGATAGTGAGTTGTTAGTGAAAAGCAGTTTTCAATGGGTGAATGATACTTTTAGAGATTTGTTGGCTTAACACTGTTTCTGTGCAGTCGACCCAGGTTGACTTGTCATGTAGATGTTCGTTTGAAAGGCGAATTGTTCCTTGAATCTTCAGTAATGAGTTACTCAAAGTAAACGGCACGATTATTGAAAAGCGTGCCTATGCAAATATGCATGATGAATTTATTTACATTTTGGAAAGGATGAATTATACATGATCATACATAAAATTAGTGTTTAATGTATCTGATTGAAGTGATGTAACATAGAGTCAGGTATTAATGGTCGTTTGGTGTTTATTGTAAGATAATTGCAGCTGCGAATGGACGACATCAATATCGAATTTATGTAAATAAGACATTGTTATTTGTAAGTTCACTTCCTTGTGCAGCACACACCTGTACTCCGAGCATTGAATAGTGAAATGGCTAGGCATGCAGACGACGACGATGCAACCTATTGTTAGGTAAGCCAGCTTCACGTGTTATGATACAAATAAATACGTTGTACGTCCACAATGTTTCTTTTATTTTTAAAGAACCGGTATTAGAATGATACTCTTTCAGGTTAATAAGTCCTAATGATAAGATAAAGTAGCTACTTGCTTAGTGTCTATTCAATGCAGTTTAGTTTTTGTTCGACCGTTTTATTGAAAGCATTTCAACTTAATCGTCTCGACGCCTCAGCACACCAATCATTATACTGACTGACATGCATTTCATCTTGTTAAAAAGGTTGTCGTGTTTAGAGGACAATTAAAAGTTGTTGAAATTTAGTTTATCACTATGTTTTACAAATACGAAGGTCAACATGATGTTGCAGCCGATTTGCTGAATTTGCGTTTGCAATATCACATCAGTACATCACTATCCTCATTCATCGCTTTCAAGTTCATCAGGAAAACAAGAAAAAGGTTTCTGCACAAATGCCTTCATGTGATCAATTCATTAACAATCATTGAAATGACGAGGGTACACTAATTAGAGTGTAGATTATTTCATTGTGAAGGTCGCGCAAGTGTGCAGGAGGCTCCACACAAAATATATGGGTTTGTAGAAATATTTCTTTTATTTCGGCCCACTGATCTAATATTTCCATTTATCAAAGACAACTTGCATCTGAAATTTCAAACATTTTGATGTCATCTTGAGGTTCACTTCGACCATGCAGATAGGCAAAATTGGAAAATTGTCCAGAATTTAGGCCTATTTCATCATATACTTTCTTCAATGAAAACTCGAGGCGAATCATTTATCATTGATCAATAGGCAAAGTACTCCTGAAAAAATCGTATCAATAGAGAAAAATCTTCATTGACTGCTTGACTGACGAAATTTGTTTAGAATTACGATAGATCAGTTGGCCGTAATGCTGAAACCAACTGATAAAATGTACCACCCAGACCTGCCGAACAAAATGTTAATAGTCACGTAAATAGAATGGATAGATTTACTTGAGTCATAGTAATAATAAATGATAATAAATGCAGTCATTCTTCAAAAAACATTCCTTCAGGGAAAAAATTTAGGTTTTAAGTTGTTCCTAACCGATGCGTGAGTTACCCTTGAATGTCACTGAGCTTGTATGATCTTCTTGCCAATTTTCTTTTCTTGAAGAATTATCAGCTCAGAAATCTTAGCTACTGGGACCATCTCTTCTGTAAAAGAATTCACGTGCTACTCCAAGGCCTCTTTATCTAACAGCATGATCTATCGTTGTGTATTGAGACAAGAATAAAAGAACATTTCAATGCATGTATGTTGTATGGTGCCTGCATCGAGGACTACTATTTATGATGGTCTTCAAAATAACCAAAATTAAGCAAGTATAATGCCAGCAATGATTGTCATGTACGGTAATTGATGTCTCAAGACCTAACTATTTTATTTGATACGACGAAGTGAAGAAGACTCGAATCACATGACTAATTTCGTCATCCATCTGACCTATGAAACTTCTCTAGATTTCAAAAAAAGTGATGTTTGAATGTACCTATGGAGTGTCACCGAAGTCGTATAACATGATAGTGGTTAGTGGGGTCATCTCTGCTGAAATCGCGGTATTTACGAATTTTCGACAATGATTCTTTCGTGTTTCAGTCACCAAATTAGTGATCCCGCTGTCGAAACAACAAGCTATTATCGTGTTCTTCTTTATTTCCATTTTGGTATCAGTTCATAATCAGTTATGCATTTACATACCTGCATCTGTCTATTATAGTGAACTGAGTGAACGGAGCTAGGAATTTGCTACTCATGAACTGAGAGGAGAACTGAACTACTGTTTCTGAAGTTCTTACAATTCCTATCGATACATATTGATAGTACTCTTTCCTACATCCACAATTTTACATACAGTTTAAAATTACAATTCAAAATTCAAGATTGTATTACTGTTTAGGTATTATTGTAAATTTTAGTCGATCCCTTTGATATCGTTTGGCGCTTTATTGCTATGTTGACAGTCGGCACATTCCCAATTGCTTAGGTGTCTGCCCCTGTCATTAGATACCTGACATCAAACCATCGTTTACCCTTACAACGTTAGCCATCCAAAAGGAATCCCGCATAAATGGAGCAGATCTTGACGGCTACAAGATCAATTCCCTAGCGTCATTAGACCTTCCCTGCAGTCAGAGTTACCTCATAAAATTTATTATGGAATTACTATAAAATATGCGAGGTGGGACCCAGACTGGAAACAATCTACCTCAAAGTGCAAATCCACAAAGTACAAAATCTAACATCACCTGTGCACCGACATTGGAGGACCCTAAGATGTTACAAAGGATGCAAGTATGCAGTGACAAAAAATCATACATCCCATAATTGATTCAAATTTTTTTTTTAAATTTACCGAAGTAGCAAACACTCCTACAGTTACAATTTTCGATCCTTCTATCTCAAATCAGCTAATGGAGTTAATCTAATTATGCCAGTGAAGCTTTCACGACTTGATTTCTTTCTTTCTTTGACAATTCTTAAGACTATGGACTTTTTCTTCTGTCAATGAGGATGTTTCACATTATAAATGTTTTTCTTAATTTGTAGTGATATTGTACTGCATTTGATTGATAGTGATTTTCCTTTGCAATCCCTCCAAATTTTTTGAACACATTTACAACTCACTGAATTAGTTGTCGTGATTCAAATCTGGCACTAATTCTGTTGTTGAATGTCCGATAACTGCCATGTCGATAATTCTTGCAGGATATTAATTACTAGTGTCTCGAATAGCGTTATGAATTACATAATTATCCATTGAGGAATCCCGCAAAAACTTTTGCTTCAGCTCTTTATTGCTGTTGTTTTTTATTCCTCAATGAAAATTAATCAATAGAATTATTGACAACCTGGCGATAGACCGTTTATGTTAAGAAATATCAGTCCGGAGAGCTTCGCCATCGCAGATAAAACAAATTGCGAAAAATGAATAGAAAATCAATGAATAATCTAAATTGATGAAGAAACGAATGATGCATAAATGTTTGTTCACTTAGTTATAATGGACCTGATATTTAAAATGGATTTATCATTAAAACTCATTTAAAATGGACATTCTGAATGAATCATAAAAAAGCAAATTAGGTGAAAGAAAATAGAAAGAAGTAGGAATGGAGTCCAGATTCGTTGAGTTCTTTGGCCACTTACATTGGTCACCATGCGAACAAGCATAGCAATTAACCTCTTGAGAACCGATGACGTGACAAGGTGCTTGACAAGGTAGTTGGAGCTGTGCAGTAGATTAGGCTTCGGGGCTCTTAAGGTTGAGTAAAAGCTATTGTAAGGCACAATCTTCAGTTTCTATTCTGCCATTTAGTGACAAGAACGGCATATGTTGTCTTTTGATAAACTTGTTGCAGTAGGTAGCTGCAGACAAGCAATCGTGACTAGATCTTGGTTACTTTTTCAGGAAGAGTCTCCTGGGCCACTCATTCTGTTAAAATGACGACATCAACCATTCTAAGCTCATCCTGATGATGCGGATCAATTTAGAATGAAATCGACTGACGATTAATTGTTGACTTTTCGTTCTCAATCAATATGTATTCGTTGTCCATTGATATTCGGGAATGCGTAAGAGTTCACAATACAGCAACTGAAATCATGGTGTTTCTTTCGCAGCAAGAATATTTCGGCTTAAGGTCATTTTCGCTTATCAATTTATGAGAGGTTTTCCAGCAGAAAATAGTCACATCACATCATGCAATATCAACAATCGTATCTGAAGTAAGCATTCATTGAATGGTATTAAATTGTAGTATGTTATTGTCTCTACTGCTAATTGAGCAATATTTGAATTATTTAATAGGCCAATGTGAATTTTCCAAGACACTTGAATCAATCCTGTTAGCCTCTCCAGTTTCCATCTAATTGCTGATCTATTTTCATCATTTGAGAATGCAAAAGCTTCTCTTAAGAGAGCATTTAAGAACTGTTCATGTGATAGGAATCCATTATCTCTCTTGCGAGAGACCATTGACTACTGAATTCTAATAGTGACGCTTGGAATAATATGATGTGCTGTAGCTGGTCAACAACAATCATCCCAGTCGTGGGTCATTTCATTTACGCATCAAAGGTTGCGATTGTGTAATGCCTGAAAACCAAGTATTGTAAGTATTGAATAGCTCATTTTCTTAGGATGTTTTATGTAATCAATGACTAAAGCAAATGCTCCAATGATTCACGTTTCCATGCGTTTCTTTGTGTTGAAAAAATATGAGGCGAAATTTGCTTGCATCTCGTTGAAAGCTTCACTTTTCTCGTTGTGTTAAACAATGCACATATAATTCACACAACAAACATGTACATGCAAAACTGATTGATGGCAAGGTTTTGAATTATGATAGATGTTAAGTCCTAAACCTCTCCCTTCACTAGAGTCTCATCGAACGTCAAATGGACCTGCTGTATTAGAACAATTGTTGAAACATTAACTTTTAAATGAACGCTAGTCGCTGTTTTTTGTGTCTTTTAACTCCAGTATTCTAACACAAGCTTTTGAGATCCCATATGTCAGTTTGTCATTATTCACTGTAAAAATATGCCGTTTAGTTATATCCGTAAAACACGGTACTATCCTATATATTACTTGCATATACACTACACTGCCCATATAGATAATCTTTAGAGGAGTGCGATAAATGCGTATGACCCTTAATCACGTCTGGTTGTTACGAAATGAACTTTAACATTGTTGGCATGAAAATAGACCAAGTACACATTTCATATCCATTATTTATGCTATATTTCTGGTAATCTAGACGTGATCGCAATGTGGACATACTTTCTCGATCGAGCTAGGCCTTAACCTAGATCTCACCTTTTATAGCAGTGGTAAGCAACGCGTGACCCGCGGGCCATCCGCCGGGATATATTGGGTGGCCCGCCACCGCTTCTCATATTTAAAGTGGCTTGTTTACATTATTTGAATAGATGATGTGAAAATGACTCACTCTGACTTCGACCTTTGGGAGGTGCATCTAAGGGTGAGGGATGTTCTTTTTAATTTGCAAAACCATTAATTAGCAACTATATGAGCAATATGATGGCACAAAAAACAAATATTCACATTCGAATTATCCAACCATGCTCCTTTCGTAATGAATATCTTCTCGTACAAGCTCAAAATGGTAATCACCTGCGGGACTTAATGCTAAGTCACATAGCATTCGATGCTGAGCATGTTTCCCTACCTAATAAACCACGCCTCACTGAACCTGGAGAGGCTATATTAATTAGACCTTGACTACGAATAGAGGAATGCAACCGCAAGATTTTGACAGGCCAACATTTTTTCAAATGTTCTTGCTGAATTTCATTTGTGTAACACTACACTAATATATATTTCGTACACTCGATTGGCATTGGCACACGACTACCACTTGGGGGAACCCATGCACGGTTTTTGAAAGCCTATGTACAATTTTACATGTAGCATGATCAATAATTGTAGCCAATTCAATTTTTATCTTGTGCGGCTTTCAGGCGGATAGTTGCACTACACTTACAGACTGTTTTTCGATGAGATAAGGTTATGTCGGTCAAATTACCATTTAATTACACAAAAGAAAAGCTTCCATGATCTGTCATGGGCCTATCTCTCTTCAATGCTCACATGAATTGTAGAAAGTAAAATTCCTTAATATTAAACAAATTAGTTGCGTACAATACTGCTGCATACGGTGCATTTACATGTAAAATTTTGTTATGCAATACGACCACTATATATGCATGCACGATACAGCAGCCCATATGTGCACTTAAAAAGTACGGAATAAAAGAATATAACGCCTATACTACTGCCTTATACAATTTGGTGGCCCGCTGTCCCAACTTGGTTGCCCACCACTGCTTTATAGTCTTATAATCTTGTCCATCTTACTTTTAGTCGGTAGCATTTGAATCTCAGAAAGACGCACTTAATTTCGCAATAAATAATAATGCGAACCACTGCATGTTATTATTTACAAAGCAGCAAAATTTTTACATCATTCTGAACGTAGCGTTTTCGTTTCGTAAAACACACGCAAGACAGTCGCTCCTGCTACATGAAAATAAGTAGTAGCTCTCTTTATGAATGAATACAACTACAGGATATTCTTTAAAATGCCTTATTTCTTCTGTGTTACCATTTCATTTAGGAATTGTCAACTTATATCGGTTGTACTTTTATTCTCATCGTTGTCTTCTTCCGATGAAAATTTTCTCAGCTGATTTTCGCTAACTGATGACATAGAACATGCAATTTCCGTCATCTCGGATGTACGCTGACTGAGCGTAAACAGAACTGAAAAAGCTTTTAATATCCGGAGCGATGTGCAATTTCGTAAACTCACATTGGTCTGTTGTGAGTGCTGCGTGTTATTCTTTGATAGTTAGTAACGGCTTTATAATCTTTAGACTTAACCATTTGCAGATATTTCTTTTCTCATTTGGGGTTGCTTTCATGTGGCGTCTGCTTGCTAATATCATAAGTATTGTCATCTTTGACACCGATAATTCATCGGGATCAGGCATGAGCAATTAGTGGCTCGTCAAAAAATATTTTAGCCTAGAGTCGATTGTAGTCTTCTACTTTTAGAAGTCAATTATATCGAATATTGGGGTTAAGGAAGATGTCTCGCCACATTTATCGTCAATATGGTAGATAATCTTGCCTGAAATTGAACAATGCTAGTTAAAGTAAACGAAACTCCACAGTTCATTGGCCTTCTTCTCTCCTTATGAATGTATTTTCTAAAATTGAAGCTTCGATGTCCTTATTCAGGGGGATCAGGGCTTTAGAATGATGCATTTGTCAAATAATTTTCATTTTCTTCATTCTGCAATTTTCTTCCATCAGTCGTTAAGTCACACGATGTCTATTAGCTGACATCTGCCCCTGATTGTGTATTTTTCTGAAGTAAAATTTGACAATTTGATCGACGCAAATCTGTAAACCAGGGCTGCAACTCTTCCGGTTTTAACCGGAATTCCGGCTTTTTTTCAAACTTAAGTAGTGGAAAATGTTCCGCCAAGGAACAAATAATTTGCTTTGAGCAGCTTTCTTGAGATCGTTATGAGGCCCTTTTAGATTGTGAAGGGACCCTTTCGACATCGTGAGGTGGCGCTTTAAGATTGTGAACGGGCCCTTTTGAGATTGTGAAGGGGGCCTTTATGATTGTGAGGGGCCCTCTTGAGATCGTTATGAGACCCTTGTAGATTGTGAAGGGCCTTTTTGACATCGTGAGAGGCCCATTCAAAAGGCGTGAGGGGGCCCTTTTTGAGATTGTGAAGGGGCCCTTTTGACATCGTGAGGTGGCGCTTTAAGATTGTGAACGAGCCCTTTTGAGATTGTGAAGGGGCCCTTTATGATTGTGAGGGGCCCTCTTGAGATCGTTATGAGACCCTTATAGATTGTGAAGATACTTTTTGACATCGTGAGAGGCCCATTAAGATTGTGAAGGGCCTTTTTGACATCGTGAGAGGCCCATTAAGATGGTGAAGGGCCCTTTTGAGATTGTGAAGGGGCCCTTTTGACATCGTGAGGGTTTCTTTTAGATTGTGAAATTGACCTTTTGACATCGTGATGGGCCCTTTTGACATTGTCAAGGGCCCTTCAAGATTGTGAGGGGCCCTCCTGAGATCGTTATGATACCCTTTTAGATTGTGAAGGGCCTTTTTAACGTCGTGAGGGAGCCCTTTTGAGATTGTGAAGGAGCCCTTTATGATTGTGAAGGGGCCCGTTTGACATCGTGAGGGGGCCCTTTTGAGATAGTTATGAGGCTTTTTTACGCTGTGAACGGGCCCATTAAGATTGTGATGTGCCCTCTTGAGATCGTTGTGAGACCCTTTTAGATTGTGAAGGGGCCCTTTAAGATTGTGAAGGACCCTTTTGACATCGTGAGGGGGCCCTCTTGAGATCGTGAGGGCTTCTTTTAGATTGTGAAGGTGACTTTTGACATCGTGATGGGCCCTCTTGATATTGTGTGGAGACCCTTTTAGATTGTGAAGGAGCCTATTCAGCTCGTGAAGGGGTCCTTCAATTTTAAACAATCATGGAATTCAAAGCAGGTACTTTCCAAAAATCCGCGTGACCCTTGATCAGAAGATCCTTCTACAATTGCAAGTCACTGATTCCTTCGTCAATCATGAAGAAACAGGACTCAACTCAAGTGATCAAGATTCCGAAATAAGAAATAATTTTAGGTGGGAATGCTTGACGAAAAAGCTATGCTACGTTCGTATGGAGTAGATTATGAATTGAATTTTGATTGCTTTGATGCTCTACAAAATGCGCCTTTCAAGAGGCGTGCTAGAAAATGAAAAGTATGAAAGAGAAATCTACCAAAAGTTTCATGAATACAAGGGAGTGACAAATGAATATGCGATTACCTGTTGCAAAAGCGGTTAAAGTTCGGCTAAGAAAACAATGAAAATTGAAATCTTTCAAGCAACTGCATAAGTGATAGGCATTTCCTTTCGTATTGATGCTATGTCTACTTATGCCATGGCGTCTGAGCTTTAATCAAGTAGCTGTTGCAATCTTGTTTAAAATTGTTTTTAGATATGTCATTGTTTTTTCATTTCTTATGTTTGAAATGCAAGAGATGAGAGAAAGGTTTGATTTGAAGCATTGCCGGACCTACAAACACTTTTTAGTCGGAACTGCAAGCGTTTTTGGCTTCTTAGCCGTCATCATTACAAAGTACCCTATTGTAAGGAATCAGTAACTCACCGGGCAAACCATCAGTAGGTTGATGTGCTTGGAAATTCGGCAGCTCACCTTTGTGCTATTTGCATTCCTGTTTGCAAATATCAATTTTTGAAAACGAGCATCTAGACAATGAGATTTCAACTACATGCAGTTCATCAATTGTAGACGTCTGTAGTTCGGATGAAGATTTATATGCATGTGAGTTTCTGACTATTTACGAGCATACTAACTGCACGGCTTAAATTCCAGAAAAGTTAATACACTACTTCTCGTAATGGCTTAAATCAAATATCTCTGTCATCTCTTGCCTTTTTTCCTTTCGTGGTCTGGTTATCATATTAGATTAAATATCATTAACTAGCATGGTGTCTGTAATGTGCGATAGTTTTTAGTCGTCAATTCATGGTGTGTGACATGGATTAATTGTTTTTGTGTAACTTGGCGGATGATGCTTTACTTTGAACTTTGTTTCTGATATAATTTTCTTTCCTGTTAATATAGAGGATATCCCACAGTGAGCCCCAACCTCACTTTCTCATAAATTCCCTATTCTCTCACTGATCATTTCAAAGTTTTTTGAAATGGCAATTATCGACTCAATGATGACTTTAAGTTATTTATCATTCAAAAGAAAGCAGCTGTTAACACTAGTAACACTGTGATAAAATTTATTTTCTCCTTGCTCACCATTTGCCCGAACACAATCTAACTCTTCGGTCAGCAGCGCAAGAGCATGTCTCCACACAATCGCTCGTCAATCTGTTGAAAAACGGTGCAAATTTTGTTTTCCAGTTCATCCAAATGCACAGGATGACTCCAATTCACCATTTCCTTGACGTGTCCAATCGAAAAAAAGTTACAAGGCATAAAATGTGGCAATATCGGAAGCCATTCCATAGGCTGTCATCACGGTCAATCCATGATTTAGGAAAATGATTGTTTAAATAATTTACGATCGGTCGGTAGTAGTGCGCTGGCACTCCATCCTGCATGAAGATGCTCTTATCCTCAGTGACATCCGCTCTGCGGAAGCAGTCTTCCAAACATCGAACAGCTGAACAGCAATTTCCATTATTTTCCAGTATTTTGACTTATCGCTTACTTTTCAGCACTGTTGAGAGTCTCGTGCCAGGAGAGAAGAAACCCGGAAAGGTGAAAGCTGTTAATAGATCTCCAAACCAAGAGAACAGCGATAAGGATGCAAAGTAAGTTGTATAAATGGAAACAATTGCCACTAAACTAGCTGAATTTGGAAATATTTTGTCAAACGTGCTAAGTCTGCAGTGTTGCAGGTCAAATGTAAACACAAATTGCTACATTCAAATCCACTTTTAGAAGGAATTGCAGGGAAGTAATTTGTTTTGATGAATCATGCAGGTTCAGTTTCGGTTTACGGGATGTTTTTCATGTGAGTATTTTGCACTGTGTTTTCTATGCACCTATTTGGCATTCACGGGAGGTCAATATCTGTAAGATTGTGTTACATTTTCATAAATTGTCTGAAAAACATTCTTGAGATAGCTGTTTAATTGACATAAGAGGATATTCATCGTAAAGTCAGCATAAATTTAGTTTTAGATTTAGTTTAGTATTGCCTGATGGGCAATTTTACCATATTTGGTTATTTAAAGGTGGAATTCTCTGGTAATAATTTCCTTTCATTCTCACTCCCGCTAAATAAATTCGAGCTATTTTTTCGACAACAGCTTACGATTGATGGTTTTCTTGGGAGGGGGATTAGACATTGACCTAATACGCGATGTTATGCGGGGCATTCCATTGCCAGAGACAAAAGCATAGAAGAAGCGCTGTGATGGCCAGACTCTGGACGAGGACTGACGGTGGGAGTAGACATTTCAATTAACTGAACAACTATACAACTTGCATTGAAGTCATGTACCTTTACTCGAGAAACGCATGATGGTAAAATGAATGCATATACAGTAGCCTATTGAATACTTGAATATAAGCAAAGCACTACACACAGAATTTAGATTGAAGAAATGTTTTCAAAGTCAAGATGTTTCTATGATAATGAAAGATGAAATTTATGTCAGTGGAAAATAGATGATCTACAAAGCGACACCTGATACATCAAAATAGAAGTGGGATAAACAGCAATGTTAACCCTTTCATTGCCACGTTAGTGAATTTCGACTTCACCCAGCACCAGATTTATTTAGAGAAAGTCATTCATTGGCCTAAAGAATAATTAGAATGTTGAAAAAGATAAGACTGTGATTAATAGCGCATGAAAGTTTTATTTCGAAGTTGTTTAGATGCTGAATCTGAAATCATATCAGGTGTTTGCCCATGTGTGCTCCGGAATGTTTCACTCGTTATCATACACGTATGAAGTATAAAGAACGTTTATGAGCTTGCTGCTCGAAAGATGTTTACCGCTGAAATGAAAAGTAAAGAAAGACATGTTTACATGTAACACATGCACTTTTTACATGTATGTGTATAGGGAGATAGTTAGCTCAAATATGATGTCAGATTTGAATTCAGCATCTTATCTTAACTCCGTCATAAATGAGTCAACACAGTCTTAAATGTTTTTAGGCACTCTGATTATTCTTTAGGCCAGTGAATGACTTTCTCTAAATAAATGAGGCGCTGCGTGAAAGTCAAATTTTACTAACGTGACAGTGAAAGGGTTAAAAATGTCGCTTATTTTATATGCACTTCTATCATTACTCTAATAATGGGAATTGTGATGGAAAACCAGGATTGATAAAAATAGGAGAAAGACAAAATTAAGATACAAGCTAAAAAACACATGGACATGCGCATCGCAAAATATGCAAGACATTTTGCCATTAAAAACCACTGTATGTCAATTTTGTTACTGAGAACACGAAGGAATGATGCTGAATAATATAACGGAGGTGAAGACCCCTCCTACCTACCCAACGCACGTCGGTGCTTACAAAACACGTAATGTCGGCAAGCAAAACATTTCGGTCAATTTTGGCCAAATTCAACCATATTCTTGCATACATCACGGATGAGAAGCATGATAATAACAAATACACATGATAGAAGATAATCTGAAGACATTCCTTTCTAAAAATTTAGATTAAGTAGTCCTACTTTCTCTCAGAGAAAAAAAAGAAAGTCACATTTTTGCCGAAAACTTCAATGTGCCTCCAATTGGATTTGCATGTTTTTCTTTGATCCAGTCTGACAATAATATAAACCAGGTAGAATCGCCAGGCTCGCAGATTCTTAGTAGCCATAGGGTGTGTATCAGTCTGTGAAAGTTTCATTTTCGGCCTCGTTCCCTGTAGAAACTCATGGTGGCAGCTGGACTATAATCAATTCGTTTTGATTTGCAGATCTCATGCTCTTCAACAGTTCACATTCTCATATGTGCTGCTTGTCACTGCCATTGTCCTCGGCACAACGTTGTATTATACTGTGACACGGAGTCCGAGTGAAATGCCAGGAGCTTACCAGGTGAGATTAGTACTTCATATTGTAGATTTCAGTCTGTAGATGCTGATCACATTGGTTGATTAGAAGAAGTTTGCGTGTTGTGAACCGCAGGCAGGACACCGATAGACGTCATTCTTGAAAACATAGAAGTTTCATAAAACTGTAAAGACGAAATATATTCTACTGAAAGGCATAAGCAAGGACTTGAGTGCACCTCCGTAATATTTAGTGCAAAGTAGTTCAGTAGTAAAATTCACGCCATAAACTGGTAAATCGAGCGTAATCGTGAGTAGGTTTCACTATTTTGTGCTTTATTGTTGATGCTGGCTCTCCAAGATTCCGCATGAGCCGAAAAGGGGACGTTGTTGATAAGACATAGTGATCATTACGCCTCAAGCGTACTTACATTTGTCCGGATAGTTTTTGCGAAAACGACTTTGGGATTGAAAAAGGTTAATTAGGACTCAAACAATTTCTACTCCATGATTGATTTGAAAAGGTATAGACTCATTCAATGAATGAATGAAAATCACACTATGTCTAGGTACATGGTACATGTGCACCTCTCAATGACAAGATCGTCTCATCCACAATTGCATGTTCCTCATGGCCACTAAGCACACTTCACACACTAAATTCAGTCTCGCACACGGTAAACATTTGATGAAAACTTTGCTGTTGCAAGCTTTCAGTCGTCACCATCACATGAAGACGACCGCAAGACGATGCCCAAGCAATTCAAAAGCATTATTCTTAAAAGCCGGGGGCAAAACTCGACCGTAGGCCTTAGATATGTCTAGGAATACTTTTATGAAATTTCTAAATTTGTCAAGCGATTATGACCAAAAGTAAGTCACATGTGCAAGTTCACCCTTGGCACCAGCGTTCCTGATATCATGCAGACAATCACCTAAAAGCCCATGGGATTGGAACTTGGAAATGAGGACTTCAGACTTCAACAATTCGAAAACTTTGCCTGCAATGGAGGTGATAACAATTAGACGATAATTGCGTGGCTTACTTCCATCACCCTTCTTTGGATTAAGGAACATCTTGAAAACTTTCTTGCCACTGATGCTGAAGACTGGTATTTAAGCATCAGTAGCAACAGGAGGTGATGGAGCCTGGCTACCAGATGCACCGGCTGGTAATGTTGCAGTTACGTGGTGGATGTTGGCATCAAGTATGCGATCATTTCTATTTCACGGATAAATCGCTTTTCCTACTTCTTCTTGGTCCGAAGATGCCAATCTTAGAACCATCGATGACTAACTTGCGGTGTGGTTCTCAGCGCTTGCAGAAGTGAAAATACCATTTTCAATATCTATTGCCGCCGCACATGCCTGATTGAATCACATTGGAGATGCTGGATCACTTAAGGATGCTCTTTGGTTCTATAAGGTGTGTTCAGGAAGAATGTACAGTATATAAGCAGAAATACCCCAATAGTCAAAATGTTTTTGTCAAACGATTTGAGAAAAGAATGAAAACCGATAAGTGATGAGCGGATTCATGATAATTGAAGTTGGCTTAAATGCTCAGAATCGAGTGCATGACCTGATGGAACATATAGTGTATATGATGGAAAGACCGATGCAAATATCTTGCTATCAATATCAAATCCAGGCACTTCAAAATCAATAGTATTTACTGCAAGGCAATGTATCTAATTATCGGTGGCTCATTTATTTCGTGACACCTATCGCAGCCATAATTTATTTTCGTGGTTATCAGAATAAATAGCTTCCACATCACAGGTATTGAACGAATTGAGCGCTTTCTATTGAGGAAAGTGACCAAAGTCATCCAAGACACCTGGTGGAATCGATGACGGCGTCTCCTGGAATGTTTTTGAGAAACAATCTCCATCGTCGTGGACGTTGCGGTAATCAAACTCCTAAAAAAATGCCCAAAGACGCTTCGATCTTCACACCCAGAGAGTTGGTTGGATTCGTTGTCATAATGTGGTCAGGTTCGAGTTATAGTAAATACGATTGATGAGTCGAAGATTAATTGGAGGACATGGAAAGAACTGTTAGCTTGTAGATTCGAATATATAGCAATGACGTCAGCATGAGGTGGTCGGGATTCATAATTTTAACCATGTAGGTTTACTTTGAGACACCTCCTCAAACATGAAGCACGAAAGTGGCGAATAATATAATTTATTGAGCGTCGACGTTTCGGACTTCGTCCTTTGTCAAGGAAACGATGTATGAGTATAAGTGGCCTGGACATGGAAATCGAAGGCCTTGGGAAGCCGAGATGAGATGAACTGTGGATTTAAAAGATCAAAAGTCAGCGGAAGCCTCAAGAGCGATCGATGGGGGAGGGTTTGAAGAAATGGAAAAAATTTGCTGCATTCTGTCTAACAATAAGGATTTGTCAGTCAGCCTCCAGGAGACGGAAGACAATGATACTCTAAGATTTCGCAGAGAAAGTTCATATTCCGAGAAGGAAGCCACATAATCTGCGCGCACGCGTGTGAATTTGCTGCTGTCACACACTGAGCGATCGAATAGTCAACAATCGTCAATGTCTCGTTAGCATTTAGTAAGTAATAACAATTCTTTACCATGTGAAGTCTGAGTGGGAAATTCTGTTGTGTAATGTGGACTTAATATTACAAATATACCATTTAAGTATCTCTAAATTTTGATAAGGTACTTTCCTATGGATCTTAATCGAGCAGTTCATTAGACAATCTATTTGATATTATAATTATTAGGCATATATAACAGCCTGCATCAAAATATCTCATGCTCAGATACAAAAACATTGTTTCATATACTCTTTTAATTCATTCACTCGTAGTTCATTTAATTTTATGCGCTTTTACAGGTCTTTAATAGTATACATAACTTTACTCAGCCGTAGATAGTTATGTTGCAAAATCTGGTTACCAAGACTTTTATTAAAAAAATAATTGGGTTTGATCTTAAAACCTAGGTAATAGAAGACTCAGAATCTTATTTCAGGAACTTCGGCTAATTTACGATCCTCAGGTAAGATGCATTTCAGCAAACAGAGAGCGAATAGAACTGTTTAACTATGTATGTGAGCACACATATTCAATCACAGCGTGTGTGACTGTATACTTCATTTTGTAATAGTTTTGCCTTGGATGTTGGATACTTAATTTATATTCTTTGCGATCATTTGAATCTGATTTCGATAATTGAAACCATTTCCTTGGCATTTCCCTGACATATTGATAGAGTATCTATACTGGAATACCTTAGTAGTTCACATTAGTAGTTCAACAGGATTTAATCGTCGAAGCAGATTTTATGGAATCAATTTTGACTAATGATGCCTTTCTCAGCAGTTGCTTATGTCATTCTGTTACAGAAATTTCCCATTTTATGAGTAAAAGAATATGATAGATTCCCTGTAGGTCCATCTTCAGATTATTCTATCATATCCTGGAATAATAGATTAAATTATCATTTGAAGATCAGGATAGTATCCTTGGAAGAAGATCAGTTGGAACAGATCAATTGATTTGTTGTATAGCTAGCATTGATGGTTATTTAATGGGAGAAGTGTCATTAGTGAGAGCTTTGGATTCAGCAGTAGACTGTTGAAAGTCTGATTTTTTGCATTTAATGTGCAGACTTAAAAATTATTTCTTAAAAATTAAAATTCCTAAAATAAAGATTTTATCATCATTTTAAACTATCTCTTCGTAATTATAAACGTAAAGATTTCAATGATCAGCAGAGGAAGAAAGGATATACACTGTAGAATGATTTAATACGATTTAATATAGATGATTACATTACGAAAATTCGCGCAAAATTAGGGCATGGAACGAACCCCTGCGCGGATGACAAATAGCAGTATGAAAGTTTCATAGTATGATTTGCGTATGAAATTTTCATACTATGAACTGCATATGAAATCTTCATACTATGATTTGTGTGCAAAAAATATTTCACTTTCATACTATGATCATAGTATGAAACATACGTATCATCATATCCACTTATTTCCTCGCGGGGCGGAAAAGAAATTGCTGCAAGGAAAAACACACCTGAGAAAACACCATGATAAAAACTCAAGAACGTAAATAGCAGATGATTCAATGGCAGCAGAAAGAGGTCACATGCTCCTCGAACAACTTCATTGCAAAAGCCACGCAAAACCAACGCACAAGATCTTCATGCTCGTATTGGCACTTAATTGAGTCAGTTCACATGAGGACTTACATAATGTGATATAATTAATCATCACGGTGGTTCAGTGTAAGTCGAATAGAGTCTAACTAAACATTCGAATTTAAACAGTGTCATTTTTGTTCGTTTTATTATTTTGATCGTCTAACTTGCCATAACCTTTCACATTCGTCTTGGAACACAATTTGTGCTTTCAAATCTAAGAATTTCGGTTGTGAACAAAGTATCCCTCCACATTCAAAAACTTTAAAACTGTAGAAATTGATACAGGACATAATTCTACAAAAGCCCTCTCAGCTACGGGAGCTACAGAAATTGTAAAATCAAGTTGTGATATTGAACCTATATTATTTTTGGTGCTGTCGATAACTCGCTTTTCATGCTAAATCTGTAAATTTACTCGATGATAAAGAACCAGTTTTCATAAATAAAGTAAAAACCACACTAGTAGGGAAGAATGTTGTTGATTCATTTCATGATTATGACAGTCTGAAGGACGGTCGAAAGCTCGAACAACATTCTTCCCTGCCAGTGTGGTTTTTACTTTATTCATTTAACTACGGGTGATTGTGCCTCAACATTACACCAGTTTTCATAATTCGAATTCATCTGAAGATTGACAACAGTGTATATTTGTTATCATGGCTAACTATTCCAAAAGCAGGAGTGGCAATAATCATGAAATTAAATAATGTCTCGACAACACTGTTGTAAGAAGCTGGAACGAAACGTCATTGCTCCTTACTATTTTTATAAGGGATTGATGGAACGATTCCATCCATCTCAGGCAAACTACGAAATGTAATTGAAAAGCACATTTTGCCATGTGAAAAGCATGTACAGTGACGCACGTGTGATCTAAAAGGTGCTCTCGTTGAAATTTGTATTAGTTGATGCACGTAAACGTGTCAGTTCTTGATTACAATTTCTAGGGTAACTTATCAAGTGATAAATAGCCAAGGGATTATGACAGTGGTTCGAACACAATTAACGCAGAAACATTTGTTGGTATATGTATGTATGCATATGAAGAAGTATCTCATCCCTTTCTTTTCCCTCTCCATCACCTACTCAGCATCATTGTTCCTAGTTGAGGAATTTCTACTGCTGATGAAGTAATAGGCCTACTTATAAATTGTGCAACCAAGTTTTCGACAGCTCCATATACCATTCCTTATTCTTGAGTAACAATGCAATCATTCTACAAGTAAGTGATCCTGAAAGATAAGCTCTTTCAGCGTTAATCGGTAAATCATATCAGCATATGAAAGCACCAGCAGCAAATGTGCCAGAGCATATTGACGTCGTTCCACCGCTGAGCAATTTATATATGGCTATCGTTGTGTGATAACTTAAGCGCAGCTTAATGCTCCGAACCAAAGAACTCCCTAATTGAGTCAGGTATGGTACGCAAAAAGTCGAATGGATCTCATGTTGGGGTCATCTTAGTGCATCGCAGTGAAGCTTAGGTGAACGGAGGTCAGGTCAATGATGATTGATAAGCTTGATTTCAAAAGCCAACGCAAACGAACGTATTGCACATCTGATGTAAATAATCCGAATTTCTACTGTTGCTGGATTGAAATGGAGAGAGGGTAAATTGACATTGGCACGCTACTGCATATAATTTCTATTTCTTATCAATCAACTAGTAGTATAGTGTTATCAGAATTCTGCTGAGTGTCAAAGCTAGGCTGCATGGGATGGGGAACACCAAACTTAAATGCAGAAATGGATCGAAAAACTGGATATATGGTGGATGGAGCACGCTCTATACTTATCTGTGGTCTAGCAAACTCAAAATTATCTCATTAGATCAATGATGTTAAACAGTTATGAAAACTAATTCACGTACTTATCACTTGCTAATTAAGTGAAAATGTGGCATATGCGCATGAGATGCGTGTGAATGACGAACTATCTAATCAACCAGCTATACTTTCCCCAACCCAACTATGCGTGCAATTAACTAATCAACGTCAAACGTCCATGATCTGGCAGTTGTTCTTATACAACAAGGTGTGGACAAGATAAAAAGGCACTTGTAGATGAGGACATGATATTTTTTATAAAGATTACTAATCACACTTTCATTAGAGTACTAAGCATTTTTTTTAATTCTTAATGAATACCGAGAAGTAAGACGAATGTCTTTGTAATTAATTTTATCTTGTGGTCACTTTATTTCTATTGTGAGCTCCTACTACAGAGAAAACGGACCAGAGAAATTTTGTCAAAATTCAATCGATTCTTATTCCTTCTAATCGTGTCGCACATCAGCGCGCCATACATCATTCGAGAATTCATATTCTAAACTAACAAATAAGATATTCTACACTTGCATCCGTTGTTTTGATTGCTGGACAGTGATTAAGTATATGAAAATCGCTAAATTTATAAGTCGTAGCTTTTTAATAGGAAAACACGTGAGTATGATGATGAAACAGGCACGAGATCGAGCATCTGAGCTTTCATTGTTCTTGCTCACCTTGGACGGTCCCGATGCCCTTAACCCCGGATGATCGGGTAGCACACGGTAACCCGGCGGTGAAAAGTAGGTCTAGACTTGAATTACTGAAACCTTCATACTCGCGGCTATTCATTAAACATGTTAGTGTTAGGTATCTTCAGAACCCTTACGGTGTGCACCATTGAGTCAGAATATGTATGTACTTCATTCTTCTATTATTCCATTCTTCAATAAGTACTTTCCTCAAACTTCTTTCTACATTATTATCTCACGACGTCTGAATTCTATTCAATGAGTTTAAGAACATGAATGGTGAACATCTGCACTTGATGCGGCGAGAAATCAGTCTCGAAATAGACTAACCTTTACTACTCGCGCATTTCCCGTCAGCTTCGACTCGACTGTATTTTGTTTCTACCTCAACCATGCAAAAAGAGGAAAATGAGATTTGAGAAAATAATTAATCAGTCGAGTCATATTAATAGGAAGTTTTTTTTATATAAACGTTGCGATCAAAATCTTCAAGAATTCAAATTGACGTTCCAAAATCGAACGAAAGTGAAGATTTCCCAGAATTACATTTTATTCAAGATGGAAAAATGTCTTTATGATACATTGCTAAAATGGATAAGTCGAAGGGGAAAAGAAAAAACATTTCACTCTCTCCTGACCAACCAGGGAATTCCATGCTTGAGCATCAGTAAATATTTTAATAAATTTTAGGGAAACTTCTGATATGCTATATAAGCTTAGTCCAAGAGGTTTTCTAGCATTTGAATTGCAATTATTGAAGAAATACCGCTGTCATGTGTGGACTTTTATCAGCGGTTGAAATTCTAAGGATCATCCTTGTCATATGATAGGTGCTATTTTTACCATAGAGCTAAGCAAATATTGCATTATGTCGTAGCAGTTGATATTACAAATAAAGTTTTAAAAACATTCTTGAAAATATGTTAAGACGAAAAACATTTTAAAGATGCGGCTTTAAACCATCATCGAAAAAAGTGCTTTTAAAACCATGCGTACAAATCACGATTAAATAGCATAAATGCGCAGTTTTGAGCCATCTCGGAAAACAAGGTTTTGAAACAATGTACTAAACATGTTTAGAAACTGGGTTTCAAATAGGAATGATTTTCCACGGTTGTAACCAATGAATAAGCATAAGAAGTTCATACGCTGAAAAACAACGATTAACAATACAAGAAAAACAAAAACAAAGATCAAAAACAACCATTCCACTACTTTTAATTTTTTTATTTAGATACATGCTTATATTCCATAGTGAAGATTCTCATCATAATGAAGATCAAGAAGAGTCTCAATCTCATTGATCCGAGTGACTTTCTCTATATTCTGAGCATGATCATTAAAGTGTAAATTTTGTATTGATGATTTTGTTACATTTATTTCTATATTAGATGGTAAGCATTTGCGGTCTTTTGTTCCATTGTGAGGACTCACTTTCGTTTGTAGGTAAAACATCCATAAAATTCCGACGCAAACTGGTTGAAGTATTTAGGAGATTGGATGATGTTAAAATACTGTTCAACACTTGTAAAACATGACAGCATTTTAGTCTGAAAGATAAAGCAAATAATCTGATGCGATCATGGGTTGTGTATAATTTTGAATGTCGGGTTGATCTTGATACCCAATACTTGGGACAAGCGAAACACAGATTACATCAAAGAATAAAAGAACATGTAAGAGGTAACTCAGCTGTCAGCTGTAAATAGCCATCTAAACACGTCCAAATTGTAGTAATGACATTAATAATTGTTTTTCGGTTAAATACATAGGGCGCGGCGAATTTGAAGCATGTATAGTAGAAGCTTTACTAATAAGTGATAAAACTCCTAGATTAAATCAAACTCTAGGTCTTAATGGTGAATCTCTGTTCTTAAAAATATTCGAATAATTGTTTTTGATAATTGTTATTGTTTTACTTGTATTGTAAATTGTTGTCTGTCATTTTCGGCGAATGAACCTATTACGGCTTTCAAATAAAAAGACCCTGATTAACCATGTTGTTTGATATGATGTTAGAAAGAATCAGGAATGTTTTGATGTTAAACTATTATAATTGATATTGAATACAAAATTTTTCGGTCAGCATCCACAGACCATCTTCAGGTAAAAAAGCAGTTATCTTCTTTTTTACCTGAAGATGGTCTGTGGATGCTGACCGAAAAATTAATTTTTGTAATTTAGACAATAGAGCTCTTAAATTGATACTAGAACCATCGTTTTATTTAGAAAATTGCAACACGTGGTAATTCTGTTTTTTTGATAATATGTGCTGTATGAGGTAATGAACACGTATTTGCAATATATGACTATCAAATCTATGTGAGCATTAGCAGAAGACATAAATGAAGACTGGTAATTTCTATCATTATATATGCAGATATCTATCAGCCTGCATAGGTGAATCAAATCCCATGTAATTGCATGTATTTGAAAAAGTGAATAAAATGGGTTTCAAAACAAGGCACTATTCTAAACCCTGATCGCGCATAATTGATATTGTCCATTGTTTCCAAGGTAAACTAAAAATTCAAAAAGAAATTATCAAAATTTGTCCACCAAATTTTGAAGATTTGTTGCGATGTTAATTGAATTTCACACGGACTGCATATTTTCCATCGTATGTATATTACCCTAGGCGTCGACATTGTGTTCTGCGCTGTTAAGCAATGCGATTGTGCCTTAGTTATCTAATATTTCATGCATGAATAGCGACTGTCTGTATTCGTACATTGCATCTTCTGCGCGTGAAATAGCCTTAAAGTTAATGACTGAACAATTCTAAGCGTATATAAACGTAATGGATGCATTTAATGACTGCATACACACGTGTCGCTTGAGCATCATTTAAACAATACCAGTGTTTTTTTTTGTCAAGCTGAGATGATGTATTGCGGTTTGCGTACATAAAATAGAATTAGAGATAAAAGCTTATATTTATGTTGTCATTATGTAAGATGTCTTATCTAATATCTTCATATTCTACAAAAGATATAAAGTAGAATCTTTCATGATTACATACGTATCACCAAGTGATGCAGCCGGGCAATCGAAAATGCATTTTGGTATAAGATTTGGCGTTTCTGTATATCCGTTGAAAGATTTGTTTCATTCTTATTATTTAATATATTTTTTTAGTTCTGATTTCGAAATATTTCTTTATTTGTTGCGTCAAAATAACAGAGCGTTTTATATTATACAGATTTAAATGATTAGTGATTTTTTACGACTTATTTAATGTGCATCTTCTCAAAGACGAGTTATATTAGATATAGACGTTAGATCTCATAGGCGAGTATTTCTAAAGCTATTAAATAA
This sequence comes from Prostheceraeus crozeri, assembly GCA_907163375.1. Classification (NCBI taxonomy): domain Eukaryota; kingdom Metazoa; phylum Platyhelminthes; order Polycladida; family Euryleptidae; genus Prostheceraeus; species Prostheceraeus crozeri. The sequence goes on from CAJQUW010014991.1 coordinate 958,032, forward strand.
TTCAATAAAATATTTATCGTAATTCTTATTCACTCTGTGTATTTTGCAAATGTACATTGTCTGCCGTGGCGCATAACTGAAATTGTTGTATGTCACGTACTGAATAAAATGAAATATTAGCAAGTGTCCATCACTCCGGTTAGAGCTCTAATCTTCGAACTATAAGCAGTGGTGAATGCGATTATGGCGTTTCAATAGTCGATCAATCGATTACAGATTTCACAGTACAATCGGTAATTGACATTTGAGCAAATGAATAAGCATGTAGATCAAGGAAAGTGTAGCAAATCTGTATCATTCTGAAAAACCTGGGAAACCACAAAACCTAGAGACTAGCAGACAGTACTTTCGGGTGTCCAACTTTGCTACGAGATGACCGTCCGCCTGTAGGTTTTCGATTAACAAACTCTGATATTATATGTTGCATGATGATCAAAATCATTCTTCGAAATATTCGTGATTAGATAGTGGGGTCGAAGACTACATAGAAGATTTAAATGATTTAAATATTTAATAATTTTTGATAATGATTAAATAGTTGATTGGATTTTAAGTTTTCAATGGTTCATTGTCTTGATTTGGTTTTTTTTTGGAATGCTTTAAGTTCAACTGCCGAAGGTAAATAGCAAGGCATGTGATCTATTGTCAGATTTGATTTGAACTTTTAACTTAATAGAATAGAATATGTTAATCCAATTGACTGAAAATCACATTTTTCAGAATACTAGCAACTAGGCAAACATGTAAGTAGCAATTTCCGCCGATTTTGATGCTTGCGGTCGGACATTCCATTAACAGAAAAATGTGATAGTCACCAGATCGTCGAATATTTTTCGTTGAGAAAGTATAGATGAATATTTGACTGTGTATATACTGTGAAAGACTGAAATGCGATTGTCATTCATAATAGAAAGTGCCTAATTAATATAGGTTTGATTTCCATCAGGAAAATTTTCTCCTTTGGACTTATAGCGATAAATTGTCGATAAATCTATTAATGACAGGGATATTCAATATGATGACCAAGACTTTTGAAGACTGCGAAATACGAATTAGTCCAACTCGAATTAGGTGTGCTTTAAAATAGTACGATTAATTTGCCGCATAATCTTTCGACGACGGTTTGTTATCTTTCATTCAATGAAAGAACTTTTTATGCACTGTCTCTCAGTATGTTGCTATTCAATTGAAAATGAAATTACAAATTAGTTCATTGGAAATTTGTCACTGTGGGTGACGTATCTGATTTTTTTGCAATTCCATCTTTCTTCAAATATTAACGTTCGACACAACACTTTTTGTTAGAAAAAGGGATTCATTCAGTTTCATCTTAAAGTGGGGAACAGATTTTCCTAAAAATGAAAATCATTCGAATGTATCCTTGAAATGGTATTATACAGTCCGTTCTACGAAACTTCAAAATGTGGCTGTAATGAAGACGGACGACTTGCAGATACCCAAGGAATTGACATGATTAGGAAAATAAATTTAGATGACAGCTTAAAAGTGCCACTTTTGTCTGCTGCTGCTAGTACTGCCGTTTTAGGGCGATTGTTCTCACGTGCGAGCGCAAGTCAACTAAACTTTTTAATGAGTACCTAGTATCACCGATAGTACTTCAGTAGCAGTTGCATTTACGATATTCTATTCAATGTCTACGGTATTGCGGATTATCATGATGTGATTAATCGACTTGCGTTTATAGAATACTACACACATAGTGAAAATTTATGCGTTTTTTTGATAGGCTATAATTATACTGTCATGCCATAGGCTAATGGGGTATATTGATATTTTGACACCGAAACAAGTTCATAGCCCACGAAGCTGTTGGTTGCAACATTCCTCGCTAGACAATGGTATGGTACTATGCTGACAGTGGTACTATGCTCCACTCTGTTATAAAAATGAATTGTCTAACGTCGCCACTCACCCATCCTGGGGGCTTGGATGGTAGTGACATAGTCAGACCTTAATCTGGAGGTTGTGATCTTTTAGTCCAGATGCCCTTCCTGACAACTTCCAATGACACTTTCGGGACTCGACCTCTGGACCAGAAGATGGCAAGGCCAAGCACTTAACCACTGCGGCATGGAGACTACCACGCGCAATTTGTTATAAAATTGTCGATTACCGTTCCTTCAACAAAGTTGATGGAAAATTGACTTACAGAATAAGTATTGATGAATATTTGACTGTGTATATACTGTGAAAGAATGAAATGCGGTTGTCACTCATAATAGAAAGCGCCTAATTAACGTTTAAATTGACTCTACGTACATAAACTTTCTCTTTCATTGCTTCTCTCCAGCGGGAGTCATTAAAAGTGGTATCTCATGAACCACTTTTAATGCACCACGGTAATACATAGTTTTCTCATGTCTTTTCCATTGACATCTTCATCTCAGATCATGATCAGCTGCTAAAGTCAATGCCATAAATAGCTATTTGTGATAGCAAATCAAGAGGTCCATGAGAAAATGTCAAGAAATCTAACAGCAAACCCTTGATATAGGCAAAAGCAGGGAATGATGAAGTTTTATACACCAAAAAGACCACATTGTCGAGATAGAGCATCGTGTAATACAAAATATTTGCAAAAGTAGGAAATTCAGACCTTCAGGAAAAGTACTTTTCAAAGTAGCTTATCAGACAGACTGATGATGGTCATGCATATTGACCGACATTAATTACAAACAAACAACTAAAAGTTAAACATCAAACTCTCGACTCTTTCTATCATTCACAAAATGAACATTATGTAACAATTGGGAACACTTTACAATAATGAGAATGATTTTGTCACATCTCTGCTTTAATTTCATTGTTCTTGGTAACTTTTGTGCTATCAATAGCAATACAATAACTCCATTAAACAACAGTCATGAACTTCCTATTATGGGGGACTTACAATTGATCACTAAAGTTGTTTCAAAATTTGAGTTCCGATTTGTCGCATTTTCTGTTGGCAACTTCGATGGGAGGCAAAAGCAACAGTGAAATAGTGTGCAGATTATAAATAGAACGCCAATCTAATCTCGGGCGTCAGGTAGTCCGATGCAATTTATCAAAATATGACTATATGATGTTCTGGTTGTGCTTAATTATGTAAAATAGGCGTTCTGATGATTCCTAATTTTGGATTAAATGGAATATATTCAGGTCTGTTCCCATTTGCCAATTGAACTAGGTGCAAGTCAATATCATGTGATTCTATCTGAACTTCAGTTTCACGGGGTGCATACTGAGCGATAAGCTGAAGTGGGTGGAGAGCGTCTTGATGATGTGTGAGTTAACCGAACTCACAACTGTCACTGAACTGAGTCTGAATAACTTCTTGCTCAAAATTCCTCAAAAGTTGGTCGTGCATCGCAATTTCCTCATTCCACGTTTGATACACCCTCTGATTTTCGAAGCCACATCCAAAGCGTGCCTGAAATTCATTGACTTTCTATTTCGTGAGAAGTTCAGGTGTTGGTTTAGACTTCCTCACGATGCCCTCACAAAGTATTCACTCCAAATTTTGCCATGGAGACCTTCGTGTTCCGTCATTTGCTTCATGGATTTCTCTGCTCAGACGTTCTCGATTCAATAGATAAACGTTGTCGTGCAGTGATTTCTTCAGGAGAGCTGGTGAATCTGTTCTGAAATCCTCTGTCTATTAGGTCCAATCGGAGGAAGTTAAACCCGAACTCGATATGGCCGTGGCCTAGAGTGCTAATCTGATATCATCCAATGATGGGCTCTTCTGCGTAACCAATCCCAGAAAGGCTCTTTTACACGATCCTTCCTAAGTTTTTCCGACAGTCGGTCCACGTACGTTTCAATGCCACTCCCACCAAGTGTCGATCATCACGTGGGGATCACTCCTCTGACATAAGCTGCCGGCTATGCCATGCCCCAGTTGAGAATACTGTTCCTACTTTGCAAATGTGTTCATGCACTCACGACGTAAAGGTTAACCGACATGATCGGGCTGTCCATCGACGGTGCACTGAACTGGTTGAGGAGAGGATGTAGCTTGAAAGGAACCTCCTATCCCCATTTTTCACACCGTCATTAAACCGGATATTTTGATTTGCAAAAACAACTCGATAATCATTTGTGGTGGTCAAAATGCGTCTGATATTTTCGGGGGGAAGATTTCCAAGTATTCCCTTTTAAGGAGATGATTCTATCTTACGCCTTTCACTGCCATGGTCAAACCTTTCAGAAAGTGATCCATTCTCCTCTTGTCATCTATTTCAGAGATTCTCTGTTTTTGGACTCATTTTAACTTGGTCAGTCTCTTTTTCGTGTGTGCCTGATTTTGTGTTTGGTGACTGTTGTGTAAAAGCGTTGATTGGCTCCGAGATAGTTGCTGAACTTTTCTTTCGTGGAACCTATTGTCTTGTCTTCTCACTTGATCAACTTGGATTTTCATTTTCTTTTTAAACTGTTAGTTTCTCTGTGCTGAATCGTTTTTTCCTGTCGGGCTTTCGTCGGCCCCGCTTTTCGCGCTATGTTGACAGTCAGATCGGTCTTACCTATACAAACTAAGACACTGTAATGTTTACCTGTAGTAAGCCATGCTGCTACAGGAGTCATCTTGCCCTGGAGTCATTTCTGTCTCTATTTTTTTCTTACTGTTCCCATTGTGTTCAGTGATTTATGCTGAAGGGCGAAATAGAGACTTGTATTGGTAACCTCAAGTGAGGGCTCCGGAGGCGTACTGACTCGAACCGTGGATCCTCTGCACTACCGCACTGAAGTGCGGTCCTTAACCGACTGAGCTACCCTACCACTCATGAGCCACGAAGATGAGATTGAAGCAATCATGATTTCCATATGGGAAAGGTTCTCGCAAACCACTCAAAATTATTCATTTTCTGAATTTGCGGTCTCTATGGCATCAGTTGAGTGCTTTGGCTTGCGGTCCTTTGGTCGTGATGCTATCTCCCGAGAATGCCATCGCAAGTCGGTCCAGACTAAACGTACATGCATCATAACCTGTGTTGAGTGCGATTACTATTTTTCAATAATCGATTCTGGATTTCATAATACGCACGATTTCGCCGATGCTGTCGTCATAGACTGTTGATAATGATCAAGAATGATATTAATTCACAAAGTCATCTATGATTACTTAATGATTGGGTAAATAAGTTGCATCATAGGTGCATAAATCACATCCAATTTTCATTAATTTCATCCTATTGCAATTCTATATAAAGCGACTTTTTGCAGTCTTCAATTTTATTTCTTCTGCTTATCGACATCAGGATAGTTTTAAATTGTGAGCTCTGAATGCTCTATCTTTTCAAGGGAATACATGTGAATCATTTAAGCGCACCTTTTTGAGTCACATTCTTTAGCAGCATAACCGCGCGATCGCATTGATCGATTAATAACGCACAACAACACTCACTACATCAAGGATGGATTGATCCAGTGGTCTGTTTCACAAACACAACAACGCAATTTATTTCTCTCACCACTGTGCTCTAGCAAGGTTTGACTCGATAGGTTTGATCATGTCAGCACCTTACAAGCCGTGGGAAATAGTGACGTCAAGGGTTCATTTCACATTATTTTTTAATTAACTGTATTTTAACATTTCTAATTGCTATCATCATTCATCACTAACATTTCTAATTGCATGATCATCATCTAATGTTGTTTAGAGGCATTGTCCCTCATCTTGCACCATAATTGTCTCAAGCCAATTTGAATCACTGAATGACACTTGGCTTAATCAATATGAGACAATTATCATCACGGCTTTAAATCATTCAAAGCAAGATAAATGAATAGCAAAATTTGCTATGTCACTGGGTACATGAGTTCATGTAAGAGAACTGTGGTTATAATTATCACCACCATAATGTTATAATTTCCTCGTGTAATCAATTTTCTAGAATTACTTTACAGTTTTCCATGCAAGCAATCGAATCGTTAAAGGCATGCTTTTCTTTATGCGGTCAATCATTTTAGAATTTCAATAATTCATGATTTGGTAACTCAATCATCAAATACAAAGTCTGGTCACGAAGGTAAGTGAATCATTAGACTGCAACTTATTTGTGATTAGGTATGTTATAATTATTTCATTGATAGTTTCCCAATCCTGTAGGAATCTAGTAGGATTAATCCATTAATCAGTCACTCAACATAATTAGAATTACAAGCTGCTCCGTGCACGCGAATGTTCGCAGAGCTTTCTATTATTCAGTCGAATTTAACATCACAAACTCATTCTTTCAGTTGTTATTTATAATAATATTCGTCGTGGCAATCATGGACATTATCTTCTTATTCATCTACGTCAACAAAAAGCGGGCTAAAACTCATCGTCGACGGTCAATCTACATCAACATGGAAACAGTTGGACAACGCCTCGCCAACGTTACTGATGAAGAAGCACCAACTCAGCAGTACCCATGCATCTCATTCGAAGGAGAAGGATTCAATCTTTACCTTCGACTTGGTCTCAGTTGTGAGTTTTGATCATTTTCAATATTCAGTATTTATACCGGTATTAGGTATTAACACGGGATTTCCCAAAAACTCATTTCCCGTTAAACCCTAATATCTGTGATTTAATCAACTTATCTGGTATTGTTTAAATGAATACTGCTGATGCTACTATTCGTTTGCTTTTATATGGAACGCTTAATTAAGATCTCTATGATAGTGTGATGTAACTAAAAACATGATATCTGCGGCGCTGTCAGCCCACTTAGCAAAAATCCACTTAGTGCAAAGTCCACTTATCGGAAGATCTCGTTTCTGGTAAATCGATGATGTTAAGACATGCACATAATCCACCTTACACTGTACAGAAGTTGTGATCATCGGTAAATGGTGATGGTCCCCTATTTGGAAGTGCATTCAACTGTTATTGTTAGATGTTTAATAATGTCTGCAAGCATAGCGTCATGCTAGACAATGTAAACACTCATTGGCTCATTTTAAACTTCACAGATCACTGAAAATATCTTAACAACATTTTGTATTTTGTCTGAAGAAGGCAAAACATCACATAATTATAAAGTAAAATGCTTGAAATGAAGCATAAAATATTTGATTCATTGTGACTTTTAATAGGGCAGATAAAAAAGAAACATGGAAAACCGTTAACTTTCTCCACGTATAGACTACTCTTCATGCTTTAGTAGAAAGTTATAGAAATGTGGCCATTCTGCTTCGTCAGTTCAGCGTGTATATTATGCAAAATTGTGTGTGTGTGTGCTAAATTATCCATAAACCATAGACGACTTTCCGCTAAGTGGGGTTATACCATTCACAGCAGCGATATTGGATGGCTTGATTTATTGTAGGGTTTCCCAAGACTTACTAAAGTATTTCAAGGCATCACATGGTGTTTACATGATTCAATTTTGCTTTGCTGAATCGACTTGAAATGCGTCAGGTTTATGCAAGGAATCGACATTCTGATAAAAAAGCCTTCACTCTGACTACTTACTATGCTTCAAATGCATTTTATTGTGCCGTTAAGCAGCATTTCAAGAGTGTGTGTCAATCACGCTCGACATAATGTGTGAGATGGATTCCCACTATACCAGTTTGGAGACAAGCTTCAGATACTTGTGAACGTTATTATTCAAGATAACCAAATTAAATTTGTACTTAACACGTCAAAGTAGACAACATGTAAATCAGGTGAGACTTCAGAGATGGAAATTAGCGAGGAAATATGGCTACATTCAGTGAAATATGTATACATACCTGAAATCCATTGACTTTCAATTTCGTGAGATGGTCAGGAGTTGGTTTAGACTTCCTCACGATGCCCTCACGAAGTATTCACTCCAAATTTTGCCATGGAGACCTTCGTTTCACATAAGAGAGGGCCAGGCATTGTAACTTTTCGAGAGAGGGAAGCCCAAAACGATCGATGTCGTCGATTTCTCTTTATTGGCGAGGCCTTTCAGCCGCTACAGGCAGCCAATTGGAGACCTTCGTGTTACGTCATTTGCTTCATGGATTTCTCTGCTCGTCGATAGGGCAGTTTGTCACACGGAGATGCTATGATTGGGAAACTGCAACCATTATACTTTTCACCTAACACAAGTTTCGAAAGCAACATTCGGACACTTGTGCAAAGTCAAATGGGATATTCCCTTACTTCCATTGCATGTAGGGCATGGAAAAGATGATGAACTTAGACTGAAGTCTGGAAAGCAAATATCCTGATTAAGCACATTTCACTTGCACAATTGGAGCCTTCATGACGATCCATGAATAATAATAATAAACGTATATTTGAAAAAATCTGCCTCAATTGTGGGAAACGTGAGGCTATGATACAAAATACATCACAATCAACTTTATAAGTCAATATAACAAGAGCAAATTTTTTTTTTACTGAATTTTCACCCCTAGCACAGCTATGAGCCATGAACGAAGCTGGGGTTTACTCAATGAAAAGTAAAAATTGTATTATTTTAAATAAATAAAATAAAAAAAAACAGATCTTCTAATCTGATTAAACTGTCCCCATCAGAAACATGTTCGCACGCCTCTTGAAAGTATCAAGATTGTATTGGTCAGGGAAAGTGGTCTGGGGAAGCTGATTCCAAAGCTGTGCCGTGCGAACAAAAAAGCTTTTCGAGCGACTCACAGTACGTGCGCGTTCTAAGCTCACATGATAGCATGTGAGTGCATTAGCTCTGCGTGTGCTTCTGGAGAGGATCTTAGGTTTGGGTACGCACTCATTTACTGCAGAGCTGCTTCTACCGAAATAGTACCTGTAGAAGAGACTGAGTGAAGCAACATCCCGTCTGACGGAGAGCGGCTGCAACTTGCTAGCAAGTTTTTCACCCATGAGATTCTTGACACGTTTCTCAACCCGTTCAAGGAGGTTAAGATGCGTTTGTGGGGCGCCTGCCCACAGATGACAACAATACTCCATCAGAGGACGAATAGTGGACTTGTAAAGATAGCAGACAGTCTGTGGTGGAAGATAGCTGCTGGCACGATAGAGACTACCAATGCGTTGAGCTGCCTGCTTGCTAATGGATTGGATGTACGGTTTCCATGACAAGTCTTTCGTAACCGCCAATCCAAGGAAGGAGATGGAATCTTGTTCTCTGATCCTATTATCTGACATCTTAATGCTATGATCATCATCTCCTTTAAGTCGTGAGTGCAGAATACTCTGAGTTTTTGAAGGATTGAAGGAAACAAGCCAATTGGCGCCCCATTCTGAGACCCTGCGTAAGTCTTCATTAAGAACGTTGCATAGCTGCTGACGTTGCTGAGTTTTCTTAGCGAGTCGCTCATTGGAATTGAAGAGTGTTGTGTCATCTGCATACATCACCAATTTACTCACTAGGCAGTCTGGGAGGTCGTTGATGTACAGCAGAAAAAGAGTGGGTCCCAAAATTGACCCTTGAGGAACTCCTGCATTGACAAACTTGGTGGAAGACTTTTGGCCATCTAAGACGACAGATATCTGCCGGTCACTAAGAAAAGAAGCAAGAAGTTTGTGGAGTTGATTAGCAACTCCATAGGACTTGAGCTTCATAAGGAGTCCCTGATGCCAGACTTTATCGAATGCCTTGGAAATATCCAAGGCAACTGATCTCGTCTCACCTTGTCTGTCAAGGACACGACTCACATGTTCAGTGACATATGAAAGAATATCTGCAGTTGATCGAGAGTGCCTGAAGCCATACTGTTCTTCTGATAGAAGGTTCTGAGTTTCAAGGAAGTTAACAATGTGTTGGTTAATCACTGCTTCAAAAATCTTGCCAGCAATTGGAAGCAGGCTGATAGGACGGTAGCTAGATGGAAGAGATGAGTCAGAACCTTTCTCTGGAACTGGAACCACGGAAGCTACTTTCCAACAAGAGGGAAACTCACCGGTGGATACACATGTACTGAACAGTTTAGATAAAAGTGGAGAAAGCTCAGGTGAGAGATGCTTGAAGACCGAAACCAGGATGCCATCTGGTCCACTAGACTTAGAGCTATCGAGACCGGCGATGATCTTTTTGACGTTTCGGACTGTGACTGAAGGAGGACTAACTGTCTCATCAGTGCGCGTGGGAATTGGAGGTGGAATTCTACCTCCATCGTCTAATGACGAATTCTTCGCAAACTCTTTGCAAAGAAGCTCGGCTTTGTCTGCTGAGGTTGTCGCCATAGAAGTACTGACTTCGGCATGACGGAGTGCTGGGATGGAGGATTTGTTCCTATTGGTGACACTGTTGTAAATCCTCCAGAAGTCCTTAGAGCCAAGCTTTTGGGTAGCAATGGATTTCCGTACATACAAAGCGTAACGGCTTTTGGCCTGATGTATGGTTTCCTTGCAATGTCTACGTGCGGTTTTGTACAATTCAAGATTGCCAGCGCTACTGTCACGCTTATACTTATGGAAAAAGTGGTCACGCTGGCAAGTTGCAGCTGCACATTCTGGTGTAAACCAAGGTTGTGAGTGGGGCTTCATTTGGAAAGTACGGTGAGGAATGTAGGCCAACATCCCTATCTGAAGCCACTCTGTCAGTTCTTGCGCCGACTTGTGGACGTTCTCGCTCAGAATCAAATTCTCAGCTTGAACTTGACTAAGAAAAGTGCAGAAGCCACACCAGTCTGCTTTGGAGAATTGATAAACTGTTCTATGGAAGGGTGCAGACGGTGTGGAGCAAATTTGTTTGCCAGAAACTGTGATAACACAGTGATCAGACGTGCCGAGGGGAGAAGTAACCTTGTGTGAAAAACAAGTTGGATTTGAGGTGAGAAACAGGTCAAGGAGATATCCAGTATCCCCAGCTCGGTCAGGCACTCTGGTAGGACAAGTGACAATTTGACTAAGGTTGTGAGAGACAGCGAAATCCTGGGCTGCCTGACCGGAGAGATCGGTGGTGCGTGAGTGCACAAGCCAGTCAACATTGTGCACGTTGAAGTCACCAAAAACGGCAACTTCAGCGCTGGGATACTCTTGTAGAAGAGAATCGATCTTGTCAGAAAGAACATTGAAAATATCCGCATTAGTTGATGGAGAGCGGTATAGGAAAAATAGAAGAAGAGTGGTCTTCTGCAGCGGCGCAATGAAGGCAAGATACTCATGCCTTGGATCCTCTGAGCTACGAAGCCTTCTCAAGGGAAGGCTTGTCTTGGCATAGACTCCAAGACCATGACAAGGTGCTTTATCCATCCGGTGAAATATGTATCCATCAGGAGTAACGTCGCTTGATGACACACTGGGATCTAACCTGGTTTCCGACAGGGCTAGAAGATCTGGTGACTTACCTTGCAGGAAGATGTTGATGTCGTCGTAATTGGACCGCAGTCCTCTTACGTTGCTGAAGCTGATCCTGAGAGGGGTTTTGAGCTTGACGGCTTGACTACGTTTCTTGTGTGTCTTTCTCATTTTCATAATTTCTCATAGAATATCAATCAAATAAACGAAAATTATACTGTACAACAAAGTGATACAAGAAACTTTGGAAGGCATCAGAAAAAACGTAAATAATAGCAACAAAGCTGCAACAAATAATACGCAAAAAAGACACTTATAGGCACAGTTCATGTCGCAAAAGCTTGAAGAAACCCAAATGAGAACCCCTTTGCCGTAACAATGGGTACAAGTCAGGTAGGCCACAGAGGAACCGGATACAGCTACACGGGCTAAACCCCTCAGTAAAGCTACCCACGCATGTCCGTGGCAGTGGAACTGTACCGCCTTTTTTCGAGCAGTTGACCGGGCCTGCCTCCCAAAGCATTACCAGTGGGTTCGGGACCCTCGAACTACCTGACGCCCGTATGCCGTGAATACGTTGGATCTGTCACACCTTAACCTGCAACAAATGGGGAAGTGCAAAAGAGAGCAGTGGAAGGAAGTTCGATCACAAATGAGCCAAATAAGTGCCATGCCCAAAAACCTGATTCAACAACATGAAACATCTGATGACTGTTCATATCTCGCAAATCAGGGGGTGGTGTTAATTGGGACGGCCGAAGCCTACCACACATTTAAAATAAACAAACGTGGAGAAAAAGAATGAAAAATTAATCAAACATAAATAAATTCAATGACCAGTAAAATAAAAATAATATTCCAGAGCCTGCTAGTTAGCCGGAGCACGGTCACAAACCGCCGACAATAAACCTTTCCGACAAGGTAGAACCCAAAGAAGCATGAGCTTCAGACGACAAAGCCTTATTGCGACTCCGTTGAGTGAGAAAGGGAAATATTAAGGCAGTCATGATAAAATACAATTGAAGTGTGCTGACGGACGTATTAGAAAATAAATACGCATTACTTAAGAAACTGTGAAAAGCCATCATTCAACAAGTGAATCATTGTCACAAAGTAGCTATTTTTTCTCATCGCTAAGTTGCTCATTGGCATGCGAAATTTTCTAGAAAATTGGAGAGTACGGGAGTAATATGATGCAGAGGGTGATCCAAATCATCGACAGGAGAGGTAAACAATTTAACACCGAAAATAAAGCGACAATAGTTAGCACAATCACATTCTGATGAGACACACACAACTTTATGGGATCTACGATGTATGTTCTCTAGTACAGCTTTATTTTTCTTTCTCAAACTCACAAAAAGCGGTGCCGTCTATTCAAGTAGAGAGCGTAAACAATTATTTAAAATATGGACTAGATCCATAGCCGAAAGAAAAAGTTTCAAGTTTCTAAGGACGACAATTCTTGAGGACGCTTTCTTAGAAGCAACATTAACATGTCGATGCCAATCAAGTCTCGCGGCCCATGTAGCACCAAGGAAACGTAATTGTTTAACAACTTGAATTTTTGGAATCATTTCATTTGGTAAATGATTCTAATCACGTTGAGAAATGAGTATCTGTTGACACTTGTGTCAACCAATTTTCATTTTATTGTAATCCATCCACCTGTCGATTGATCCACCTGTCCATTGTCGATGAATAGCGCAGCCAGCTGTGTGAATTAATGTGAATTGCAGGACGCTTTGAACATAATTTTCATTTTTTTTGTCATCCATCCACCTAATGCTGCTGAAATTGCACCATCAAATTTTATTCTTCCAACCACCATGATGTCTTCGGCATATTTGCATGTAAGAATATCAGGATGATTATCTAGCTTTAAGTCAGATAGGAAAAAAACAATAGTCAGAGACCGAATAGATGATTCCTGAGGGATTCCACTTCTGACCTGAATGCATTCACTGCAGTTATCATCCCAGCGAATTAGCTGAAATCTATCAGTCAGTTGCTCATGAATTTTACAGTGAATGTCACCGTTTTGTTCAGTAGGAGACGGTGGGATACTCTACCAAAGCTCTTAGTCAAGTCTATGGATGGAATATGGCAAGCGATAATTTCACTTTCCTGAAGAGAAGAGATGATGAAATCTTCAGCATCAATTAGGACACACTGAGTTTAGTTTTTTGGTCTGTAGCCATATTGTCTGGAGTCAAATCTTGAATCTGGAGTCAAAGCCACAGTAGTTAGCTTTATGGTTCATTGAATGATTAAATCTATGACAAAGGACAAATATGTCTGCGACATCAAGCATTTTTATATGTCGATCTCATAAACAAAGCTGCAAAGATACTTCTGATATGATTTGAGTCCGGGAATAACCTACACGGCTACACCTATTCCAGTAGCAATTGACCATCCTCCGAGAGATTTAGATCAGAAAATTTCTAGATGCAGTGAGACGTGAAATTTACAATAGATCCTCGGTAGTCCAATGGAATTATCCCTCACTCCTGTACTGATTACTGATTACTGACCTATGCGATAGGGATTACATCTTACTCGCTAATTTTTCGATAGCTTTCAAGATTTACCCGTAGCCATAGAGTCCCGTACGAAAATAAATGGGTATGTACATACCTATGTTACATAGGTATGTACATACCAATGAAATGGGTATGTTACATAGTATGTCACATACTATGTTGGCGTAACGCTTTTCATACTATGCGATTGTATGCATTTCGCATACCTTTGACATATGTATGTTTGCTTGCATTTCGCATACCTTTGTCATACGTATGCGAAATGGTATGTTACATACGTATGTTCAGGTATGCATTTCGCATACTTTTGTCATACATATGATCTAGAGTTGCACGTTCTTTTTGTGCATGTTGATATTGTTATAATTAGTTACCAAAACTAGCAACGTATAAAAAATAAGAAAATATATTTCTAACAATTTTGTACGGAGCTTTCGAATAAAAAATAATTTTTGTTTCTAAAAATTATGTACAGAGGAATTACTAACAAATCAACGTACATTAATACACGAGAGACTTGTTTCTAACAATTAGGTACGGAGGAATAACTAAAACGAATAAAAAATAAGAATTGTATCTAACAATCACGTACGGAGGAATAACTAACAACGAATAAAAAATAAGATTTGTTTCTAACAATTATGTACGGAGGAATAACTAATAACGAATAAAAAATAAGATTTGTATCTAACAATTACGTACGGAGGAATAAGTAACGTATAAAAAATAAGATTTGCTTCCAACAATTATGTACGGCGAAATAACAACAGCTATCAATGTCCAAAAAAATCTTGAATGTCCCCTTATGAGTGTCGAATTTCTGTTTCATCTTCATCATCTATTTCATCTGTAGCTGTGTTTTCAGTCTCTTCTTGTTGTTTCTTCATCTCTTCTCGGCTCTTTCTCCTTTTGATTTACCTGTCGTGCGATGTCATTAACAAAAGTCATTGAGTACGAGATCTCTAATATTTCCCGAACCATTTCTGAAAATGAAATAAAATATTAGATTTAAAACATTAAAACTCTGAACCAAAATCAGGTGGTTAAAAATGAGTTATATCAATTCGATATTGTAAGATGTGATATATTTATTTACCTCATGGGCCATTTATCAGTGGCGTGACATTACATATTCCTGATATGGTATCGCAGCTAAAATAGGGCAGACATTAAGTTGATATTTTGTTCTGTAGAATCTGTAGGTGTACTTAATAGGTACAGATAGTTATTTTTTGAATTTCAAATTCATCATGAAAAAATACTGATTGAAAGTCTCTAAGTGGCGTGACATCTCTGAACATCTCTGAGTCATCGTCAACACGATTGAAGCGAAATTGAAACGAAATTGAAGTCGACTAGCGCGCCCCACTGGAACAGGATCAGAAAGGACTCGAAGAGTATATTTGATTGGATACTTGATGACTTTTTCCCCATTCTGGTAGCTTCCATTCTGGACACAGTCATACGTCCTGGGTTCGACACATCTTGGACGCTTCCTCTATATTCTTGATGATTATAGTAAGTGTAGAATGCCGTTCATCTTCCAACAACGATATTAGCTCGTCTGACTTGAGAAATGTTTACAGAGATACTCTGAAAGTTCTCCGAAGTAACATCCTGTTGCCGCCTGATAGTAATCTTGGTTCGCTCGAGTGAGACACAGTTAAAACACATTAACATGAAACTACCGGTAGGTATATCGAATCGAATGATGAATGTCCACTGCGCAATTGAACTTCATAAATTTGTTACGCCACTGATGTCACATCACTGAGTACCAAAGCCATTACTTTTTATGAAAGTGAAAGATTTTCACATGGACGCCATGTAGACAGAGAATCTTCAAAATCTTGCTTGAATTAGCTTCCACTTTTCTTGAGTATTAATTGAACTTAAAGCTCAAAATATCAGTGGTGTGGCATTGAAGCCATATGTTCAAAATTTGAAGGTTTTATTCCATCTTACAGAAAAATGTCAATTATATCAATTGTTTTGTATCCAACTACAGCTGAAAGCTCGCAAAATATGTGAAAATGTAAGTATACTCCTGAAATTGTATGCGAAAAAATTAATTTAAATACTCCAAAAATGTATTAATATTATTCAGAAAAACATCATTTGGCCTAATGTTAAATCTGATTTTTTATGTTTTGTGTAAGTACAAATACTTCAAAATTTTTTACTGTACTTTCACCCCTCGCATATCAAAATAGCCAAATTAAAGCTAGGGTTATAACCCTAGCTTTAATTTGGCTATTTTGCTATGCGAGGGATTAGTTTAAGAATTAGTTTAAGATACATATGTTAATATGGTTGGTATGAGGAAGTTTGAAAAAAAGAGTCAGATCTTTTAAGTTTTAAAACCTGTTCGCATGTCTCTTAAAACTGTCGAGGTTATGCTGGTCAGGAAACGAGGTTTGAGGAAGCGTACATCAAACCAAGCGTACTACTACAATTATGACACTTCAGGTCTTTCTCAATCAATCAAGACATTATTTAGTGTATAAGAAAAAGATTAAACAAAGTCAAATATAAGAAAAGTTTATTCACCGAATTTTCGAATGTCTCTTTATCCAGGTGAATCAGGCCATGTTTAGCCTCTTTCTTTTCTTTCTCTGATTCACCTGGATAAAGAGACATTCGAAAATTTGGTGAGCAAACTTTTCTTATAATTGACTTTGTCTAATCTTTTTCTTATTCACAACAATTCAATGGCGAAATCACATTGACAAGGAGCGCAGTTGGACGCTCGAAACGTCGTGTTTTATTATTTTTTAAAATATAAATCGTCTTTTCAAACTGGCTTTTTCTTTGAACATTGGAAACGTTGGTTTAAAAGGAATGGTTCTTAAAATCGGGGTGATTTTCAGAACAATCTATTTATTAAGCTGTAAGTATTTATATAACTGTTCCTGCTGACAAATAACATACCTTTCACCGCCGACAATTTCTCAGTGTTCATTCTGTTTCTGCCACCACCTCCAGTGGGAGTTTGCGATGACAATTCATTCGATGTAAATATATCACGTAAAGCCTTTCGGATAGCCTTACTTGCAGAAGCCGAAACATGTGGTAACTGATTGATATATTTTATACAATTTCTGGAAAATTGTATTCCTCGGAATGTCGTTAAAATCTCGGATGGAGATCGTGACTTGGCTGCTTGTTCCAGTCTTTCAGTTACTGATGTCATCCTGTCCAACAGCATACCAATATCTGGATAATAAGATTCGAGCTTGTTTATAGTCGTACAAGTCTCATTGGCATTCATGTATTATGATAGATCTATCTGCATAACATTTTTGAGAGAATAGCTGTTGATAGTTTAAGGATGTCTCTGTAATTTTCACGGTTTAGAATGTTATGACTATTGTTTGCCGAATCGTTCTTCACACAGACTAAAATATTTGCGATCGAAAATCAATAGTAAATAACCTAGCATCACAGCCAGTGTACCAGAAGTGGAACCATTAAGGAATTTTCTAACTCGACCCGACCGACCGGTCGACCGATTAGCCGGTGACCAGTTCCGCCTCTACAGAGTGCGAATTATAAGAAAGCAAAATTAAAATGATGCCGCTGGATCATAGTCAAGCAGATTCTGCTGCACTACAACTCAACTTCCGCTAAATACCGATTTTATAGTTTATCAAAAAATGCTGAAATACACTTTATGGAAACCCACATTTATGAGCCCAAGTCTTCACAATTAGAAAAATGATTGTTTTAAGTAATAACTTAGAAGAGTTGAAAAGGGCGTGTGAGCCGAAAAAGTTTGTCGAAGAATTGTTATATTTTTAAGAAAATCGGTCAAATATTAAGATTTTTGAGTTGTGAACTTTGAATTGCGATAGAATTGATAGAGAATCTTGAAAAGTTCCATATGTGTAACAAGATTCAAGAAATCACTATGGGCGTTTTATCCCGCTCTACGCTACATTATTGTTCCTCCATCACTTAACGCAAAAACCAATCATCGGAATCCCTTTACATAAAACAAGTATGGCATACACGTATATTCTTTTAATTATTAATTATTCTATTAATTTATGTCATACCGTATTTATGCATCAATGTATCCACTAATTCCAAATAGGAGCCTACTATTTTGACAAGTCAATCTAAAACACGCTATTCATTATCTTATCTGATTTGATATTTGAATACATTACATCATTATTGTGAATACCTCATTGTAGTGTATTCGTACGTTACGTTACCAACAAAAACATAACATCACGTGTAAGTAGAAACTCCTGCCATATAATAACGTTAGGTTAGTATTAGCCAGGTAACGTGGTAGGCCTACGTTCGATGCGATAGTAGTTGTATCGACTTTTTTTACGATAAAAGGTGACAACATACTTAAGGTAAAAAGAAAACAATGAATGGATGAAATAACAAGAATTAGAAATTACACTTTGCGACGGTTTTAAGGTAATAATAAAGAAAATTCATCAGCAGCAGAGTCTAAGATCTGAAGTGCTGATACCTACAGTAGTGCTGAGGATTTTCAGATCTTAGTTATCACTGCTGATGAATTTTCTTTACGGATCAATGAGGCTATTCAAATGAATACCTTACAACAGTCGTTGAATAAGTAAGTGCACAAGTCAGGCACATATCTATGGGAAAAAGCAGCACGCTTAAATTTCAACATTAAAGAATACAAGAATATTGTTAAAACTAGATTAGTAGAACATTTCAGAGCTGAATGGATAAATGACGCTAAAAGAAGTCAAACAGGTATTAGCTACTTGGAATCAGCTCAATTTGACTGCACAATAAAGCATTATTTGACATTTAACATAAGACAGAAAGATATCGAACCATTGCTGAAAATGATGTGTGGAAATCATGATTTAGCGGTAAGAACAAGAGCTTATAGAAATAGATTAGAATATGAAGACAGAATATGTAGCATCTGCAATGATGGAACAATAGAAACTGTATTTCATTTTATCTGTGAATGTTCGATGTACAACAAAATAAGGTCACAAATAACACCATTTCTCGTCAATATCACAAAGCGAGATTTCTATGGAATGCTTCAGAAAATTGATATAGGAGGTATTGTGAAGTTAAGCAAAATCATAAAAGCAGCAAATGAAGTCAGATCTAAAGCATTGTTACAGCAACGAATGATTGCATGAATATCATTCAACTGCATAAAACTGAGACACGCAATAACGCTCTCAGTCGAATTTACTGAAGTCTATATCAGCGAACGAGGTCCGGAACATTGAGTTTGAATTGTATGCAATTATGCATCAACATTGATTGCTCCATTTCAGGTAAGCAGCTGCTCAATATCATTTATATGTATGATTTCAATAAATATGCGAGAATATTTATACTTTGATAAAATTCTGTTCCGGACCTCTTACTAAATAGGTATATAAAATATGCTTTGGGATACTTTCAATAATTAAAAACTTGACAATGTGATATCAGGCCGCTTATATTTATTAATGTTTATAACCTATCCTCTAAATATCATTCATCCACTTCTTGCTATAATAAAATATTACTTTATTCAAATGCAGTTTGTGCAATGTCAATGTCCTCTCCTTACAGAGCTATCCTTATAGAGCTTCTCCATCGTTGCCTGCTTCATCATGATATTGTCATCTATCTTGTAAATATTCCCATAACATTATCATCGCCATATTCTGTATTCGTGTTCTCGATTGAGAAATAAACGTTCTGATATTCTGACATTCTATTTCTGTTAACTGCGATTTCTAATCCTTGGTATTTCATCCATTGATTGTCGTGTTTTTTACTTAATTTTTGCAACTGATATCAAACAACTAAGTCTCAAACAATAAAATCATATTATTCGGATCGAATTATAGCCCCATAAAAATGAGTGCCCCAAATGCAAAATGAAATGAGAATACACATTAAAATATTACGTTCTAAACATAAACGAACTATGTAAGTTTTTGCGATCAAAATTTGGGCTCCATAACAATTCCTTGTGCTAGTAACTGCAATAAGTCGCATTGCCTACGCTTGACTTACTACGAGACAATTACCATGAATACTAGCCTTGACTTCCGAGATGTTGAATCTAACTTGAAAGCGTTTATTACCAGTTAAGCTAAGAGAGCAACTTTGTCAATTTTTACCTGTGGGTGGTACCGTCCAAATTGGGCAGCTTCGTTACACAACAAAATCAATCGTGTAATGTTCGTTTTTGTATAATCAAAGATTATTTAGAAGCTACAAGCCTTAGGGCCCATGAAATTGCCTAATTAACAAATATAAAAACACGACGGCTATTGGTATCAGCCAGATATAAACTTATAAGGCATCCTCCAGATTTAAGCGACAGGCAATACGATCACATGATAAAATTCATGTATATACGTACATCAATGCCATTAAAAATTACTGCACATAGCTATACATTACAAATATGTATTATGAAAGAGCAATAAATAATAACAACCATTGATAAAATAAGTGAATTATTATACTCTAAAGAAACCTTAAGAAAGTTTAAGCGTTCACGAACGTTTACGCTCTCTAAGTGGAGCGTAAGTTGAGCGTCTAGGTGGTTTACGCTTTCATGTCCGTCAGCAGCAATCGCATATGCTCGTTTCGTTCTTCTTGTGTACGCACGTAGCTTCATCCTCCATTCTATCGTATACTTGTCATCGTTCATCATCGCCTCGTCATTGCTCGAAGTCGTAGCTTCATCCTCCATTCTATCGTATCCTTGTCATCGTTCATCATCGTCTCGTCATTGCTCGAAGTCGTAGCTTCATCCTCCATTCTATCGTATCCTTGTCATCGTTCATCACCGTCTCGTCATTGCTCGAAGTCGTAGCTTCATCCTCCATTCTATCGTATCAGTCGTCATCGTCCTCCGCCTGTAGTCTTCTCGTCATCGTTCGTATAACTTTCCACACCTGTGATTGACTCAGGGCTATCGGTTGATCTCCTCAACAGTGACCATTTCCTTCTGATCATACATGAAAATTTAACACTTACCTATTTTATCTCCTCCACGATCTCCTTCGGGTTATCGTTTTCCTGTCCAACTCCTCTCCCATTTCAGTTGCAATCGTCAGCCGGGATTCGCGAACTAAAACTCTAATTAGCTTTGGCATTTGGTTAAAAATATCTAGCGTAGATTTTACATCACCATAACATTTTTTCTTCAATGTCCTTTAATAAGTGCTGAAGCATAGGTTGCATATTGGACCATGTATTACTAAGGCATGAATCACAGGTAGGATGTTCCTTATGCATCCTATACATGCTCATGTAGTGCACATATTTACATACGCAAAATTCATATGCAAAATGCATACGTTTACATACGTATGCAGTTCACATACTTAAACATACATATGATTTCATATGCAAAATGCATACATTTACATACGTATGCAGTTCACATATGAGTACATACTATGTTACATACCCATTTATTTTCGTACGGGGTAGTTCTCAAGCAATTATTGCTTACTGCTGCGCGAAAGATGATTATCAGTGTTACCAGACATTTTCAATTTTTACGTAGCCTGTGCAACAAAAAGGGTTTTAGGTCCTTTTCTGCGCATTTTTCAGAAGTGGTTTCAAATAGTTACAATGCATTGTGTGTATTACTTGATGATTGCATTTATCGCATTCCACTGAAAGATGATAATTAATCAGTGTTCAAATTAATTTTTGAGGTAATTTTCCTGTAATTTTAATGCCATAAAGCGATAAATTGTTACTATGTTTATAATCTGCCGATACGATCCTCAACTACTGCAGCATTAAGAAATAATTTCCGCATATTGACACCATATGCATTAAAGCATAGAGGAATTTAATACCGTGTGTGCAATTGGATACTAGAAAAATGCAACTGAATAGTGGTCTATCCATTTTATTCAGTAAGTATAAAATTCACTTTTGAAGACCCCTGGAAGAATATAGATAACCTACTTAAAAGTTCAAAATATAGGAGTTGATAGAGATGTAGAATGTGCGATCATAACGATTGATAGTAGTGCGACACACCATGCAAATGTAATTATCAAACAAATACTGCAAGCAAGCTAGGAACAAGGAGAAAATAAATGCTCAAAATCCAATGACAATGCTTGTTTTTACCTTTTTATATGTAAAATGAATTAGACTTACATTTTAATTCCACAACTATTATCAAAATATCAACATGTAGCAATGCACTGAATCGTTAAGAAGCAACCTTGTGATTGCATATAGAATGTCTTTTATCCTACCGTTCAAATGACCCTATTCCACGTGGTGGGTCCGGGCCGACCATAGGCTAAATGTTCTTAATTTCTTCACCCGAGAAGGCAAAGATAAGAGAAGATATAAATTCAAGTTAAAAGTAGCCGTATTGAAATAACTTGACAACAATGAATACATGCCATACAAATCATCATACATACAAAAATTAGAAGGGACCTGACCAAATGCCTTCAAGCTTATAGGCAAGAGACTCCAATAAATTACTTAATGCAGGAATATGTGTGGATTTGCTTTGTAGCCAGCGTTTCCAATGCTGCGCGGAATTCAGGAATCGTCCGCGCAGCGTGGAAATTTAAGTCGCTTCCGCGCAAGGGAGTTTTTTTATATATATTGAGTGGTAAATATTGAGATTTGATTCGTATACTCATTGACAAAATTATTGAAACCGGTGCTATTTCATGGCCATACGCTTAACACATATTACAAAATGAATAGATTAGAAATGAGTTGTCATTCACTAAGCTGCTGTATCAGCCAATTCAATTTATAAATAAAAACAAAAACTAATCGAGTCTAATTTCATAATGTAAGTGCCCTCCTCGTACTTTGATGCACCGCCATGCGAGATGGCATCGAATAACTAAATTTTTCTATAAATCGAACTTCAATGTCACTGTTCAATCAGTGTTTCAGCTAGAATATTCACGAATACAGGTGGAAGCTGCATCGCTCTCTCACTCCCCCCATGGTCATCCTAGACTTGTTCGATTGGAGATAGGTCAGGTGAACGTGCGGCCAATCAAGAGTTTGTATGTTCAAGCTCCTTACAGTCGCAGTAGCAGCTGAAGAGCAATGTTCCCTATCTTGAAAGACAATATCTTCTGCCCTTAATACTAGTGGCACAACAACTGTCAACAAAGCTTCTTCAAAGTATGTCACCTGTCATTGTGCTTTTGATGAGAGCTACCGTCGCTCGGGTGAAATGCTTCACCAAAACATCACGCTCCCAACCACCACATCTGTCGTGTTCTTTCATGTAGCATGGAGCAAGGCGTCCACCTGGAAGGCGATGGACACGAATGTGGACGTCATTGTCATCCTGTCCACAAGACTTCCGCCATTGTCTATCATTTCACGAGCGTTCATCTTCACAGCCCGTTCATCCTTCAATGCACAATACTCAGCCGAATTCTTACGATGGTCGTCGAGATGTCATACCAGGTTCTTTCCGATAAGCAGGTCGACCACTGTAGTGTCCGGCCGCAGCAGCTTTCCAGCGTAGATTTATCCTTGGGACAGACACATCTGTTCTTCCTAGGAGATAAAACTAATAGTGCATCTGTTCATTTAGAAGAGATCCTTGGTCTTCCTGATCCTTTCTTCGTTTCCACATTTCATTTCTCTTTCCAACGACACCACCAACTCCCCAAAGCGACTCTTAAAAAGTTTGACCCTTAACAGCACTTGAAGAACATCTTCCACAACGCATCATTCCAATTACCGTACTTGTTAAACTGATCGTAAAATCATGAATGTTGCAATAGACGACAATTATGTTCAACTTGCAATTGTGATTGTGGTTATCACGTCGATATCAAATTTTGTACTTTGACTGTCCTGCATCATTCCTCTTGTGATAGTGAATTGAATGGTGATGCATAGATAGCAAGATGCTACCTCAAACCGCAGTAATAAATTACAGTAGCGGATCCAAGGGGGGGGTTCATGGGGTTCAAACCCCCCCCTCGGAGTTGAAGGACTTTTAATATAATTGCTACTTTTCCTGCATTCATACAAATTTATATCAGATGATCTACAGTGAACTGGAAGTTTAAGTGTAAAACAAAACTCAAATCCATTGGACTTGGCATTCTTCTATTCTGACCAAGCACATTTCTTAACACATGGGAAAACGATTCCGCAAGGCATAGGGCGAAGCTGATTATGTCATTCCACTAACAAGCAAAGTAATTGAAACTCGCCATCAACACAATTTTCTTTGGTCTGAATTTTAACGATTCTTTGCTGATGGTATTAATTTAATGGGTTATCAGCGTCGTATGCATCTTCAGTTCTGCTTTTATTGCCTGTGCATAAAATGTTTAACGCATTTGCTGATAATATTTCGCACATAGCCTGAAGCAATTCAATTGTTAGCGGCGGTCATCGTTGTGGACTTCCTGCTGAGGGATAACGCGCTGGGAGATTTTATGAAACAAAGCCCGTGGGCTGTTTCCATTAACCGAAGCAGTGTCGCCCCCCAGGTGAGTTTGATCCGTGCGTACATGTTTATAACTGCACTTTTTCCAATCAACACATTTTAAATGTGGTTTCTTGCATTTCATTTGTTCGCCAATGTAATATAAAAGTAACCGAGTTTATCAATTTATCAGCCTCAGTAATTTGTGACTCGTTACATTACACGAAACTTTCTGACCTATTTTGAAAACGTGCAATTTAATTGATCAGTAAGTACAGGCCTCAACATGAATGACTTGAATGTTCAATTCAATGAAATGATGAAATCTCATTCAAGGTCGGTGATACAATATACGGTATGGAGTAACCTCCACAGCGGCACCAGAGCCCTGTCGCTGCGTCGTTTCTGACAGCAGATTCGACTTACTTCGACGTGACAACCCTCGGCCCCGGGAATAATTCCTGGGTGGTTGTCTTTGGTGGGAATGCGTTAGAGTAACGCTAATGAAGCAGTCGAAGGAAGAAAAACTCATGGGCTTAGATGTATCACCGACTCGGCCACTAGACATAGGATGCCCCTTAGTTAAGTTGGCCACCTTAATAACTTAGTATGACTTCTCCACCCCTACCTTGTTCGGATGACCTGTCTGGGGGTAGTGTTGAATGCAGCGACTTCGACAGTCAGTGAATCTAACAGGCACCCTGATCAGATTGACCATCTGATAGGACCGGCCTGATAGAGGAGACGGAAGTTTAATGCTGCAATCAATTCGCCAGCAGCTCCGATCGTGGGATGATGGTCTCGTCTCATCTTGGAGGTAGTTAGGTTAAGAATTAGGACCCAATAAATCTCCATGACACACACACACGAAAACTCAAGATAAGAACCTTGTTTTGATATGTCTTCGCTTATTACTTGTATTCCAACTGAATATTAATTTAATTTGCATTTTATAGTTATGCAGTCTACACTGCATCAAGTAGATATGAATTTAGTAAGATGGCTGAAAGTGCAGATGTATGCATGTATTGGAAGCCGAGAGAAACAGATATATAAATGATTTTAACAATTGACAGGATCTCCATTCAGGACAAATGTAAGACAGCAATTTTTAACACTCTGACCTTCAAAAGGATCTTATACAATTATTTATGCTGATAAACGTAATTAATGTGTTCACGCTACTTTGTACACCTATTTCTGTATCTTACTTTGCCGTGGTGCTTTAAGCACTTATGGGTGTATTAAAAGAAATAAATTGATAGTAGCCTAATATTGACTTGTACGTCTATCAATCATACCTAATTTCAGAACCTGCTGGTGATAATTATTCGTATCCATGGAACCACCTAGAAAGAAATTGAAATCTGCGAATCAAGTACAAATAACGTCTTTCTTCAGGTAATTGAATGATCCCATAAATGAGGTTTATTAAAAAGAATAATTCTCCTTTCAGAGATCAGAGGAAAACTAATAATAACAAACAGACGGCTGAGGTGTGATCGAGTCTCTAGTCAAATCTTATTAGTTGTTAGACGAAACTTATTAGTTGTTATTTATCATGTACATAGATTTAGGTAACTATGTCAAATGTTGCACTGGAATGACCTGCGTTGACAATCTAAAGAAGATACAGCTGAAATAATTTGAGAAAAACACATTTTGTGTACGTCCGACAGATTTTGGTGGAAAACTTTAGCACAGGATTTCTTGAAGAATATCTTCCAAACAAGAGTCAAATTGAAATAATATTATTGCAAATATAAATGATTGATACTTTGGAAGCTTTCACGATTGCAGACTTAATTTTCACATAGTGGCATTAATAAATAGAGCCGAAAATCTGTCGGACGTACAGCGACGCGTTCGAAAGGCTGGTATATTATCTGAGGTGATCACTTCATCAAACTTTTTGCATAGAAAGATTGCGTGGGTACCACATTCTCATATTAAGATGGCTTTTCCATAATCATTCTAATTTTCAGTGAACTAGGAACGAAAATGTGTTGTACGTCCGACAGATGACTTTTTGAAAAAATTGAACTTCAAAGCAAATTTCCAAAGCCAATGAGAATCAAGAGGTCGAATAAATAACTGCTCCCGATGATTTTGGGTATTACCTTGTAATTTCTGACAATAAAATTTTTAGAAAACTAAAATATTTTTTGATATGGATGATGACCAATTTCGTAACAGACCCACATTTAGACCTTAGATTTTTAGCCGTTAGCATTTTGCACATTAGATGTATTTCCCGTTCTGCTAATCTTAATTATTCAAATATTGCTTATTTTTTCAGACCTAAGACAACCGCTGACGAAACGTACAATGATGGAACATCTGAAAAAGTGACAAGTCAAGAGTTGAGCATGAGTGATTCCGCATCTGTCAGTGGATGTGCTGAGAATTCGCGTTCCCCTCAAGCCTCGACCAGCATGAACATACTTAGTCCATCTGCTGAAGTTCATATTCCACCATGGGACATCGGAATTGTTGCCTCAAGACAGACCTCAGTCAGTGCCGTTACAGATACCGAAAAATATCACTATTTGATGTATGCCTACGAGGGAAGTAATTATGCGACATACTATGTTAGCAAAAAAGGAAAGCAGGTGCCCCTCACGTTTCAATCATCATGGCTCAAGGAATACAGTTGGTTGACATACTCGCCGTCTCAAGGTGGCGGATATTGCAAGTATTGCGTTTTCTTTGCGAAACCATCGGCCAGGGTCACTCTGGGTGTTCTAGTAAAAACCCCCTTCAAAACATTTAGCAAGGCTAAAGGAAAAGATGGCTACCTGACAAATCATGACAGCGCTCATTTTCATCATGATGCAATTGTCTTAGGCAAGTCGTTTTTGGAAGCCTACAATAAACCAGAGTCCAGGATAGACAACCGCATCGACCAACAACGTAAGGAGCTGTCAGACAAAAACAAGCACATACTGTCTTGTATAGTAGATGACATCAGACTTTGTGGCATGCAGGGCCTGCCTTTGAGAGGACACAGAGACGATTCCACGGCGGATCCCAACACCAATAGAGGTACAATGATGGCAGTGCACTATCCTGAAGCGTCCGGTCTCTCGTCTGAACAATTAATTGAACGCTTTATTAAACAGCACCCACGAAAACTTTTTTGCCAATCGATCTTGTTTGATTGAAAAAAATCATTGATTAAAAACCAACAGATTATGTTCTCATTTAATACTTCCGTATCAAGGGAAATTCATATTATTGATTTTTGGTATACATGTATTAAGTACATGAAGTAATACAGGTCAATATTATTGCATACTTCACATCATTTTTGCATTGTATCAAGAATTTAATAAAGACCGATTTGTAAGTACATTATATTTATTACAGGAAAATAAGCTGTTCCAAAAAATTTTCAGTATACGACGTTTTATAGTGCCAAACCCCCCCCTCAACAAAAAGCTGGATCCGCGCCTGAATTAGACAAACTTCAATTGAAGTCAATGATAGTTTGTTTCATTAATTATGTCAATGAGTATAGTTTGATTATGATTATATCTAATATTATTACAGCAACTTATCAGCTCATGGTGTCGCATCTGCTTATGTGTGTGATGTCCGCAGAAAATAGGGCATGCATGATGTGAATCCAAAATTCGATAATTCGCATGAACGTGAATCCGAAAAAATCTGCACCTGATCATAAGATTTGAGAGCATGATAAGTAATCATATTTACCTCAGGTCAGTCTTATACATTAAATCACTTCAAACAACTTATTTCCTCCTGTCATTCATATCTGCTGTCAGTGCTCATGTCTGAGGCGTTAATACTTACCCATGATTCTGTCAAAGAATACAGATTTTCTCTCAATCTATAGATAAATGCTATTTTGTTAATGTGATTTTAGCTGCTTATTATTAGGAGTGAGCCGATTGGAAACATCAGATTCAAATAATAGCGTAATGTTTGTAAAAATCACAATTACAATAAGGAGTGAGAAATTCATCAACAAGGAAAGTCAGTATCTGGTGTTTTCACCTAACGCAGAAGCTACAGCTTAAATTCTGCCAGTTATACTCCCAAAAGGCTGAAGGTGTCGCCTGCAGCGTCTTAAAAAACATGAAATTCTACTAATTACACTCCCAAAATGGAGACTTCGCCTGCGTCACTTTAAAAACATAAAAATTCTACTAGTTTCACTTCCAAAAAGCTGGAGGTTTCGCATGCGTAACTTTAAAAAAAACATAGCAATTCTACCAATAATGCTCCCAAAAGGGTGGAGGCTTTATCTGCGGTCAAACTAATTATCTGTTGCCGCAATGCACTAATAATCAATGTATTTTTGGTCGCAGCATAGGGCATATATAGTGCGCATAAATATTCATAACTATTTCAAATTGACTCTCGGATTGCTTGTAATCATATAAAAACTGAAAATGGGCCCCAAAAATTAGTCAAACAGAGTTTTTGAATGAGGCCTATATTATCATTAAGTGTGAATTGCTGTTGTCATCAGATGGTTTCGCTTTAACATGGTGGCTAGAACGATCTTCGGGTTATGTGGTCGCAACTCAGAGAGCGCCTTTGACAATCTGCATAAAACGCATCATAAGTTAAGGTATCACAACGCCGCTGCAACAGACTGACAATGTCAGTGCTGTCAAGCCGCCATAGGTAAGAAGTGTGGTGTGAGATTTATTCATCAGATACTCAGTTGTTTTAGAATATATTATACCGGTACATTATAGTTACATCCAAATGTCATAAAAAAGATGAAAGGCAACAAAAGATGATGAATTTCATTTCTTAAACTGAGAAACGTTGTAGATCGCAATTTACATTTTGGAGTATCCTGTGGGAATTTTTGAAACCGATCAAAGCACATCGTGTCAGCAAAGCGAAGGAAATGTCCCAGTGCTCTTTTTATCAGTCAGATAGCAGTGGATATTGTATCTGCTAACTGTATGATATTTCAAGATAAACTTTCAATTTAAAGCATGGAATTAACGGATATTTCAAATGCGTAGTTGGAAATTTCAAGGGGAAATATCTGTCGCTCATTTGCGCCTAGGTGCGCTTTCAATTTGACGCATGTATTCATGTATTTAATGAAACTGCGCAAATTTTAAAGTAATGGTTTTCTGACGAAAAATGTAAAGAATTTCATTTCCATAAGTTGTGTTTGTTGAGGTGCTCGTGTATGCAGGTCTGAGCTTTGCGTTCATTAGCTATCAAGCAATTCGTTGTTGGAAAAAAATCAAAGGTTTGCATGAACAACTGAGTAAAATTCACTCTGTAACTAAGCAATAGGAAAATGTTCGAAGTTTGACCTCCCTTGCTCAAAGTGTCACGAAGCAAGAGTTTTTGTACAAGAAGTGAATTAACAACGATAATCGGGCATTGTTTTGCTAAAGTCCTTTAAAGGCGCGTTTACACGTGAAACTTAATTGCTGACACTTCATTGCTGCCACCTGCAATCAGATTGCAGAGTCCGTTTACACCTGACACTAAAAAGTTGCTGACACTCGAGGAAAAATTGCTACTGACAATTTATCGATCTATGCTGAGTCAGAAAATTGCGGGAGATTACAGTGTTTACACTTGACACTTTTAGTCGACACTTATTTCTTCATGATGTCATCGAGAAAGTGAATGGCTGCAGCAATCACAGCATACATTTTAGCCAGAAAAGAATGCGTAAACAGCGAATGTGGGACGTGCGAACGTGATTGGATTATGAGTGAACAGTTAGTATTTTGCAATACGATTATGCTCGAATTACGAGATTAAGATCCGTGCCAGGTAGCAATTTTTTGAGAATGTCCGCTACCGACTTTGAAGATCTTTTTGGACGAATCGCATCAAGGATTAGAAAGAAGGACACTTCAATGCGTGCCACACTTCAAGAAGTGATCGAGTCATGGGATGCCCATGCCGTTATCATTGGATTAAAATTATTCTTAGATGTGTTATTCTAAGATACTTTTTAAAACGTTTCTAGAGCTTTCCTCGGTTAAATTAATTAATACAAGAATAAGACTGTATGTAGCAACCGTAAGTCACGAATTGTTTTCACTTCACCTCACTTCATTTTATTTAATGTAGTAGCCTACAAAGTATATTTGTTATTGCATACATCCAGACAGTGTAAGAATGTTACACCGCATTTTCATTTCTAGGTATACATACATGTATGTTAACGCCATTACAGAATGTGTATAAGTAGACCTCGAATAGATATGAAAAATGCAAGTCAAATCTATAGGCCTATATGTAGCCTAAGCTTACAAGTAATTGGTCCCGCTAGGCTCGATAGGATGGCTGCACATGTAGTTCACCATCCAATCTTCATTGCCCACCACTGTTGCACCAAAACATAACAATAATATATGTTTCCACAATTCCTACAATTCTTATGTTAAGTTAACCTAAAACTTTTACTCCAATTTCATAAAATTTCATTAAAATCAAGAAAGTAGTCTTATAATATAATACGATAAATGATATATCAGTACTGAAACTTAATGCATCTGTTGAGCCTTCATTTGAGCATTGAAATGAATGAACTTCATTACCTCATAAAACCATTTCGTGACGAATTTATCGCCAGCGCTCCTCCACAACTTTTGTTTTTTTTATTTCGTTGTGAAACTGAGTCCCTGCTGGCTATGTATTTTTCACTGAACCTCTTTAATTATTGTCTATTTTGAATTTCGCGGCAATCTTCCCTTATGCGTCGGCCTTTTTATTTTATCTCGATATTCGTGATTGTGCACGTTCCACAAACAGGGATACTGCTCGCATTCCTCGATCAGGTCATCGGTTAACGTCCTTGTCCATTTAATTTTCGCTTGTGGCATTTCGTTGTCAGTCATTGATGAACCAGCGATCATCGTTTTAGTAACTTTTACTGAATGCTGTATAAATTTGTCGATGTCGATATAACAACCAAACAATCAAAGATTCATTTTTTTCGAGTAAGATGAGTCCCACCAGCTGATACTTTTATATACTGCACAGTTGCCAATCGGCCTTGCACTGATACACACGACTGCAAATTCGATGATTAAATTTCCATGCAAAAGTAAACAGATGCAAGTCATGTCTTGTGATGAGATATTCCTGATCAAGCAATGCAAGATGCTCCAACAAGCAGTTGGAGCTTCTTATACAAGGATATTCAGGAAAATCCTCCTGGTGATCATCATCCTAGTAAAATGATGCTGAAATTGATGTAAACTGCAGACACAATGGTGAGCAGTAGCAATGCAGAAAAGATGTATGTTGGTGAATTATGCATATTAGCACATCATTAGTAACTTAATGACTACTGATAATGAAAATAGCAAGAACAAATCCAACCTCCAAGAAGTCAGGTGGCTGTGTTCCGATCACGGTCGTATGAGTGTCAGTAAAAGTGTCAGCTAAAGTTGCGCCTCGTTCAACTTTGGTGTCACTTGTGCCAGACACTTTTCAGAAAGTGTCAGGAGCCGTTTACACGTGCAATATTTTCACTGACACTAGGTTGCAGCAACTTCTAAGAATGTCAGCAATCTAGTGTCAGACGAGAGTGTCAGTAGCGTTTACACTTTCAATTTAGATGTCAGCAATAAAGCTTCATGTGTAAACGCACCTTAATATTGACTAATTACTAGGTCACATAAGTTATGCTTTCAGATAACTTCATTGACTTGCCTTCAAATTTCAATGATGTAGAGGAAGGCATGTGTTAAACAAAACTACAGTGCTGCTTAGCCATTTGAAATTATCCATTCGTCAAACGCAACATGTTGTATGGAAATGATATAGATAGGTTATAATAGCCATGAAATTTGTTCATTTGTATTATGTCTATCTACACAATAAACATACTCGCAATAAAGAGTCCGAACATCTTTAGAGATATGCAAAGGGAAATCTTGAACATTTACATCTTCGGTGACTTTCTACGCAGTGCTTGCAGCGAATTAGTGAACATCATCGGAATTAGTAACCTTTAGAGTAAACTGAATGATTGACAATTCTTTAAACTTCACTGAAAATGCTTTGTCAATGATTGTATTTCGAAATCAAAGTTTTTGTTATTAAATTTCATGTGGTGCATTGAAATATGTGGGAAATTCAAGAAACTTACGTCATAAAAACATATTGTTTTCAAGATTGATATCAAAATATTTCCTTGCTGAAATTAATGAGTTATACTTGTATATTCTGAGTAACTAGTCTTTTAAAACTTGTTTTATGTTCAATAAACATGATTAGGTCTTAATCATTGAGGTTGTTAGATGTTTTCGGACGTCAAGCGATGTTTTAAGATTTTCCAAACGCGAAGTTTAGTTATGACTTGTAATGATAATTAAAATGAATTTATCATGAACTTCTCAATGTTAAGGTTTTAGTATTTGTTCATTTCACGGTGACATCGAATGTAGGTTGTCTGTGATTGTCTATAATTCATGTAAGTGACGATCTGGCACACTCGGGTTCCGAATGAGTCATGCAGCCAACAGTTTCCTTCAGTAAACATTTCATATAGATTCTTGTTTGATCAGAAGTCGATCATTGTTGTTTCACTCCTGAGAAGTCAATTAAACAAGCAATAATGTTGATAAGAACCAAACATTAAATGCTGAAATTATTCGATCACTAACTTCCATTCCTATTCGATTGATTATCATCAATCATGTTAATAAATGACAATCGTTATTGATCAAGCGAACACTTAGCGATAATTAAGTTCAAACTGTAGTATATCAACATGCGTGACAAAACATTCTTGAGAAATTGAAATAACTTGAGAATGAGGAATGGGATTATAGCCAAATACAGAAATTGTGATCGCAAGGTAATCATTGATAAATAGTGCCAATCACAACAAGTAAACCATTCATCGAACTTTTTTTAGCAGAGCTCTGCTTATTGTGTGATAGTACTTGACAAATTATCATTTCATGAAGACTATGATACCGACAGTTCTTCTTTCTTGCATCTTCATATAGACTACTGATAAAGAACATTGCCCCATAGGCTAATTAGATTTGATTGATAGGTTTAGCGTGCATTTCATATTCTTGTAACCTAAATTTCGCCCATAATAATGACAGAAGGAAGGAAAGAAAAAAATGACATGTCAGAAGCCGACTTGAAGACGGACAGATATCGACCGCCGGACAACATTGACTTGAAGATGGTCTGCCGCCATATTGGCATAAAAATCTCGGCTGGTTTTTTTTTTACTTTTGTAAGTATCACTTTCTATACTAAGAATGACTTAATTAAAAATTTAAATTCTACAGCAAATAGCTCTGCATCTTTTCACTTCACGAGTAGTCGATAGAGCATAAATTAAAGTCAAAAATAGGTTTTAGTAATTGAATCCCAGAAAATCTCACGATAAAGACGAAATGTATGAGATCGATAGGCGCCTCCATCAGCGTTATCAATTGATCAAGGTAAATGAATGTAGTTAAATGTTTTCCAACTGAAAAGTCTGTGCTAAACATCATTAATAATTTGAATTTCAGAAGAATAAGTACTTTTCAATGTTTGATTTTGATGGTTTACACCGAGGAAGTATTGACATCACAGAGAATTAAGGTGTGAGGTATTTTTTGAATTATTATAGATAGTTCGATTATAGAAAAGCAAGCAACATAAATTGAACTTTGTAGGAACTTTAGATTGTGCTAAACAGTATCAAAAATTGCTGAATGTTTCTGTGACGCCTTTTTTCTGTTCCAATTTGAATTTGTTTTCCCTAGTATTAGTTCAACGTTCCCCTTGAGTGTTAATTCCAACTGAGATTTCCATTCATACATGGCAGTGGCAAATCAACAGACGCCAATCTTAATTGACTGGCAGTCAGGTGCATTGATTGTATTGCGGCTTGCATCATTCCAACGGCAAGTTATTATTGCCATATTGGTTTTTCTGAAATTGCTCCAAGTAAAGCTGCATCATCTAATAGGGAGATGAGTTGATGCTTTAATATCTTGTCTTTGATGATCATCTCTCATATTCAAATAACTACTCATGTTTTTTGCCACTTTTCGACTTAGCATATAACTCTACAAAAATTATGTTTTCATAAAAGTAGTTTTTGTGAGTTTAATTTAGTTTTCAATTATGGTAAGTAGCTGTTTCAAGCGAGGTGTCAGTAATTCATAGGAATATTTTCGAGTACTAAATTATTCTCTTTTAAAAAATATTACAATGCTGAAATGAAGACTTTCATTGAAGTCTGTCATCAATTTGCCGATGAAATACAGAGTTGCATTTAATATACAGATTGGCTATTGATACTCGATTATCTTTTAATTTAGATTGGTGATTTTATGTGTTTTGCTGACACTCACCTTATTTGTCAATAATGGAACGCCAGTGAGACCAACAGAAGCCAAAAGGAAATTTCGTCCTTCTTGTCAGAGCGCCAATATCTTTTTGACGTCACTTCTGACCATCGTTAGTAGCTAGAATACTCACTTCTTTGAGTCTGTTATGTGTTTTGGTTTGTTTTGGTGTTTGGTTGTCGCATACAACGTGATTCAACTCATTAAGCACTAAAAATGCCTTTGGTTTAATTTGGTTCGAACTTCCAACTTGGTCGTCCGCCCCTCGATCATCTCTGCAAGAATATTCTTATTTTCCATTCATTTAACCGGATTAGAAATCGAAGAAATAAGCACAATTTGAAGGATGCAGGTCTGTGATCAATCCATAAAACCCACGAGTCTCACAAATGTAAAAATTGCCCACAAATCTCACGAATTTCACGAATCCCAGCCTCTGTTTCTCGAGATTTCTGTGCACTAATGCATGATGTACTACTTATAATGGTTATTCATGAAGCTGAACCATCAAGAGTGAACAAGTGTGTTCTTCCAAATGTTCTTGAAATAGTATCAAAAAAATTATGATTAGTCAGTATAACAAATATTTTTCTCTATTTTTATCAAGGTGGTCATTCCATACAGAAGCAGTAAATTTGAATATCAGAAAAAATGTGAGAAATTTTTATC
The DNA here is from genome assembly GCA_907163375.1 of Prostheceraeus crozeri. NCBI lineage: Eukaryota > Metazoa > Platyhelminthes > Polycladida > Euryleptidae > Prostheceraeus > Prostheceraeus crozeri. Next base: position 993,207 of record CAJQUW010014991.1, read on the forward strand.
CATTTTTGTTGTTATTATATACAGTATAAATGCAGTTCGATGTTTTGTGGGCATCATCTTGTCGAAGTTAACATATGAGGATTCCACATGGAGGCTACAAATTTCAATAGCTCACCAACGCACTCTGTGTACACCTTCGTCTATCCATTTATGTCAAGCGATTTATCAGATACCATCAACGGTAGGGATCCCGGCATTGCGATGTATCTGGCGCTCCTCTTCAACTAGACAGCTTACTGCGCTAATTGCATACTTGTTTCGGCTAATCAGTCGTCGGAGAAGTGGATTCGTGTGTTTTTACTGCTTGCACGCGCTTTTTCAATTTTACAAGCGAAGCATGCCGACACCCAAATTTTGTTATTTTGTTTGCATAAAATTACTGTTGGCAAACAGACGCGACGTTCTGCAAATAGTCAAAGGAGTTAAAAATCATCAGCAACTTTGAGTGCAGTGACCTTTTTAGGCTCAGACACCACAAGTGATTTGATCGAAGTACTTCTGAAATTAGATTTCAGGCGCAGCCTTGACACGGCAATGATAGAATTCAGATTGATCCTCTACTTGTTTGTGCATCCACATGTAAATAGATATTCGTGCCTTGATGTATTTCTTTATAGAAAATTGCAGAGTAATATCCAATTGAAATATGCATAATGGTATTGTTTTGAAATTTTCCGTCGTGTTATGAAGGTTCAGTTTAGTCTATTTCCGATATATCTGGATTCTGTTACTGGTGATTGATAGTTTCCTACGTGGATGGTTCTCGACTCAGTTGTATTCCGGTTTCGATCGAGATGCTTACTAGACCAAGATTTTCCACATTGCACGAGAACGGGCTCACCAAATTTTTTATTCAACCGTGACCTTATTTTCAAAATTTGTTAACATCACATCGGAATTGTCAATAGGAGTGAGTTAGCAAAGACAGTTTTTGGGTGGTTATTGAGCTCTTTTTCAGACAAATTAATGTGTCGATGAGAAAACTTTTGTTTAATCTTGTTATTATGTAGCCTTAATACCTGTTGTCCTGATACAAATTTTTACTCCAGCTTTGATGTCTCTGATATTGCCCCAACTTATTTATTTTTAGTTTACTAAAAAGCTATGAGAATAAAGACTCCGAAGCCTGAAGTTAACAACCAGGATGGGAGGTATCGAAATTGATATTTTGAGTTCAAGTGTTTGAATTTTTGTACTGTCATTTGGAAAACCTGTTTATCGACAGTTTTCTGATTGCCGTCATGACGAAAACGTGAATTTGCGAATAGAAATCATGATACAAAAGACTTTAATTTAGGAAGCATATCAAAAATGTTATCAGTGATGGTACATTGCATTTTCTTAAATAGAAACAGATGGCGATTAGAATGTACGTATACTCGCAATTATTAACTTCAACATTTCTGTGCACTCTATAGCTTATAATAAAACCACATGCACGAAGAACTTGCGTTTCATGGAACATCGACTTTAAATTGATATGATTTCATTATAGCTTCAGAAGTCACAAAGTCAAAATGCTTCATTGCCGACTTGCGGCAGTGAAGTCCAGATAAATCGTGATATCATTTAAAAATGAAGCAAACTGAAACATAGCACGATGATGCTGTCGAGAGGATGACACTGGTACCTGAAATGTTCAAATGTCGATCTATTAAATGGAATGTGCTATGATGATGCAATGCACATGATGAAAGGGCGAGATGCACTTTTCTTGGCAACATCAAATTCAGGTATTTCAACACAGTGGCATTCGTCACAAACGCAAATATTTTAATAATAGGCGGCTCAATTTTTTTCCTTTTGTGATGCCGCTTCTAGCGGTGACTTATCACTATTTATTTATTTATTTAGTGAGACGGTCGACTACATGCAAAAAATCGCCTTCAAAGATAGTAAATGAATTCAAGTTATAGAAATGACATTATCTCACTTGTAACGGACCAATTTATTAAATACACAGTTGTATCACAGATACTCGACCCTCTTGAATGAAAAAAAAAATTTAGCAGTTGACTTATCTGACGATAATCGTTCCTTTTACCGGATGCGAACAAATCTCACTTGTCATGTCGTAGTCAGAGAGGAACTTCTATTGATTCTAATTTTCTCTGCTTCTAGCAAATAGTACGACTATGATTTCAATTCATTCACATTTCTACTACTCTGCTCAGTCGGTAAATGCTATTTTATGAATAGATTCTTACTGTTTACTTTAAAAACTACCATAGTATTTCAACAAACATTTTATATCATGGAACCACTGAAACATGGAATAAGGAAGTAAATCGAATAGGTAAATGAAGTAGGTAAGTAAAAGAGAAAACAGATACTGTCAAACTCTGATTGTAACAGTCTTATCACCTGTCGTTACTTGTATTACGACCTTCTTGTCAGTATCTTTTTTCGCGGTTTCCTCTCGCGCCGGCTCCTTCACGCATCCATATAGTGAATCTTGAATTCTTTCACGAAAGAGTCCCTCTTTGATATATGTTTCGTCTGCGTCTGACAAATGTCCAATCCATTTTTTGGAAAGCTCCCTAGGAATATTAGCCTCCACCATCCGTGTTTTGGCTGTCCTTCTCATGCTGGTATTGGAATAGAAGCCTTCTTTCCCCAATCCACCACACATCACTCTTTTAACAACTTGCTCGATGGAGTGAATTCCCAGCCTTTGCTGCTTATACCATACGTTACTTTCGGATGCAGAATGCAAGCCAGATGAAGTGGATCTCCAACTTTGCGCGTCGGTCTATGTTCAATATACTTTCGGTATAACCTTACCAAGCATCTTTCTGGTTGGGATTCATTTGGCGTAATCGTCAATAGCTTAGGCTCAACACGCGCTTGTTTCAGCCCGAAGTTCTTACTTTTGGAGACAGTTTCTTTGTAACTAAGATTTTCTCCTATGTAAAAGTTGACACCGTACTTCATCTCGTAATGTTCGGTCGATGCTCTCAGTCCACAGATTAATCCAGGCATGAAAATAAAAGTGTTTTGCAATTTCCATGCATTGTCTTCTCCTAAATAGCCATTTTTCCACAAATCGTTCTCGTCGTCTTTAGTAATCGCTTCTGCTCGCTTCGTTCTTGTGACGTTTCCTTCGATGGCGCTCATTTTCATTTCGGCATCAAGTACCTGCCTGGCCTCTAAAACCTCGCTGTTTAGAAACAATGACCACGCCTTTTTGAGTTTGTAATTTAGATAGTGTTGAATCATCGCAAATAGAGTCTTCAGGGACTTTGGTGGATATTTCCCTCCTTTGACTTTTCTTACATCCGCCACAAAAAACTTGAGACAGTGGTTCAAATCTGATTTGTTCATATCATCTAAATCATTGAATACTTTCAACGTTCCGTCGTTTAACTTAACTTTCCACCCTGAATGCCATGATCGGAAGAGTTTGATTGCCCACTTCTCCTTTGCTTCTGTATTTGATGGTATTACGTCTTTCATATGATCTTCGATTTCTTTTGCAGATGTACTTGCGAATCGAGAGGAGCTGCTACTGCTTTCACCCATTCTTCAATATCCTTTGCTTTAGAATGAATGATTTTGCTAATCATACCAAGTTACCATTCAAAATTTGATTGACCAGATGATCTCCTGGTATACATAGATTTTATGATATTCAAAATTTGATACACATAGATTTTATCATGTATTAAATATTTGATTGACCAGATGACCAGATGATCTCTTGGTTTTAGATAGATTACATAGATTTTATTATGTATTCTTCCATGGAAATCTAAATAGTAGTATGGACATCTAACTTTTTAGATTTCCATGATACATCGTAGTAGAAATCATGACAAAGCACTGATTTTGGAAGGTAAACATTGATATCTACTCGTGCTTCGCACTCGTAGATTCTCACTGTTTACCTCCTCAAATCAGTGCTTCATCATATACTTACCGAATGCAGTCTTGAATATAAATCTTCACAGATATCTATGAATGAAGGGATGCACTTACTCCTAATTTCTATGTAGACTGAACATTTGACAATGAAATGAAATAAATTCTCGATATCGTCATTTCATTGTTTGCACATTTTACTTACTGGCTTTTCACGATTTATACGATATCTTCCTGTTCCACCTGCGAGTTGGTGGCTCCCAGCTCGATATTTTTGTAATTTTTCAATCATGTTTCCATCTATTCTTAGGCTAAGATATTTTTTTCGTGCCACATTTAAATCTCGCTAATGTAAGATAACTTAATCCGGTTTGACTGGATTTTGCACTTTGAATCCATAGTTCACGAAAGTATTCTTCTAATCGCGTTTTCACCGTTTTTCCATCAGTCCTTTCATTTTCCATCACCAGGTGTTTTTAAAATATTTTTCAGCTATACTTGTTGATATTTCATTAAACAAATCATATGCCAATGTAGAGTCAGATGATGAGATCTTTAGCGAAAAGAAAATTGCTGTTTTGTAAAAAAAGTAATAATCATGCGTAAATATTCCGAATTCTCCTATTGGACAGTAATTCGCAGTTGTTTACGCTAAATCTATGCTGAAAGTTTTATCTATGCTCAGGCCAAACCTGACACTTTTATGCTACAGTTTACATTCAATACTGAAACACTAAGCAACAAGAAACGATAGTGGTGCAAATATATCTCGCAACTTTGGAAAAAGATGGAGCCTCTTTAATGTCCTTGCGAGTATGAAAATGTCCTATTTTATCTGTGGCTATCACGGACAGCTAGGAATCAACATTCTATGACAGTATTTTGCATGTCCATGGTAGCTGTCTAAGATTTTGAAATTAATTGGAATATATTGCAAATTAAGGAAATCTTATTTTATAAAAGAAGTCTTTTGTACTCGATTGCTGATCGAGAGCTTGAATAAGCCATAATAGGTCATGCCCATGACCTGAAATGATAATACCTCCAGCATTTGAAAAAGTACAGTAAGTGTATGAATGTGTAACAAAAGAACTGTTTAACTGCTGGACTGATGTGTTGTTCCGTCTTACAGTAGACATGAGTAAAGATAACCCATGTATCAATGCATTTAGTGTTCCATGTTTCAGACAAGCAATACAAAGTTGTGGTACTGGAAGCCAAAGGCATTAGATGGAAGATGATCTCATACAACTGCTCTAGAATAATAAAAAATTGACTGGATCTGTCTGAGAAAACGCTATACTTTATAAACTAGAGAAGACCATCACAAATATTCATGTTTGATTATTACAAGCGTGATGATAGCAATTGCGTAATGATGTCAAATTGCGTTGATATAGATGTTATATACAGACTGGCAAATAAGTAACTGTAAATAATAACTCTGTATATGTAAGGTTAAAAGCACGCAGCATGTGTTGACAATATTTGTTCCGGTTAATGTGTGTGCTTCTATTTATTTAAGACAGTTCCCAGTAGCGTATCAAAGATTTGAAGAAACAATTTGCAGTATTGCTGATTCCGCATGTCCTACCATGTGCAGTAGTCACATAGTGCGTAGTCGTACTGAATTGCCATAAGGTAAAAACTGCTGTTTTCCAGATTATGATGTTTACTTACCAATGTTGCATAATATTGTAAAGCATAGTAAGTTGTCCATTCTATTCCAAACACGCCTCAATGTATTATGAACACATTTACAGGATGCCAGCCATCAGAATAGTGTTATAATGCAAAATATCTGTTTTGTGAAAGAAGCATCATGCGATTCAATCTGAAATAGTGATTTTTCTTGCAAATATAGACTGTTCTCATTACAATTCAACGTTTACAATGATTCTTCGTCGTTGATAACATTTTATCAACAGCGAGGTCAAAAATATTTGACTAAGTAAAACAATTCTGAGTGTGAATGGCATTGATTGTTGTCACAATTCAAAGTGGTGCGAAAATGATCTACTCGGCAAATCTGAGTGAGAAACATCATAATAAATGGAGGTCAACGGCAGCTCCTTTTTCAGTATGAATACCACCGAATTTAGTTGACGAGAAATGACATAACTCAGAACTCATTAGTTAATTCGTGAATGCGGTTAATAAGCGTCGATCAATTTCAGAATACAGGCGGTAAGCGTAGGCATTAATAGTTCATTTCGATAGTTTTATCGCTTTGTGTCACTTGACCGATTATCTCCGAATGAAAACATGCACACATGTGGATTTTATGAATATCAACATAATGAAGATTTTACTTAATGTGATTGAAGGTTAAAATCACACCGTCTTCATGGAAGCATCACTATCAAATTGTTGCCTAGATACCGTCGCAAATACTGCCTACTTCATCATAAGGTCCATAAACCGTTTCTATAAATGACTGCTTTTGTTAGAGAGGTTTTACTAGCTGGAAGTTTGGTCGTGGGAATTAACGTAAAATAGGAGGGACCCGCAGGATCAATGTTTTTCTCATAAGTTTCACATCACAACTTATCCGTGGGAAATTGTACTAAGCAAAACAATGTATTTCAGAGACATGAAAACTTGTTCCTTAACACGCCAAGTCAACATGAAGGCTGCATTGAAAAATATAGCACTTCACTTTTTTTTCTACAAGATGCTATGAATTGGAGGCTCTTATGATATTATTTTTAGATTATACTAGTATTTTGCTGCTTTACTCTCAACTCAATACGAAAATTCTTATTTTGTCTGGATCTATTTTGATCAGTTTTGGTGCAAGCTGTACGTTAACAACTTCATTCAATAAATCCTAGGAAATAGGGAGTACGGAATCTTGCCACCGGATCAACACAGTTATATCAGATTTATGAAGGAATATCATTTGAAGTTTTTCTCCTATCAATAAGAAACGCGAATACCACACACATTTTCTATGGGACTGTGAAGGAAGTCGACATTTCATGACAAACTTACAGAAGCCTTCATTGAATTAAATGTCTGCAGGACCCGTCATATCCCATTGACAGAGTTGTGATCGTAAGAGCCCACAGATGCAGAAAAGGTCCATGGGGGCCCATCTGTTGGAGATTGGGTCCATAAGGTCCCTTTGATGAATTAAGGTGCGTGTGTGCAAAATAAATAAATTTCATGGTTTTTCTGTATTTGAGGATTCATCAAAATTTAATTCTTCGACGAAAGAGAGAGTTTAGCGAGGTTTATATGGCATATAAACCCACAATATCACAGTATCATTTGATAACCCTCACAGTATTATCAAAACGGAAAGTATTCTGCTATCTTATTGTTACATCACTGAAGTTAAACGGTGTATAGTTTATTGAACATTATGGTAGGGATCCACGTATCCGGTTTGGTAATGAAAGGAAAAAGAGTCAATCACAAGCAAATGTCAAATCACAAGTGACCAAGCTCTCAGAGCGAAACGTCTTGTGTTGCTAATACAATTGTATCCGTCGAAGTTGAACCTCTTTTTCCTTTTATTGAACATAACTAGAGACTGCAGCGAACGGGAAGTATGTGCAAGTTGTGTCTTTTCGGAAGCTTTCAGCTTGCAATTTTCTCCCCTTAAAAGATACATAATCTGATACCTGCATAAATGCTGGGGTCTGTACTAGACCCCTGCAGAAAACAAAAACATGTGATTTATCAAGCTTTCGTGTTACCTCTTGCATTTTCAAGGCAATGCATTAAATCATTAGATTGGACCAGGGCCCTTCTTCATGTTTCTTGTTTCTTGTTGAGAGGAGGTCTGTAAATTTATCTCAAAGTGAAAATCATTGATTTGTCAAAGAATTATTGTGATACCACTTTCATTTAGTGATTTTCAATTTACTGGCAATGCTTGATTCAAAAATTAGAGATCATTTTTTCAAAAACTCGGGTAGAAGGTTCATGACTTTCAACTTTTGAGGTGAAGCCAAAATTTAACAACTGAAACACTTTCTGCTTCTTCCCAAGAATTCATGCGCATTTGTTCGAGATCAACAATCCGCACGATATCAGCACTCATCATCTGTTTGCTTTGCTACCACGTTGACGGTATAAACATACCGGTATCGAAAAACTAGAGTATAAGGGCAATTCGATGACATTGCAGCACAATTTGTGTACTTCAATCTTTTCTATAATATTTGAACTTGTCATTTAAACTTCAATTATTTGGAGAGTCCCACTAGAAAAATGATTTAATTCACGATATTTTCCAGATCAGCATTTTATGGCTGTAATTACGATTTCAATGACAAATTGAAAAAGTAATAGTAACCATAACGAGTGATTCAATTAACCTATTTATCACAGTCCTCGGAGTTGCTTCCAGTCTATTTGAGAATTGCAATGTAAGATTTTACCTCATTCGGTAACTATTTAAGTAGAGATTTCCATACTTGGCTGACTTTCGGTAAAAAATTGCCAGAAATCAGCTTCCAAACCCCGGAAATTTACCTCATTTATTTTAAACTTATTATACCTTTACATTGATGAGACGTTTTAGTCACACAGATTGTAGGACGGTCCATTCGTTTCTTGCAATTGCTGATGCCTCTAAAATTATGTCGAATTAAGATGATTGTACATAAAGACAAGTGATTCCACAGCTACACGCGCGCGTGCAACACCTAAAATGCTAATTCTGACCGGAAAATCACTTCCTTCGTACATGTTAATTGTGCAAGCAATTAAAAAAAATGAAATGATAAAAAATATAAGTAAATAAAGTGAGTAGAGCACTTAACGCATAAAGTTTGTCTAGCACATAATTTTCATATATTATACCACTTTCTAGGCCTACTGCCGAAGTCGGAGTGCATTCAAAATCCCGGACCTGACACCAAACGTCAATATTTTTAAAAAAATTGCTTCGTTTGACTTTCATTTACGTTCTTTTGGACATCATTCATGAATATCCCGATCACCGGAGTGATTGTTGAAGTATTAGAATTTAGATTATTTCAGCAGTTTATCTCATTGTTTTTCATGTCTAAAATGTTTGAAGGTGTGCAATTAATTGAGGGCCTGTCTCAGGATTCTGAGGTGTGTCATTGCCATCACTCTTTTCACTACCCTTATCATTGCTGTTATCAGAACAATCTTGTAGATTTCAACTCATCTAAAACGCAACATCTCTCAATTTCCACTAAGAAATCTCAGGAGTTTCCTTTTGTTACTATGGGCTGTAATGCCTTAGTAAACAGCTCCTCTGTATCGATTCTTCGTCTTTGTATCTCATCGCATCTCGCGTGGAATGTCCACATCAACGGCATTGCCAAAAAATCGTTTCAAAAACTTGGTTATCTCTGTCGTGCCAGAGGATTCTTCTCTTCCAGAGATCTGTTACTTTTGTACAAAGCTCAGGTGGGACCTCTGATGGAGTATCGCTCCCATATTTGGGATGGTGCTCCTGCTACCAGTTTGAAAATCCTCGACAAAGTTCAATCGAGGGCTTTTCGTATTATTGATGACCTCAAGCTAACCTTCCATCTCCAGCCATTGTCTCATCGTCGAGGAGTTGCCAGTCTAAGTCTTTTCTACCGCTACTTTTTTGGAGCTTGTTTCTCAGAACTTTCGGGTTGTGTTCCTCCTCGACTCATGTTGACTGCAAACAGAGTCTCCAGGCACACTGCGTCATCGCATCCCTACTCCGTTGCTGTGCCTACTTGTAGAACTGCCACAGGCAAAGAGTCTTTCATCATGCGCACTGCTCGACTTTGGAATGCACTTCCGTCAACTTGCTTTCCAGTATTGTATGACTTGCAAAAGTTCAAACAGGCGATTAACAAGCAGTCACTTACTAGCGCTTAAAGTTTTACTGTATATACTTTAAATCTTACTTGTTATCTTTACTTCGTCTTGTTAGCAGTTGCATCTCGTATTTATCCTTTCGCATTTTACTTTGTTTGCTGTCTTGTTTGTACTTGATTTAGTTAATCCTTTTATATGATTGAGAGAGATATTGCTTGTTATAGTTATTTGAGTGAGTTCATTTTATTATCTGACTCTATATGCACATAGAACTGTATACACATGAACGAGTAGTTCTTATTAAATATGTTCTTAGCAGCAACGACTGTATGCAGTCAACTTGAAATCCCAAACCAAGCATAGATCGAAATATGAGAATATTACATCTACATGTATGTTGCCCTACGTGTTGGTTGAGGGTTGTGTGTCAGCGTGTCGATGTGGTGCCAAGATCAATGAGATCGCTCTCTTTCAATTGTTCACTTGCTGGTTCACCGTAGGAAGAGCTCCCCGCCGTACAGCAGTCAACGGTGTTATTCGCAGGGCACCCTTAATAGAGGGTTTACCTTCTATTCAAGAAGCAACAAGTTGAAAGACGACTCGCGCAAGAGGGAGCATAGGTTTCGCAACACATGAAGAAAAAAGAAAAATTCCTTTGTAAATGATCTTTCGATCACTGATGTTTCAGTGCTTCCAAAGTAGTTTCCAATGCCTTCTAAGAATGTCCCTAGCGCAAGCCTTTCTGTGTTGTTTATGTTATACCTCACTCCGTCCACCGGATAGGAAGCTTCGTATCAAAACAACACGAAGGGACACACCCAGCAGGCAAACAAATGCCTACTGCTGGCGAGTGTTGCCCCGGGGAGGAGATGGCCGATACCATCGGGGTGCCACCATACCCAAGACAAAGATATTCACACAAGGTGAATAGCATTAGCAGAGGGAGGCAGCAAACCTAAATCTCCCACCCCACAGCTTGCCTCCGAGAAGGGCGGCGGTTATCGCTGAAAGGACTTAGGAAAGTGCATAACGAGATGCCACAGGGGTAAGTGAGCTTTGTTGCATATCCCAATAACTAATGATTCAGCTGTCATGGTTTCCCGAAACATCAAACTTAGTGCAGTCGTTAAGGAAAGGCAATTGGAAAGAAGAATGAATACAGCGTCGAGCGCTGCGAGCCCTGAGAGATCATCAGCAGTTAACCGAGTATCAACGGTGTTTCGGCCGTTTAATAACTGGACACCTCCACTCGGCCGGCCAGTACTGTCTGATGGCGAATCAAGCAGCACCTCTCTCAGTGCTCAAAGATGTTTGCAAAATCCATGCTGACCCGACTTCAGCCGCTTGACGGCAATTCTTCACGACTTCGGTCATTCTCCTTCCGGTCAGCCCTATGCGCATAAGCCACTTCCTCAAAGACCAACCACTGAAACCACGACAACCGACTTCAACAGGGAATATTTCCGTTCTCCAACCTCGATCCTCACATTCACTTTTCAACTCTGCATACCGTAGCTGCTTTCTCTCATGTGCCTCCTGCATCCTCGTCTCCCATGGCACTGTCAACTCCATCATTATCACAGCGTGAGCTTCTCTGTTGACCATCACCAAATCTGGCCTCAAACTGGTGGTCACCACATCAGCTGGCATCGTAGCATTTCCCTTCATCGCTTCTGATCTCCCATACACCACGCTCCAACTCACTCAGTTTCACACCTTGCCGTTTCTTCACTCTCCCCTCACCTTCTCTAACAAACTCGATTGACCTAGCGATTGTTCTCGTACTTCGATGTCCTTTTACTGCTTCCTCACCAGCATTCTTCAGAACCGCAAGGACCTGATTGTGACGCCAAGTATAGGCACGCAGCAGCCCACAACACGTCGACAGCATGTGTTCGAGAGATCCTCTACCGCTCTTGCACACATTACACCCATCCAGATGACTAACCTTCCATCTCTTCAAATTAACCGGCGTCGGACACGTGTCATACGTACTTGAAATCAAGAATTTGATCTGACCGGCAGATGTTCGCAACAAGTCTTCCCACGACACAACCCGCTGTTCAACTTCTCCCCAATTCATCCATCCCCCCTGCACTCCCTGCTGAGACGCCTTGCAGAGTCTCAACTCATCCTCCTCTTGTCGAACACTCTCAAGAACGATCTCTCTTTTGTCCTTCACGCCAACTTTACTGTACCACCTCCGTCGTGAACCTGGATATCCAATTCCTTGCCTCCCCTGTTGCACCGCACCTTGCACCTCCTTCCATTTCGCCTCTGCAATTGCTCTGTCAGTAGCTTCTTCGGCTCTCCACTTGCTGCCAGTCTGCACCACCGGACGCGACAACGCAACCGCACCATCACGAGAGTTCCTGAGCATCAAAGCCTTGCGCACTTTCCCGATCTTGAATTCTTCCACAACAGATGACATGGGAAGCTTCAACTTGTTCGATTTGCAATACAGAGCGACATCAGTTACCATTCTTTGCACACCCAACCACTTTCGATAGAACCTGCTCATACACTGCTGCAACTTCTCAACTCTGGAGATAGTCACATTATACACAGTCAGCTGCCAGATAATCCTCGGCATGATCCCATATTGAGAGCACCAGACCTTAGCACTCCCTGTTAACTGAGTCTCATCTATCATTTTCAGCCATTTCTTTCCTTGTTCAAAAATCTTCACACCTCTTCGTCTGTCCGTGAGACCTCGCTCGTACCACCTTCCCAGGCTCTTAACTCCTTGTTCAATCACCGTTGGTATTGTCTCTCCTCCCACACAGACTTTGGCATTCACTCCTTCCCTTTCCGCAGTGACAGGCTCCTGCTCTTCTTTGCCTTGAATCGCATTCCTGTCCATTCTATGACACCCACTAAAAGCTTCATTCCCTCCAACACCTGCTGCCGATTCCCTGACACAATAGTGATATCGTCCATGAAACGCGCGCAAAGATGGTGTGCGCACTCCTGGCTGTAGCTCGACACCCTCAATACGGTGGCCAACTGCCCGTGTGACTACCTCCATTCCCAAGACAAACAGCAGCGGAGAAACTGGACACCCCATGGGAATACCAATCTCCAAAGGTTGCCACCTGGTAGTGTATTCCCTGGTAGTGAACCGCATCTTGAATTGGCCATAATACTTTCCAAGAAGCATAATGACATCCACCGGAATCCAGAAAAACTCCAAAGCAAACTTCAAAAACCGATGAGGGACCGATCCATATGCATTGGCCAAATCCAGCCACACGACATCCAAGTTCTTCTTCTCCTTCTTGTGTTGCTGTATGCACTCCCAAATCATGTGCGAATGCTCCAAGCATCCTGGAAACCCGGGCACTCCTGCCTTATGCACTGAAATGTCTATCAGGCCATTGTCCAACACGAAGCCTGTTAACCGCTTGCAAAGTACACTCATGAAGATCTTGCCGTCAACGTTCAACAGAGATATGGGTCTGAACTGTCCAATTCCTTGTGCATGACTTTCCTTGGGAATGTATACGCCCTCTGCGACACACCAGCTCTCCGGTACGATACGTTTCCTCCATAATACTCGTAAAATCAACCAAAGCACCTTGCAAACTCTCGGGCAATACTTGAACAACTTGTATGAGAGACCGTTCTGTCCTGCAGCACTCCCTGCTCTTGCTTTCTTCACAACTGCATGCACCTCCGATAGTCGCAATTCACCCATATCGAATGACTTTCTTGGTTCCTCGGGTCTTACTAGGCCATCAATCCTGCTCATCTCTTCTTCTCTCCTCTCGTCAGAATAGGTTTTGCGCAAGTGCGCCTCCAATTCATTCTGAGAGACTTCGAGATGGCCTGAGGCTCCGTTAAGACATCAAACTGCCAATATCAGAGCTGCAGTGGCAAAGTGTCCCTTTTAGTCGCCTCTTACGACACACAGAGAAACATCGGTCCTATTCTACATGTATTTAGTCCCGGGAACCGCGCTGGAAGCTTTCTGTGTTCTATTGTTAGAAACGTCGATATTTTTCCTATATCGATTAGATTTGGGATAACTTCGTCTATATTAATTGGAGAAACGGACAGTGAATGATGGACTCGTTTATCATCTAAAGTATGGTTTTGCCTTAGTTGGCATGGAAACCCAACTTTACAGCTTCATCTATGTACGCATAGCATGAGTTAGCGTGTGATCTGGAGCAAACACGGTTATAGCGTCTGCGAATTCCATATCCTTTTGCAGCAGCTTTTGCACGATAATGCCGATATATGGAGTTTTGCAGGAATAAAACGCAGCCACTCTGCTCCCAACGGTGTATTTAGAAATTATCGCAACATCAATCAACAAGTCGGCACTTTACACATGAATTCTAAGTTATCAAGATGCCAAAAACTCTGCAAGGTTAAGACTATTGATCTTGTGTTAGTTGGCTACGTAGAGATCACTTCCGATGGGCAAACACTCGAATGAAGTATGTTGCATTCATCAATCAATAAGGTTGACGGAGGGTTAACAAGGGTTCGACGGATGCTGTCTACATTTGTCACAGGCTACAAGTTGTGACCTTCTCCTCGGTCCTGTTTAGGCCAAGGACCGAGGCAATTGTTGTAACTCGTAGCCCGTGATCAATATACGTGTAGGCTACATTAATATACACGCAGGCTACATCCGTCGAACCGTGGGTTCCCCCTATCAACTTTAATGATGCAAAAAACACCTACTCAATCTTAAAAAAATACATCAATCTTGGAAATATTCGGTCGCCAGGTCGTTCTGGTGTGGATAATTTCTGACCTGTTCCATCTCATATCCATGTCAACTTTTTTTAACTATGATTATATGAGCTAGATGCAGATTACATCGCAATGTTTGTTTTCTAGAATGATTTTATAAAAATGCAACTCTCACTAATTGTAAGATTCAATTGTTTGAAAAAAAACTAGAATCATTTTTTCAATGCACGCTTGCTAGGACATAAATGCGTTAATATTTCAAAGCAATCATGGTATAAGCGCATGATTCATTATCGCTCATTGTTGTAATAGAGCATATTTATTACATCATCTCTTATCTTTGTAATGTCAACTATATCAATTTTTCTTCAGTTGCCTAGGAACATGTGGTGACAGCTCGTCTGATGGTAGCTATTTTGGATTCTGTCACCCGAATCGCAACAGTCGAAATATGAGTTGTTCACCCATTACACTTCATGTATTGTGACGATATCAAGCGTTTTCTTATCATGTTAGCTCTATACGCGTAGCCTGTCCTCTTTTGTTATTCTATGTAGCAGGTTACAGGTAGGTCTGCCTGATAGTACACCCTCTTGTGATGCTCATCGACCTTAGAAGGCTCATCAGTGTCGAAGACTTCAACATACAACTGACTTGATGACATTTTATGATTTTACTTAGTATGCCTATTTTAGTGGCACATCTCCCAGCGGACGCATCGATGCTCATGAAGTAAGCAAATAGATCCATTTACACATTGCTAATGCATTTTTCACGCACTGCTAATATGAACTGTTTACAATCTGATAATAGTGACAGTGCTTTAATTATTTTACAAAAGTTTTGCGACTGCAAATCCGATTTGATCAAGCTCTGTTCACCATCTCTCAACAGTCAAAGTGACTGTTAGATCTAAGTTACTTATTTAGCTCATATGTGAAGATATCCTTATTTTTTAGGACAAGTTTTTTTGAGTATAAGTGATTTTGATTTCATTCCCTAAGACTTAGAAATAAGTTATTAAGTACTTTTAACAGTTATCTATGTATTTTGAATTTTGTATAGCTTATTAAAATGCAATGATTTAGGAAATACAATTCTGCTGATGACCATTTCAGATGGTCGAAATAGCTTTAGTTGTTACTTGTAAAATCTTGCAAAGTCAGAGAAATCCTCTTGAGGTTTGGCTCATGCCAACCTTGCAAATTTTGTTGGAATAATGACTAATCACTTCTGCTCATATTACTAAGAACAACTAATCTTCTAGACACTCAAGATACATTAGCTTTTCTAGGTTGATTTATGCAAATTTGACTTAGACATTTCAACTTTAATTAAATGAGATAACTTAACTCAGCGGTCTTTCCAGAAAAAGTATCTGATTTCATGAAGCAAGCATAAACATTTAAAGAGCTCTTCTAAAATAGCCATGAAAAGAGTAAAACTGAATAATATGTTTTCTCAATTTGCCAGAAGCCACACGACAATTTGGATGAAAAGACTGACGATAATTTTCTTAACGACTCGTCGACGAACTCAACAGACCTTTTGCAGGACAAACTGTTTCGCAGCTCACCACGTAAGAAAGAGATGTGCCTTGGAGTTTGGACATTAACAAAGAGTTATTTGATGTCACAGTGACATTACCCGAGGCTATCAGTGATGGAAACTGAAGAATAAAACAGATTAGAAAATTAGAAAGGGCTCGTCACATTAGAAAATTGCATATAAAATCTCACGGAGAAAGCGAGAAATTCGAAGAATTCCTATTCGTTCCTGTGGCATACATCATTTTAAGTAGGTGATGTTCTTTATGAACCACCTAACACACGCAGTAGTGAGTTAAACAGAATTTGGAATCATGATAAACTACTTATGAAGTTTAAGTTTCACCTATGTAGCTGTCAGGCCTCAGTAACACTGCGAGCTTTTTCCAAGTACTTCCGAGCAAAGTAAGGCGATAAAAGGTTTCAAGATCTTCCGTTTGTTTGAGGCGCTCCCTCTGCAGCTGCTGCTGTCAGTATTGCCAGCCGATGATGATGACATAACTCATTCTCGAAATTGTAAATAGAAATCATCACAATTTGTCATGTGCATTGCAATCTTCATTCATAATTTGTATTCATTGCAATAAATAACGTGCTTTTAGTATTGAGAAATAAACGTTCTTGACTTCTGACAGCACGGTTTCTCTGTGCCGACCCCGGCTAGTCCAACCTTATGCATTAATTAGTCTGCATTATAGTACTCAGTTTGTTACTCTTTTGTAAACAATCCTCTACTTGTATCACCTTGAGCGACAAATTTGGAAGTATACTTTTTTCTACTTATATTTGTGATCTCGGCCTGAATAGATTGGATGAGGACAGTAATTACGGACTAAAGGAAAATGGGAAAGTTATAAGAATTATTATTATTCACTTAATGTAAAACGATCATCTTTTTCAGAAAGCTAAGATGGAAGTGAATCTAAATAGAATCTACTGATTTCTAGCTCGCGAAAATGTGTACTTTCATGAGCTCGATATTTAGGTAGGCTATGAGAACGAGTGATGGAGGGTACGAATCCAATCCCGAGTGAAATCTTAAGGACTTTTTTCACAGCCTAGTGCTTTTCACCAAGCTACCTATTTTCACAAGACAATGCCAATGGGAAGTCGGATGTCCGTTCAATATCCGCAGTCTAGCTCATCATCTAGCGTCAAGATGTCAATCGAAGCACATTGAGTTATAAAGTGTAGTAGACTATATATTTAATTATCTGAGAAAAATGACTTCATATTTTCTTGTGAGTGCCAAGTTCTCATTCATTATATGCTTCCATATAACCATGAAAAGAAATATGATTATTAGACTCTCATTTGGTAGGTATATTTTCTTTCTTAGCTAGTAGTATCGTTGATAGTTAAATCAAAATAAGATTAAGTATGCCAATGCAAGTTTTCTATTACTCGACTCCAGGTTAGCTGATTCGCAGGTCCCATTTGCCGAAACGGGAATACGTGCATTCAGACAATATGCCATTTGGCGAAACTGCAATAGATGTAACGTTGAAGAGCCTCATTGTCATGCGAGTGATGTTTGAGCAATTATATGTACAATTGAATCTAGAGATTAGCAGATGATTATTTTTAAGCTCGGACCGGCCCTTTAATTTCCACTGCGGTTAAAACTCTACTATTCAACCATCACGCGCCAAGTGAAGGTATTACATCTTTGGTATGCTTTTTGGTCCTCCATATTGTCAATAATTATATCTATCCTAAACTTCCAATGTCCATAATCTACTGCATTCAGTTGAGTTCTTGTGCAGAACGGTGTAGCATTTACTGTGGATACAGTCAACCCAAGAGTCCAAATAATTACGGATCAAATCAACTGACACTTCATCAAAAAATTAACCATCAAATAATAATCAATCCATCATGTCTTTTTTCGCGTATCTTATGTTTAGGTATCTTCCTCTTCCAGCAGAGAGGGATTTAATTTCTATTATTGTCGTGATGTGCTTTAGTTTTCTCAATTTTACCTCTTAATACCCATTAAGAACTGCCTATGTCATCGTTATAATTCTTGAGAGATGAGTAATCAATGCTGCGGTTACAACCTAGCAACCATGACAATCACGCAAGAAGCAACTGTGCAATACATTGCTACGGGAAAATGTAAAAAGGCAGTTATGTGGCAACATAAGTTCATAAAGAGATGAAGTATAAAAAATGGTTGATATGTTTCTTGATTTGTTAATTATCATTTCCATTATTTTCGATTTGGGAATCAGATGAGCAATCAATGCAGATTGCGATAATTAGTCTTCTTCTAGGGGTGCAAGGCAGCACAGTCTTTTAATAATAAAGTCCTCAATAGCCTCTTGCATCTTGACAATGGAGTCAGCTTGAGTCATACATACCGTCAATTGCTGGCCTGGTGTCATATTCTATTGTATTAATCTGTAAATACATTTCTCAGGCTGTCATCTCTCCGGAAGAATCCAGATTTCCGGATTTTTGAAAAATGTTTTAGGTTGGCTTAGTAAGGACACTCTTTACTGAAACACAATAGTAAAAAGAACCTTACTTTGTCATGATGAATCGTGTTTTCATCCTAAAACATACGTTCTTTGATGATGTATGTAATAGCTCTATCAACATCTGCTAAAAAATCTTTACTGCTAAAATTAGGAGCCTTGATGCTAGAAAATAACACAACTGTTGCGAAGGCTTTGTGGTTTTAAGGGGTTAGACCTTCCATTTTTTGGGGTGCTGAATTTTGTATGTGTTCTCGAAAAAAAAGTTGAATAAGGCTTCTTAATTCTCAATGGACCGCGGCCTGGATTTTCGGAAAGATGACCGCGCCGCCGATTTTCGAGATAATTTAATTAAAACTTGACATTTCTTGAGAATGTTATAGACATTTAAATTGTTCGGTTTGTGGTCATGTTTATCATGACGAACGCTAATCATTGGAAAAAATCTATTTTTATGGCCAGGTTATGAGCTTCCCTGACACAAACGCACAATCCTCTCCCTGGGCATGATTCTAACAGTGGATTTAAAAACCATCGCGTTCTGCACCGATCAAGCATTTTTCGGCGGAAATAAGTTATTAATCATTTCGATGCGTCAGAAATTATTGTGGTTTGAAATACAAACAAGCACGAGTTTGCAAATCCCACGCGCACCCTCGTAAATAGACTCGGTTAACCACAAAATCATCCCAGCGATTCTGCGTGAGATTTCCTTATTAGCTTTAGTCTTTTGCAAATTTCAACCTAAGTGCAGGT
The DNA here is from genome assembly GCA_907163375.1 of Prostheceraeus crozeri. Classification (NCBI taxonomy): domain Eukaryota; kingdom Metazoa; phylum Platyhelminthes; order Polycladida; family Euryleptidae; genus Prostheceraeus; species Prostheceraeus crozeri. The sequence continues at coordinate 1,012,339 of CAJQUW010014991.1, forward strand.
ATTCCTGACGACGGCCCCACAAATTTACTGGCGCTGCTTTATTATTCCACATAATGGTATAGATGAGTTGAGTATCCTCGAGATCATCAATGACCTCACTTACTCAAGCATGCCTCAAACAGTGTATCAGTCAGAAAAAACCAACATCCACTTGGATGACTTGAGCCTCAATGTGATTGATGAAAATGCCTGATGATGCTACGCATGCTGCTTAACAGCGATGGAATTTCTTGACTTTCACTCAATTCATCCAGAGTTTGCACATATGACTCTTCTTTGAAAATTTGCTTTGAATATCTTAATCAATGGACTTTACTGTATTACATTTTGTGTCCAATTTAACGCAATCTCTTTTGCTGAATAGCAATATTTCCATGTTGTTTCTCTTTAGATCGAACTGTCATATAAATAGACTGTGCGCACACAGACCACAAATAGTGATTGAAAAGAGGGACTACCTTTAAACAACTCATATTCTTAGATAACATTTGTTGAGATTATGACAAGAATCTATCGGATAGAGAAATATGGATCAATGGACCCAACTATGTGATAATGGGTGATTTATTTTTCATGCAGGTTGGACATTGTTCCTCAAAGATGCTATTTATGCAATGATACTAATCATGCTATAATACACAGGCATAATTAACGGAAGCAACCATTACCTTCACCAGAAAACCTGAAAACATTGATTGCAAGCATGCTCCCCATAAGAGAATAAATCTCCTAGCACGCGTATCATACATCTCTTAAGGTTCTGTCCGGCAAGGCCACGGCTACTTAGCTCGCTGCAGCTCTAAGCTACTTGTCAAAATGCGCTTTTTGACGATCATTCTCTTGAATCATAGTCAGAGCCTTATCCATAGCTACTTATCTGTGCCGGATTTTCCAGCGTAGCTTCGGGAAATCTGTGAGTGTGATCGAAAAACTTTCCCCTCCCACCCTACTCCCCCCTAGCTTTTATGTTACAATGATCAACGTTCTCTCTGAAAATTACAAGTAATGCATTTGACTTATGCGGTCTTCAATTGTGGGTTTGTTGACAAACTGGTTAATAAAATTTGAATTCATAAACTCACGCATGTTGATTCCATTGGTGGTCTCTATATACCCAAGGCGCTAATTTAAGTACCATAAATAGCAATAAAATGTTAATTGACAATGTCCTGTGGCTCGAACAACACTATGTGACTCAGTTAACTTACTTGCTTGCTGTTATTTTCATAGTTGGCATCAGTTTTTTGCCTTGTGCTCGATAAGTATGTGGAGATGAAAATCTCGTATATACTTAAGTACGTGTAATATAGTTAAGTATAAAATGTAGTTCCTTTTTCAACTCGGGGGTAAATGGAATAAATGTTTATCTGTTCTACCTCCTCCATACTCTCAATATGCTCAAGAACCTGTGTAAACTTTTGCCACCCGTTAGTCAGATCAAAGTATTTTGTAAATTGCATGGTGGAAACTTGAAATTTAAATGATCTGATATGCTACTAAATATGTCATCGTTGAAGAAAGGGAATTATGTGGGCTAAGCCCTAGAACAGACTAAAAGGCTTGTTAGTTCTGAACATTTTATGTCTGCTGGTGCGGAAGTATCACATATTCGCACTGTTCGAAGAAACACTGTACAAATTATGCAGGTCCATCAACACTTGTATTAGTGGGGATGCCATAACCCAGCGAAACTGTAGACGGAATTAATTATGAATTAAAGAACGTGCCTTAAGTTATTTATGATCAGCATTTTACAATGGATGTTATTGACAAACGTCAAATTGCCATGCAAAGGGTGCGCTGCTGGCAGGACTTCAAATCATATTATCCAGACTTTTTGCTCTAACCAACTGCATTGTGGAGTGCTGCATATTATACAGTATGAAAGACTATGCCTCAAGTGTATGTCCTATTCTCCATTTTTAGATACAGAATGCCGTCTGTCACTTTCTCACTATTTCGAGCTATGAGATTGATGATGCATAAATTTAGAAGTGCTTCACGATATCAGTCGATACTTAAACAGTATTGCACTGACACGATTGATTTGAATTCTGTGATGTAGATCAGTGTCACAATCAATCGTGTGTCTATGATGGTGCTTGTCTGTCATCTGACATCATGCAGATAATTCCTGCTGCAATAACAATCAAAGAATTCTGACTGATTTCTGAAAATGTAGTGTTTTTAGTACGTGAAAACGTTATTTCAATTAATTTTTCAATTACTATTCTTATTTGCATTGCATTGATACATTAGTAGAAATGCTTCATAAAATTAGTATTCCTGAATAATTTGGCACGAAATCATTCTTCCACTTAGCCTAAATTACAATGCAAATCTAAGACGAGGTACAGAGTACATGAACTATTGGTGCCTCTCTGTTATAATCTTGTAACATAAACTTTTCAATCAATGGCTACATTGATAACCTTGTTGTGTAACGCATGACACTTGACTTCATACGGAAATTAGCTGAATACAAATTGGAATCAGCCCATCACATGGCCTGGTTTCACCTTATTATATTATAAGCTTCTTCTAACCATAGACTATATGGAATAAATGTCCTTGTGTCTATAATACTCGATAATATAGTAATGACAGACATGCTTATTCAGAAAATACAGATGCATTACACGTCACTTATGCCAGCGACTCTAAGGTGTGGAATCGTATTTCCTCCTATGATAGCCGCATGTGCGCACAGAAGTTTGTAATAGTATCAGGATCAGCTATCGAGTAGTAACCGCCGCTACTATTCGAAGCTTCCGATTTAGACTGTTGAACAATACCGTATGTACCTATGTAGGCTCCTACCACTTTATTGGCGGTACATTAACGTCATATCATTGCGAGTACTATACGACATTGTAAAACGAGCACAGCAACTTCATCATTTATCAGCGAACACAGCATTAACATAATCATTGTTGAATATGAGCGCCACAATCGAGCAAGGAAATAGACTGTGACATCTGGGAAATTCCTATGGAGTAAACGACTACGAAAACCACTTGACATTACATTCAACATCACACAATATCACTCGGATTATTGAATGAATGCGGTATACACGTATTTAGCAATTTTTTCTTAAACGGCATGCGTCATTTTATCAAACGTATTCATAGGTTATAATCAAATCAACAGAGAAATTAGAATCAGACAGACAGTCTACTCACATTACAGCAAATTAAGAATAATGATGAAACAAAGATTTTCTCAAATGATCGATGATAGATCTATTAGCTTTAGTTTTGAAAAACAGGTTTTGCGTGATCAGTCTGGCATATGAAGATTTGCATTTTAAATCATATTCAGCCACTTGGTATATTCTTCATATTTTCTGATAGTAGCAGCGGCTGCGGAAGGATGAGGATACCATAACTTTACAAAAATTCTAGGGAATTCTCACATTATTTTGCACCGAATAAAGTATGCATTACCACAATTACGCATTAGTGTACCAATAGTGTCAATAATTCGAAATATGCTTATTGCATATGAATTGTCTCCATCTCTCAATTTATCACATTCATTTTTTTCTTCAGTGTTCACTGTGTTCGGTGTTGTCTACAACATCATCCGTATAGCCAGTTCAATCCTAAACAAGTTTGAAGAGTGTGGAAGTGTAACTTATATTCTGCTCTGTGTTTTACAAGCGGCATTCCTGTGTTGTCAGACAGCGTTTATTCTTCGAAATCATAAAGTAAGTCTATTGTCGTAATCTTCGAGGTGATTTCAATTCATTTTGGCAAAATGTAGGCAGAAATGCAGAATTTGGTGTTAAATAATAGGCTTACCATGTCAAATATCATTATAATGCCCAGTGATTTATGTGAAAAATAGTGTGCCACAAATTTTTGAAGATTTTAAGTGTTATTTTCATTTTAGAGCTAACATGACAAAATGATTCTCTTTTATTTGCTTAAACGGAATTTTGCCATGAATGCAAGTATGTATAAAAAATCTTCCTTCATTGATATGTAGCTAGATCACCTTTGCTACAATAATTTTTTTACGCGTAGATCACCTATCTGAAGGAAATCCAGAGTATTTCGGAATCATTATTCATGTGATTTCTTTCCCCTGACAAAGCCAAACATGAACATATTGTAGCTGTAACATCTTAATTGTTTGTTTTGAATTTTGCCGCAGAGAGGCTCTTGGCCAAATCATTGTGCAATTTACATAGAAATAACTATCGTCAGCAATGCATATGCAATGGGCATATGGCAATGCTTTGTGTAATCACCGGAATTGAGTGTTCATCAATCCTTTGCACAATGCTGTAACAAGGATTCAGGAAATTGAACAATGATCACTCTGCGCCGAGTGTACAGTGACGCATGTCCACTGTCATGATCACTGCGAGTTGATCAATTTTCGCTGTGTCAGAAGTTCGAACAAAATATGAACGAGCTACGCATTCCTCAGGTTTAACAGAAAAGCTCGTTGAAGCAAGACTACAAATGCGCATTATTCACGTTCATGATTTCAGCATGATTTTCATTTTGCAAAGTTAGCCACATTTGACGAAATGATTTATTCTTGGAGGAGCAGATAACTGAGTTCGAATAATCGTTGTTTACTAGATTGTTTTGAAATTTTATCAGTATCAATCAAACATAATAGGTATTGAAATGAATGACATTTCAAAAATATTTTCGTGTCCTATACTCTACATGTGCTGAGATACCTGTGCCAAATGCTTCACAAATGGTGTCTTATATCAAATAGCTTGCACCATTTGTGAAACCATGTATGTGAGTCCTGCAGCAGGATCTAGGTTTCTCATTCACTTGAATGATGTAGATTCTGCTGTTAACAAGTGCCACCTGCAGTTCCACAATGTTCGCATTCGAAATTCTGAAGCTTTGATTACCTTTAGGTGGAAATTCGTCAAGTCAAACAATCCGAATGTGTGCAAATTTGTTGAAGCTAAATAGCGGATGTTAGTTCAGATGTCAATATTCACAAGAGGTCAAGAAAAGCAGTGCATTAATCACGGCTGAGATGCTTTACTGATCAAAAATCATTTGGTTGAACTCTTGTCGCTCTGATCAATGCTCAGTGCGGTAGAAATTCTTCATAAACAATATTTTAGAAATTAAATCATGTCAGCTAATTACATTGACAAGTCTCCTATTAATACATAAAGAATAGAAATCATTCCTACAGTCATTTTATTTTTCTATAAATGTCTAAAATTAATCATCCGATTGCAAGCTTTTAACAAAAAATTTTGCTCTCATTGACTACTGATTATTTGAATTATGATATTCCTGTACTAAAAAGTTACATTGTATTAAAAGCTCGTTCATAAGATGTTCTAACCTGACGCACAGTGAACTGACCAGTGCGCAGTGATCATGACAGACTCTGTACGTCTATCTAACGCAGAGTGACAGTAGTTCAACTGACTTAATGTTTGTTGTGCCCATGTCAAAATTATAGATGAAAACTTATAACTGGTGATTGGAGATAGTGTTATCATATGCACATTGTACTCGTATGTTTCGGAATTTTTGGTTATTATTTTAGGAAATGATAGTCACTTTTTCTCAAAGTTACAAAATATATACAGAAGATAAATTTACTGACGTCTTAAAACATGGATCTCCAATAAAACCTAATAAGGAAAGTCAAAATACACGTATAATAGAGTCCGGGGATTGCATGAGAAGAAATACTGCATTCACTCCCATTTAGCATCATCATCTGAGTCTCTATTCGAATTCAGATTCAATATCAGTTTGAATGGTACTTAAATAAGACACTTTCACTCATCTCGATTGACGTTGAAGTGCCAATTCACAAATGCTAGAAATAATTAATTTAATGATAAAATAAAAAATCTATGTGTAAAAATTAAAATGTTTTTTAAATATTTCATTCAATGTTAAAAAAGTAAAAATTTAAAGTTAGTGAAATAAAAAACATAGTGATGACATTTTGCATGTGCATTGTAAGTCGACGAACTTTTTCATGTCGAAAGGAATCTCATTTTTCCTAAGATGTTTCATTTGATTGTAGATTATCTTCCTTACGGACAAACCGTTGATACGCCTATGTCTAGCACATCTTATGCTTGTCAACATTTGTATTTGGATTCATAGTGGCATCGGAGAAATCAGCGAAGGTGTGATCGAAGTTCTAAATGAAGGTAATGCCGTCTCTTTACAACATCAACTGTTTTTGAAGCATTCATTGAATTTTTCCTTTACCGATTTCTCGTAGATGTGGAGCAATTTTCCTCAAGTTATTCCACGAAATTGAAAACATCTAGTTCAATTTTAGTCTGTCTTTCATGAGGTTTCTTGTCATGAAAGTAAAATGTTTCAGACACATTTTTGAAACTAAGGTTCCCTATTTTGCTCAATTAGGTTTAAATTCTTGTATTTGTGCGATTGATTTAAAATGCATTTTTGTGGAGTACCCTTCTAAACATGAATTTGCATGTGGGATCCCATTCCTCTATTCTGATCTCAGAATTGTAACTGATGACGATATTTCGATGGATGATTCATTGTTCTTCAGCTTCATCTGGCTCATTGAATAAGCATAATAAGAATTGAAACTCCACATTAAAATTTTCCTGACCGCGTGCTGTCAAACTCAATCGACCTGAATAATTAACCGCTCTCTAAATGTTTAAAATGTCGGGTATTGACAATCCCGTTGTCAACATAAGTCTTCCGTTGCATCAGTTTAATTATTTAACAATAATCTTGAGGAAGCCATATGACTTTGCTGTTATTGCGACCGATTCCGTGTAGTATCACCGTCTCATTTATACATACACCTACTTAATTTTGTAAAACGAAGACAAGGCCAATATTGAATGTGTATTCAATATGTATTGATTAGCTTTCGACTACGTCTTTGTCAATTCAATAAAACAGCAACTACCTCTAACGGAGCAACAGGAAAAGAAGGTTGCTTGTTAGAAGTAGTTGCTGTTTTATTGAATTGACAAAGACGCAGTCGAAAGCTATTCAATACATTTTATTATTGACCTTGTCTTCGTTTTCCAAATTATCATCTAGGTCAATGGTGAACCGAATTTATGGATTCACCTTCTTACATGTAACTTGATTTGTAGGAGAAACAGTCAATAAGTTCAAACTTTCAGAATTAGTCCATTCCCAGATGTGTAACCGGTCTAGAAAAAATCGCCTTCATTTTCCTTGTAACATCTTTAATACATTCCGGACATGCAATCGGTCGAAGATGTATCGGCACTGGTGGCCGAGCCGGTCCTGTCTAGTCTGGGAAATGAACCGGTTATGTGAGAAGTGAGAACCACTGCTTTAACATTGCTACTCGAAGTTCTGATACACAAAATGTTAATACAACACTTTGTCCTCTAAGTTTTCTGTTTGTACCAACCCACAACAAAACTCCGGATGAATTTCGATTCTTTTTTCCGACGCCTAGGTTCAACCCGTCTATCTGCATCTAAGTCGTTAACCTTCTCAGTTTGGTTAAACCACCAGCCTAGCAAGGGTTGGTAAGTCCAAATGGTCAGTGCCAATAAGTCAGTGCTCTTGGAAAAGTTTTACTCATGCCGGAGATTATGATCTCATGTTCAATTAGGATAAAAATGATGAAATCCATTTTTCGTCTCAAGAAATCGGATTTAAATCAGTGCTACGTTTCCAGTTCTGGGCAGGATCCCGAAGAAGATGGAAGATTTCACTGCATACCCACCATGCATCCACGGTCTTGCAACGATGTGCATGGGTAGACTTAATCACAGACTCAAAGATGAGCCAACATCATTATGTTAAAGATTCATGAATAAATATAGTGACGATTGTGACCTATTTCATGTAGCGGTATGATTACATGTGTACTCAAGCTGTGAATAACTTGTAAAATCGATGAAATAATGAAATGATGGATGCTTTGGAATATGACTAGAAAAGGTAGGACCGAATTCCTGGAATTTTCCATGGATCTACCTGGAAATTTGGCCTCGAAAAGCCGCGGACGCCTAAAAAATATGTACAAGCAAGCCAAAAACTATATTCACAGCTTTGAACTAAAGGTGATGAATTATCTTATGAAAAGAAAATGTGAAAACATCTCGCTAGCAGTCGTTGAAATAGTGCAGATGCATAGTAAAAAAGCATAGTAGAATTATTTGCTGACGATTTTAGACCGGTGCTTGGATTGATAGCTCTGATTAAGGGCCGCGCTTCGTTTCGATGGTGCAGAAGTAAAATGCTATTAAATTTCAGCAACATAATTACTCGTAGAATATGTCGAGTTGTCTAACCCAAACTGTTAATGTTTCATTTCAAAAATTTTCATCGCTTTTGGTGCTTGTTTAATGAAAGGATATTACGTACTACATGGTGTTGCTACAATTCAAAAATCTCATATTTTATTTTTATTTTATGATTTTTTACATCAGAATAGCAATTTGCCATTTTCCGCATTCTTCCCTCCTTGTTGATTTCAGGTTTGACATTTATGATTTTTTACATCAGAATAGCAATTTGCCATTTTCCGCATTCTTCCCTCCTTGTTGATTTCAGGTTTGACATTTATGATTTTTTACATCAGAATAGCAATTTGCCATTTTCCGCATTCTTCCCTCCTTGTTGATTTCAGGTTTGACATTTATGTTTTTTACATCAGAATAGCAATTTGCCATTTTCCGCATTCTTCCCTCCTTGTTGATTTCAGGTTTGACATTTATGATTTTTTACATCAGAATAGCAATTTGCCATTTTCCGCATTCTTCCCTCCTTGTTGATTTCAGGTTTGACATTATCATTTGTTTATGAATAAGAGAGGATTCTAGAGGACGAAGGTTGATTTTATCCTTGTCTGAAGCCAAAATGGAAACATCAAATAGAAGTATAATTGGTAGAGCAAGGGTCTAAAAACTCATTAATCTTTTCTGTGGTGACATGTTTATTGAGACGAACATGTTATGGGCGGATTGCACAGCTTACATATATCTTTGTACGTGCTGCATTTAATTCGTCAAATTGAATTCGTTCGGAAATATGATTTATCGTTGTTTAAACAGCAAGATGGTGTTGATGGATGGCATTGATTTAAGGCATTTCTTAATATCAACGACCTGTGAGATGCGGACAAGTAGATTCACTATAAGGATCGACCATGCATAGAACAATATTGCGGTTTTTTTCCATAGAACTACAAATAATATCTGCTTATTAATCAATCATAAGTAAATTGATAGAGGACTATTTTAATAGAGTAGATGTTAATTAGCGATGCAAGATATCAGAGCCATATATTCTTACATAGAACAATATGAGTGCTAAAGCTAATTAGAAGTTTAATGAAGCTTTGTTCCTTAAAGATGACCATTCAATTTAACTTAGAGCCAGTTAGAGCGCTCCTAATTTAAAAATCGATCTCTTACTAGATCATTATGTGATCTTAGTCAGGGAAGGTCCTTACGCAAATTGATGATGGAAGGGAATTCCATTTGGTCAATTTAAATTTAAGACTACAAACTGGGGGAAATTTTCAAAATGTGCAGTTGTTGCATACAATGAACCAGTGAGGTATAAGAAAATAATTTGGAGAGATAGTCTATAAAATAAAAAATGGTAAGTCATAGCACTTTCTAGAGACGTGATGAAAAAATAACCTTCTGCGGATACTAAATTGATTTATTACGATAAACCTAATTTTCCTTGCGGCTGGTTGGCAAAGTTACAATAAATACAGCCAGGAGAGTGGTAAGTGGGCCTAATAAAACAACTTTGAGTACAGTCGAGAAGAAGAAAGAACTGGATGTACCCGTTAACCCTTACACAAGCTATATTGTAGACCTTGACTTGACATCCGTAGGGATCCTCATGTTTGCCATGTTGTACATAGCTCTACTTCTAACGTTCTTTGAGTTTGATTTCCCACGATGCAGTGTCGTCCATGAATAGCATGAAATAGGCTGCGGAACAATGGGATGTCTGTAAGAAAGTTGAAAAAAACACAGATTATTCTGTGAGCAGATTCTCTTTTATATACTACGATTGATAACGCGACCTGACTCGCAATGTAAAAATAGCACCGCATGTATTGCACACAATTTATCAAGTTTATAGCACAATTTTATGAGTAATAAGGGCCTTCTTACATGGTTATTGTATGATAACAACAAGGAAAACAAAAAAGTAATGGAAAGGGAATGGCAAGTGTGGAATCTCGCATATCGTCTTTGGGAAACGCTTAACATACCGTCAGAATCCCTTTTCTGAATTTATAGGGGGATGAAAAATAATTAAAATCCATCAAAGAAATTACACAAAAAAAAATTTAAAGGAGGGACAATTTAATGGGGTAGAAAAAAGGTGTATTCTAAGAGTATATTATTCGACGTACTTCTAAAAAACGAATCTAAAAAAATCACCGCTACCCAGTTCAGCCTATGTTTCTTCAAAAGGACCACAAGTCTGGCGAACTTCTCAGGAAGACCCATTGCATTTGCGCGATGGATGTCCTCATATCAAGGATGGCGTTATTTTGTTGAATGGATGAAGTCTCTCACTTTGAAGCAGATGGGGTGGTTTTGGATGGATGGATGTCACAATTCTTTTATGGCAATTTCCACTGCAAGAGAAGGTAATTTATTCAGAGTGTTAAAGGAATTTCTGAATACTCATACTGAGTGAGTAGAGGAGTCTATTAACGGATGTGGATATTGATGACATCATTGACCTAACCAAACTTGCATTATTCTCCAACCAAATTATTCAGAAATGGTCAGCAATATAGTCAAATTAATGGTTTAGCAATGGGAAATGCGTTGGCTCTCAGTTTGGCATTATTAATTGAGAAACTCACGATGGAGTTGCCAGAGAATGGTTTCATACCTTTTCTTGATACCGAAGTTTTTTTGGAGGATAATAGTTTTCATACCAGATTATATAGCCAGATCCACAAGTAACGTCAGAGATTCTTAGAGTTATTCAAGGAATCTTGTTATAAACAGATTGAAAAATAATGGATACCCTGCAAGATATTTGAGAAAAATTCAACGCCAATAGCTGCACAAGTTGCAAACAATACATGCGGTGCTATTTACACTCGTTGTATCAAGTCAAGGATAAAAGAACATCTCTCACAGAATAATAGTGCTGTTTTTCAACATCTACAGACTCATCCCAATTGTTCGCAGCCTATTTCATGGACGACACTGCATCGTGGATTGAATACTACTCAAAAGAGATCATCCAAGTTAATGTTTCTCTTCTAGCTGTACTCAAAGTTTGTTTATTTAGGCCCACCTTTTACCACTCTCTGCTTTATTTATTGTAACCTTGACAAAGCCGCAAGGCGAAATATTGGTTATCGTAATAAATCAATTTAGTATCCGCAGAAGGTTATTTTTTCATCACGCTTCCATTCCGGATACGAGGATCACCTGATTTATTTGGAATGACTTTCTAGAGACATTAATGATGTGATCATAGGACATTGCATATCAGATATTTAAGCTCAAAGATAGGCGACCGTTGAGGAACATGTTGCATATTGACACCCTGTGGCCAATCTGTCATAAATTGACTTATGAATTTTAAGTCTTAAATTTTTCATTGTCTATCTTCTCCGTTAAGCTGTTTCAAAATAAGATTTTCATTTCAGAGTCGCCACGGTTATGTTGGACGCAAAAGAAAGATGCTGCTTTCGTCTCATCTTTGTGAAAAAGACAGTATCGATGTCCATTTACTCGCTCCCACAGAGATCTTCCTGATTCTTCAATCTACATAAAGTTACAGTTTCGATCTTCCTGATTCTTCAATCTACATAAAGTTACAGTTTTCGAAGCGAATAGAGTAAACTATGTCTTTCATATTGTATGTAGTATTATCTGCATTGATTTTATATGATAGTCTTGATACTGGAGAAGCGATCGAGTCATCTGTTGACAAAACATGACAGATTTTACAGCGTTTACAGCCACAAGCATCAGCAATATCACACTCCTTAATTTTTATATATTTGCTTTGAGGTTTGTTTTTCTAGTTCGTCTATTAATATAATAGCTAAACAGTTGGATTCACTAGCTCCCATAGACAGACCTTATTATTGTTTGTAATGATGGACTCAAACTTAAAATACACATTTTTGAAATTTTGCAAATAGGATCTCTAATGTCTTTCGGAGCAATTCCATGGTAATAAAAACGTTCATCTTTCAGTCTTCTTGTGACATGGTGACTGTTTCTGGGGGCGGAATTGATGTGTATATCGCCATTATATCCAGTTTGAACACACATGAGTGCATGAGTGAATGGGTTTGATCAAGTTGAATCTGTTGGAAAGATTTTTGAAATAACTGGTTCAGAAGGGTTTTCAGATACCACACAAATCTTTCACTTGGTGGTTGAATAGAGGAAATGATCTTTTAAGATCTGTGAGAGATTTGTGGATATTTATCAAGTGATAGAAGACGGGAATTATAGGATTTATTTCATTGAAGTTGTTCTTTTCGTATAATTTGGAATCTTTCTTTACATGCAAATACTTTCCACTTACTGAAAGCTTGGTGAGAAATACTTTCGACTCTGTCCTTGACATTCTTTTCATAATTTTCAGAATTACTGAGCTGAGTTTCACTAAGTTTTTTGTAAGTTGCGGTTTCTATTACGCAAAATTCAGTTCTCTTATCAGTTGATAAATATGGTAAGGGTTTAGTTTTTCAGGCATTGCGAGCTGATTTCTCACCTGAGTTAATTAATTTTCCTCTTTACACAACGATAAACTGTGTCTGCGAAAGAATGTGATTTACCGAATAAAATGCAATAAATGCTGTAAAATTTATGTAAGCAACAATCTGCCCACTACATACACGTCACAAAATTATATCACTAGAAAATATTCAAGGGTCTTTAAACACAAACCACTTAGCTCTCCTAAAGATGTCAGCTCATTAGAGGTTACTTACCCTAACCAGATAAAATTCGCGATTGTGTGTAGGCTACTTCGCACCCCTAGCTCGCTAGTATGACTGCGGACCTTGGGTGGGGCAGGACTTAAAAAAAGTGATTCAAGAGATATGGACGATAGCGACAATCGTAAGGATTATTTGCCTAAATACGGCTGTCAAAATAATAACGCGAGAATATTCGCACAAAAGTAATAAAGTTACCGAGCTCTTTTAACTTAAATGATAATAAAAATTGCATGGAGATTATTGACACCAATTGAATACTGATGCTTTGCAATTGCAAAAATCTAATTACCTACCGTGTTGACCTTCTATGACATGATACTACCGTTTCGAATCACAAGCCGTTCACATTGAGATTCATGTGTTTGCACTGTCATTGTGTTCATATGTTGATTCATGTGTTTGCACAGTTGATCGTCTCAAAAAGAATTTAGGAGTGCGACATTAACATAGACCTCATCTGTTGGCAAATTCTAGCAATTCAATCTGCAGGCACTGTTCGATTGAAATGAAATTAATACTCATTTTATGTGTCATTTCACATCCTCGAGCTAGCATGCACAACTCAAATTTTAAATAATTGTTCAATAACCGATTCTCCATAAAATTGATTAAAGCTGTGTCTGTTCAGAATTTGTATCAATTTTCTATTTCGTTCATGAGATAGAAAACAGTTCTCGACATTAGTATTATTATCTTTGAATGTGATTTCTCATTTATACTTACAAAAGTTTCCGATGTCTATAAAAACTTAAAATTTTTGATAAATTTCTCTGAAAACTTTCGTGGGAATGTGTACTTCAAGTTTATTAATTACCATTCTATCACATGCGATCAGCTCATTCACTGGAGTAGTTCACCGCAGAAAAGTTTTCCTAGGGTCGATAATCCAGGGTTACCTTGAATTTCGGGGAAGTCCTTGAAATTGGATATCAAGCTTCGAAAAATGATGAAAGAGATGCATTTTCGGATTAAACATTCCTCAAAGCCCGTTAATTTTCCCTGTGAAATAAATCTTCAAACAAATATTCTACTTCCATGCTTTCATTTTAATCAATGATATAATTTGGTTCAACATGTGAATGTGCTATGCATTACAATCATGGTGGCATTTGAAGTCCAGAGTTCTAAGTTTACCAAAGCTATTGTTGTTGTTGTTGTACATATGACTATAATGCAGTAGCATATCACTACTATACATTTTCATATTTTTAGAAATGAGTGAGACTGAAAGTAGTGAGTTTTGAGTTTTGGTACAATATGGATAGTACTGGCTGTAATAAATACTGCATTTTGCATCTGTTCAGGAATTTTATCATGTTTCTTTCTCAAGGAAATCAAAAAATACACAAGCGGCAATTTCATTGTAAATTGATGGCAAACTTGCCCATATTTTAGAAATTTGACTTCAAGTATGTAAATCAATTTATAAACAACTGACTCTCGAAAAACCTGATAATTTAGTGATATTTGACGTTGAAAACAATGAATTCTAGCGTGAAACCTCAGAAAACCCAGAATTTCACTTTCTGTCTGGCGCTGACGCCCTGGATAACTAAAAGTGCTGCTACGGTTGTGTTTGACAGGCAATTGATCACGCATCAATTAGTGTCCTCTTTACAAATACACGTGGAATCGAAAAGTTGTATATCTCGCAAGATTTATTCACGGGAAACTTTTTTCATGACCAATCATCTCTACACCGATAATGAAATATTCAGAATGTATGGGTGGCATGTTTTCTCTGCCTTAGTCGCGGTCATTAAGTAGAAAAGTACTCATATTTCCACATTTCCGGATTTCCTTCCTCGATCTCATTTCCTTATCATATTTTACAGGAGGAGAAGGAGTTAAGATAAATCTACACAACCCTGTACAACCATTACTCACCTACTTTTCATGATTTGATGTAATTTTTGAATTGAACGTTGAATTGAAGAGAATAATCTGATTTGACGTGTTTATAATTTTTGAATGGCGTGCAGAAAAATGATTGATTTTTGTCAAGTCGCATTTCTGCGTGGAATAGATCCTACATCTCATTTTGAAGATTAAAAAGTAATAGCATCTACATTTAATAAGAAAAAGTATAATAAAAAATGAAGCTTTAACGTCACTACTCCCCCATGCTGGAGGCTTGGACGGTGCTGACATAGTCAGACTTTTCTGGAGCGTTGTGTGAACTTTTAGTCCGGATGCCCTTCCTGACAACTTCCAATCACACTTTCGGGCCTCGACCTCTTGTCGAAAAGGTCGTTAGTCCAAGCACTTAACCACTGTGCCACGGAGACCACAGTCTGACTATGGTGACCTATAAACCAGATATCGTAAAACCTCTATTTGAACGGCATGCCGCTCTATTTTTCAAACCTTTCCCCGCACTGCCGTTTAATTAGAGGTGCCGTTCAATTAGAGAGTGCCGTTCTATTTTTCGACTAGCTGATCAGAATTTAGAGATGAAATTTTCAGTAATTTTTATCTTAAATCTGCAAATTTTATAGATGAAAAGCGTTAACATGTAACATAAGAACTCTGCATATATCTATTTGACAAAAGTTAACAAACACAGGTTACCGGTAATCACTGGTTAGAAATCACAAACTCACTAGTGAAAATCAAGTGACACGTCGCTGTTGTAGCTGTCCTCGCCATTCGCATCACCTTCAGCACCATCGTCAAAGTTCTGATTGATTCCACGTTCGACACCAGCATTGGCTCGGGCTTGCCGGAGAAGTTGCAAACCAGTCTGAATTGGACCGTCCGAGCCTGGCTTGAAACAATGGATCTGGTAATCCTCCGAGCCGTCGAGAGCGTTGGTCAGTCCACATCCTTTGAATGACTTGATGATCAGATCCTTCGGCAGCTGATACCAGGCATCGACAATCCATTTCAAGTATACTTCCATTGATGGCGCTCGCATGTTGCCGAATTTGGTGTAGCGCTTCTCGCCGTGCAACATCCAATTCTCGTAGAACTGTCTGACTTTGCCTTGAATGAGGCATTCCAGTAGACGTCGGGGGCCTGTCTGAATTTGGTGCGCCCGCCTGGAATCACGGCCACGTGAATCTGTAGTTTCTTCAATTGCTTCTTGGTGGTATCACTAATGTGACAACGGTATGAGTCCCAGGCCAGCAGGCGCTTGCCAAACATTGAAGAACCGATGATATTCTGTGGAAACTCAGAAGTCAGATCGTCATTGAAGAACGTGCGGCCGGCCCAACACAGATGGAGCGTGTTCTTGAACTTGGTGGCGATCTCCTTATTTGGTCGCTTGTTCGGGAGTAGAACGTACGGTCGACATTTATATCCATCGGATCGAGCGGATCCATTGAATGGGACTTCCCAGCCTATAAAAATAGCTCCATAACATTCTACAAACTATTTTCCTGTTTTGCACGTTTTGCAGAAGATTATTTCAGTCATGTAATTGATGTAGGAGATGAATTCATCAAAGTGTCGTTAAATTAGAGGTGACGTTCAATTAGAGGGAGCCATTCAATTTTTCAACTCCTCCTCTAGACTGCCGTTATATTAGAGGTGCCGTTCAAATAGAGGTTTTACGGTATATGCTTATCATGCTTGGATGGAAAAAGTGTTAGTTAATTAAGTTCCGTTGTAAAGTAGTCCTTGTGTAAAATATAAAATATTTTTCTTAATCATTCCATTTCGCTGAGTGCAAATCAAATCCAAAGAAAATGGTAGCTTACACTTCAAGTCTTGAATTACAGAATAATTAGCTTTCTGCTTGATCTCCACTTAATTCAAGGCAGTCACGATCCAGCTTTAGCTAGTCGTGTGACAACACGATGTTCATAACTATCTGCCAATTTTGAAATTGATTTGAAAATTCAAACTGATTATTCGATGTGATGAATCTTAAACATTGTATAATGTAAAATAATTGAAGCTAGGAAATAATCATCAAAAACATAGTGTCGTGAAATGTAAATCAGTTTAACGCCGCGCTATAAATGTTGCATAGGCCTATTCCCCCTCAACAAAGAATATTGTCAATTCATTTGTATGAATTATGATTATAGAAATGGATTTAATAGGAATCACGTCTTGTTGAAAATAAGTCGGGATTTTTGCATCGCCCCATGTATTAAAATGATATAAAAGTTTCGTTAAAACTTGTTGGAGTTCAACATTGCCAAAGTTGATTATTTTTAAGGACTAGTCGTCTTTTTTAGAACCCAAGAATTTGATTTTGTGAGATGAGTTTTACCCATGGATCCTACTTTTTATTTCTTGAAAATTGTCATATCCACAAAAGGAATAATATTTGGCAACTCAATTTCAAGTAATGTTAATACATACAATCGAGTGCTCAAAATAAATCTTTACAATTTGTGCGAATGATAGTGGAATTATCTCTCGAACACGTCATTCAACAGAGAAGTTTAAAGGTCTACAATGAACCGATTACCATTGTCCTATTATTTTATGTGAATCTTTAATATTGTAGCCTTTAATTTAATAGCTCTTTAATATTTTAAGATTTTGTTAAACTACCGTACATTTGCTAGTATTTGATATTTCTTAGATTTTAGCCACTGTTGCTATCTAGTGCATGCACAATATTACAAATCTAAGCATGTGTACAAATATTGCCGTATCTCGCTGATATAATGGGAGACATATTTAGCACAATAACAGATGTGTTCAGCTCGTGGATTTTTGATAATTTATGCAACTTATCTGTGAGTAAAACACTCAAGAAATTACTAAAAGATGGCGTTGGATGTCACAGATTCCTGAATAATGCCTGTCTAATGCTCCAGCTAGTCAATTAGAAGAAATTTCATAATTATGTAAGCACTTGTCACTTTGTCTGAATTCTTATCTACGAATCTGATGTAAAACTGTAGTTATTTATTCGGCATCATAGCAATACAGTTGCTTGTCATTTTATGCAATGTTTCATCTATATGTAGATATACTTTCATTCATTTTACCCCTAAGTCAACTTTGCTATACAAAGAATTTTAGTTGGTTTTCAATAATTATTTAAAAGAGCATTGCTGTATGTGTAAGAAGTATCCACAAACTATTTGCAGCTACGATTTATGAATCATTGCTATTATCAAGTGAGTCATTGTTTTATGGAAATTTTTACGTTACTTTGTTTTCCATCAACAGTGGAGAAAGCAGGTAAGGTCACTATCACATAGTTCACAATAATGTATATATTTATCACACGTGTCCACCTCAAACACCGACTGTCACATCATCTAGGTATAATAATGATGCGATATAACCATCTTAGTAGCACGTTTGGATTATGTTTTTCTACCGTAAATTAAAAATGGATGATTACTTCACATGAAAATGTAGTCGATCATGGCAATGTCCTGGATAATTTTTATTGCTATGATTTTTTTGAAAAAATATATATACATTCATTTAAAAAGGAAGTAGATCTTCCCTATGCGATTTTCACATTCTTTGTTCCCCTATATCTTAGATTCCGCTGTGTTATCTGAATTCCTATTCTTGCGTTGACCAAGTCTGATGCGACCTGATCAATTTCTTTTGGAAAGCGTCATTGATCAGGTTTGATGAATTTCATTAGAAAATACACTATCAATTCTCGTGATCTTTAGCGCCTGACTCCTTTTAGAGTCAGACGTTATTAATGGACCTGAGATTACATGGATAGGGAACAATAATCATATTTCAGCATGATTTTTTTTCGAAAAAAAATGTTTTCATAAAATATTTGACAATAAATACATGGATAAGTAGGAGATGTATTGGAGTGGGTGAATTGAATAACTTCATAAAAGAAATGACAATTGAAGTTGACCTATTTTGCATCGAGTTTGTGAGAAATTGTCTGAGCTTCGGCACTGCTTTCAATTAAGTCATAGAAACCTCGATTAGGTACATTGCTGTTGGTTAGAATCATCTTTCGTCATTTTTTTGAATGCATGTTGAAGTGGGCTCATCCGATATGATTTAACTCATAATTATGTTTGCTGTCCATCTGATTTCTTATATTTTGATTGGACCTCGTAATCTCGTAATGAAATGTCTTAACTGAGTGCATGCGTATATGAAGTCACAAGATTGTTTTTGATAGTTATTTTAATCTTCTAGCTTTTTTCTTGATATTGAAGCATCAACTGATCATTGTTGGACTGAACATTTCCTTTATCTTAAGATGATCGATTGATTTGTCAGGTATGAGATGACTTCAATTAGACTAGCTTTTAGGGATGAGAATTTCCGCGGTGGCCCAATAAATCTGCCCAATGTATTTTTTATTTTCTTCTATTTGGGGTCCACGTTGCCGCATTCTCATCCCTGAGTTTTGGCATGCGCTACTAAAAATCTTCCACTGTATTCCAAGAAGTCCCTTACCAGAATCTAAAAAAGTATCACTGTGCGGAAACATGGTTTGTTTACACACAAAGTAGTGGACGAATAAAGTTGATTGCATCTAAATGGTTTTGAATTACGTTTTTTTAAATATAGTAACTACTGCTAACTATAGGAGTAGCGTTACTCCTCACGACTACATGCTCGTGCACAGACAAGGTTGCAAGTTATAGAGGCTAGAGAAGTTGATTCCAAATCTGCTCCATGCGAAAATAGCTCTTCCATCGACACACAGTATGTGAGCGTTCGAAGCTCACATGATCTCATGTGAGTGCATTACCTATGCATGTTCTTCTTGGGTATCTTAAGTTTGTATGTGCATCCTTTTACTTCTTCCACCGAAGTAATTTCTGCATAGGAGACTAGTAAGTAAAACTGCATTCCATCTGACGGAGAGCGGTTGCAACTCGCCAACGAGTTTTTAAATTGCAAGATTGTGAGTCACCTGCGCACAAATGGCAAAAGTGCTCCATCAGCCGGGCATGTAAGATAGCAGGCAGTTCGTGTTGGAAGATAGCCGCTGGCTCATTAGAAACCAGCAGTCATTGACTGAGCTGCCAGTTTGCTGATGGACTGGACAGTCGTTGGCGGGATCTAGGGATGATTTTGCATGCATACCGTCGCATGACGAGGTGTGGCAAAAGGAAAGCTTGTGTGTTGACGAAGAAACAGATCTCAAACAAGATAATGCATCAATCAGTGTACGATTTTTAACATATTTTTGCGCAGCTGAGAAGCCTTCATGATGGGTTGCTAAGTCTAAATCCTATGAAAATTTATTCTACGAAGCTAAAGAATCACATGAAAAGCAAAGCTGGAAATCTAGTTATGTTTCTAATTTGTAGCATGCTTAAGCTGTCACTGTGTATAAATAGTGTCTATATAATTAGCGCATCACAGTAAAGCAAAATATAAATATTGAATCATGTAAAATTTGAATCATTCATAACAGATACTTAGGAAAATATAGAGATATCCTTATACATGAACATAATAGAAATCAAAGCATAGCAATACTGTAAGACATAAGCAATACAACCTAGTACTCATAGAAAGCATAATAGATGAAAAAAGGAAATTGATTTCTGTTATGTTCATGTATAAGGATATCTCTATATTTTCCTAAATGTCTGTTATGAATGATTCAAATTTATACTAAGTTTGCATCTAAGATTTGTTTTTGTCCAAGTTAGCACCCGTTGAGATTGGACGAAAGGCCTAGTGCTAATAGATCACAATGAATTTCATGACTCTTTTTTATTTATAAACTATTAAACTATACTCAGAACTCTGAGAATCAAATTTATGTAAACTTCCTCAATCTCAAAAAGCACAAAATTAAGTGTGGTATGGATTCAAACCCTGTGCTCTTTGTACTATTTGCTGGTTACGACTCATACAACAAGCTCCAATTTTGAAAGATACTTTGCTATTTTTGGACATGCATGTATGTGCAAATGTACTTATGCTTTATTAAATTGAGAGCATTCGAGGGATCAGTTTGTGTTATAAAATGTTGAGCTCACTAACATTTGCTTCAGGTACATCGGATGAGATATCAATATGAAGATACATGCAGCTGAAACTTCGTTAAAACCTTCAAGGTCGATGCATAGCGTAATATAGTTAGCTCGGAGAAAAACAATCAATAACAAAATCTCTACCAAAATGAGCGATATATCGCATCGACCATTTGGCAGGATCTTTAACTTATTATCCACTTACTTTCGTTTTCCCCTTAATTTTCGCAATAATAGTTATGCAGCTGCTTTCTCCTAATTTCAACCTGTGATCTCAAGGATATTATAATAGCTTTAAATAATGATATGAATACGCTGGTTAACATGAAAATTGCTAATTTAACCTTGGCGAAGTCCGTACGACTGAAACTTGGTTGCACATTTAATTGAATTATTTAGGCACCTTGTATCAAGGCCCTTGGCAGTATGTTTTTATTTTGCTCCACACTCTTGAGGATGATGCCAGTCAAAAGGTTCCGAGAGTTTTAGGCGAGCCGCTGGGCGTGCGGCATTCAACGCAAAAAATGTGAAATGAAAAATTACATTGACCAGATATAGACATATCAATCAATATACCTGTTCCTGTATTCTGTTTCTGATCTCATGCCATCTGTCATAAACTAAGTTGATTGTTAAATCGATAGTTCTGTCGGCTAAATTTCATTTAGTAAACTAAAATGAGATTGAAAAATTAAGGATTAGTTGAATAATTTTCAATGTCGATAAAAACTACATCCACAAAAATGCCAAATATTCATCAAACTTTCTATCAGTCGGATGGCCCTATAGTTACTGGTAGCATCGACTTCCCTTCGAAAAATGCTGAACTTGACATGTGAAAACTGCATGTGAGTGCTTGAGTTCACATCAGGATTACACAAAGACCTTCAATTGAATAAAAATGATCTAACATATAGCTGCAAACACTATGTATTATTCATTCTGTTATTCCATTATTACTTTTTAAGGTAAAACAAGTGGCAAAAAATTTTTGCAGCCCTAGCAAAAAATTCAAAATTTCGGAGTGAGACCCCTGCTTTCATCTGTTGTTACTTTTATATTAAATATTATATTAAATACACAATTATATTTATATATTGCATTCACTTGACAGATAATTTTTTTGATGTTTCAATGAAAGGTATGTATCACGCAACAAAATATAATCGAAGAAAACGAAATTGTATTGACTGCTGGCTAATGAATGATGTTCGTTGAGGTCATGAACTGCTGGATAATTCGCAAGCGTTTGTTAATAATGGGTGTGGTCTCAATGAAGAAATTTGCATTCATGGGTGAAGATTGGCATTTATCTAGAGATAGTCGTGGACTATTTTAAATTACGAGTATGGAAATTCATTCGAATGAGGCAACAGCAGGAATAGGGCTCATATCGTTTAGGTCTGACGAACAAAAGCATGAGTGGTTAAAACGTGATATAATTAAAATGAACTTTACATTTTTGCTTGCCTATCGAGAATGTGCTGCTGATATAAGGGATAATGTAAAGGATAATGTGTAGCCTAGTGTAGAAGTTGGAAACTTATCATTCTGTGTGAACTTATTTTTTATCTAGTTCATAGCTTATCTGAAATTTGGCGTTGATTTTTAGTTGGATATCAAATTATTAATAGCAACAGCAAGTCATGCGTTGTAGAGCTCTCCACTGTCAAGTCTACTTGTTCTAAGACTTGTGACTTTCAAAAATCTACGTCAGTCAGGAGCCAAAGAATCGCTTTACTTAGCTACTCAAATAGTTTTTCACAGCACTGGTGGGAACGATTCATCCTACTTCGTCAAATTCGAAGAATATAGAGATTGAGCTGCTTCTCTTTAGCGAAAGTAAGAAAGAATAAGCCAAAGCTGCTGAGAATTAGCTTATTGCCCTATATTTCGCCAACTGTCCTCAAGAAACTGTATCTCTTGAGAAGAGTGGTTGGCGAAATATAAAGCTTTAAGTTATTACGCTATCTTCAGCAGCTTTGGCTAATTTTTTTCTTCCTTTCTTTACACAAAAATGCTGCTTACTGATGATGAGCGTTCAGTTACATGCTACTTCTCTTAAGTAAGATATGGGATGAGAGGGGGTCTCTAAGAACATACACACGCAGATGGAGTTCTACAATACGTTAATGCTTGAAGGTAGAATTATGTATATTCGTAAAAGTTGCAATGTTTGTATGTTCACGAAATGAACAGCCGCTGAAAGAATTTCACGACGCATCATGCTAAATTGCAATTAAATAAAAATCCTCTTGCACACATTATACTTGCTGAATCAGGGAGATCTTAAAGGCTTCTACAGGCAAGGACTTCAAAATAAGTTCTAAATTCGTCGAAAGGAGTTCTTAATAAGTATCAGTTAATGCACGACAGCGTGGAAACCGCGAAGCAGTCGAGACGCGTAGGGCGTGCATTTACAAGCTTTATACTGCAGTCCTCTGTGCATTATTGCATCACGCTGCACTCTTCGCACTTCAGTTGAATCTATAGCGACGGACATTAGAAACAATTGATGAGTACTTGACCACGGTATTGAAGACGTGAAGGAATCATATGCTTTTGCATGACCACTGATCAACCTACATGTATTCATGAATGATTCTGTCTTCAAGTAACACATCTGTCACTAATGACGTATAATAAGTGAAGACATTGTAATGCGTCACATGAACGTCGTGCAAGAATATTTATCAAATATGCACTACTTCTCTTATTTCATCAATGCACAGCATACGAAATTTTGGCCGTATAATGGTCATGTAGCATTAATTTTAAATAACGTATTGTTTCGAGCAACAAATCAGTGAAATGCTTGCTGGTGGATGGCGAAGGTCAAGTTTGATTTTGGACGAGGTCTGTGACGTTAGGCATAGGTACTAATCAGCATAAATAATTTTATTTATATTTGGGGGATTGGAGAATTGCCTTCGTTGTTTAATTTGATAAAGGAAGAACTCACTTCAAATAAAGCCAGCTATGCATTTCAGCAACGTCGCTACCAGACTCAAGCGTCGCTGCCACGTTCAAGTGATTGCGATGACATGTACTGGTCAGTAGTCATTCTGTATCAACATATTTTTACTGATAGTGAATAAACCTCTGACCAGTGCATGTCATTGCAATAACTTGAACGTGGCAACCACGCTGCTGAAATGTATAGCTAGCTTTATTTGATGTGAAAGATTCTTTCCGTTGTCAAATGGCAAACAACGAAGGCCTATCCTCCAATCCCCAAATGTAAATAAACTTGTAGTTGGGGGTTTCTTCAAATACAGTGCCAAATACCTTCGAGAATCAATATTACTAACTGTATATTCTTTTGTATGTTGATTTTAAAGTAAAATTTCTGTTGTCGTTCGATATTCCGGCAGTGGTCCCAAATAAAAAGTTGATGTATTTTCAACATTTTCTACTTCAGGCTGCCGGAAATTTCTTTTTACTTGTTATTTCTCGATCTCTTTTTATACTTTTAGGTCTAATCCTAACAGCTGCCTTCATTTTTTACATTAATATTTTTGTCGTTACATTGCTGTAAAAAATGTTTAGTTTCTAATACTTCAGTAGGATGAATAAATGTTTTACTGAAATTGAATCGCTTGCTTGCCAATTCAATTGATGTTGATCAAATAGCGATGCATGCGTCTAGATGAAGACGTTCATAGAACTAAAGTTTTCTCGACTGCACCACTACATTTTATCAGATTATCATGACCACGTACCAGATTACCGTAGCTCACAGTAATCAGATGTTTGCTTATATTATCAGGCATGTCGTCTTCAGTCAACTTATGGACACCTGGATTGCGTAAGGCGTCGTATTTGCTTTTTAGTTGCGTTGGTATTCGGTTGTGTTTTTATGAATGAATTGATTCATTTACAAATCAGTTTGCAAATTATCATATTTTGACATCTTATCGAAAATTTTCGAAGCTTCTTGTGCTTTGCGAACTGATTGAAGCTTTTGCCTCTACTAAGCCATGTTTCGATTTGTTTTATATGTTTAAATTCATTTCTTCATTCATGAAAATGATTTTATGTCGGTCTAGATTAATAGGAATTTAATGCTAATCATTAGGATACCACTGTTATGAATACACTGTATTCCGCTACTCTGATGCAGGGCCTTCCACATTGCATAAAAATAAAAAAATTAACTAGTTTCCGAATAATTCTGCATACAATAGGTCTCTCGGTAGCATTCAATTTTTGAAATTGAATACCTTTATACTACGATTTGTCACGGATAGAATTTGACTATGTTTGTTCACTTGAATAAAGTTGGAAGCTTTCCAGAAATGAATTTGATGTGATTTACCGCTTCTATTTTCAGAACATTATAAAGCTTAACTTGTTAAGGCCCGGCTTTGTTTTTCCAACGCTACCGGAATTGACACTGACGAGCACTGGTAAATGAAATTTAGATTTAGACCAGATGACCCACCAGACTCCTCCGGTTCTCAAAAAAGCAGGTTCAGTGCATTCCGGATAAGCGGGAGAAACGTCAGATCAGGAAACATTCCCAACACATGTAAAACTCTCCGGTTAAGGGGTAAAATTTTCGGAAGCAACTCCACTTAAGGAGACTTTTACTTGAGACTTATTTGAGACTTTTCCGCATATCTAATAATTTAGCTAAGTTATTATTAGGAATATTTATCTATTAATTTAGCGAAATTATTACTAGGAATATTTAGCTAATAATTTACCTGCAGGCCTACGTGCGAGTGTTGCTATCAATAAAAGACCGAAAATTTAGCGACATGGTAATTATTTCGGTTAAACTAAACTCGAAACTTGTCACTCCGCTTAAATGAGAACTCCGTATAAGCGGGAGAGAAATATCGCTGCCATGCCGTCCCGTTCATCCGGAGTGCACTGCATTTTCGATTCCAGAACTGCATGAGTTAAAGCTTTGACTTTATGTTGGATGATGCGTAAGTATTATCGTGTGACTGATATTCATGAGAACTTCTGTTTTGAGTACTGTTTGAATTTACTCAGTATTGCTCATGTTAACAGTTATTGATTTTTTGTCATCATATTTACTTGCGCATTTCGATTTGTTTGATAATCGGTGATGCAGCTACACATTACGCAATTCAACTGTAGGCATGTGCTCGTCTTCCAAACCACATCTGGTCACCCATAAACTTCGAAAGATGTATGACTTCCCTGAAGATCTCGTCATGCAAACTTGGATCATCCCTAAGCTTGAGTGAAGCGGAACAGGCCATATCTAGGTGATACGTATATGTAGTAGAAATCGACCCAATACGACCATTTTGGAGTTACACTAAAGCAAATTATTGCACAGGGTTAAAAAAGCATGCAATTGTTCAAAACTGGCGCAAATACATTTTTCACGTGTTTAAATAAGTAATTTTTTCAAAGAATTGTTTGGAAACCCTATCATTGAAATCATTACATTATACATGTGTCTAAATAACAATTCGACACTCGATTATAACGGAATAAGAAAAATAATCGAAAGTTATTTAAATAGAATAATTATTTCGCCGGTCTGGCCGCTTCAGATGATACAGCTGGTGTGTAATAATACCATAATGATATGCATAATATAATAATTTCAATGATAGAATAATTTTTTTGTTTTTCTTCAGACAATGAATGACATGCGATATGAAATCTGCTCATGCATTTACACAACTGGTGCATGATTGCTTCTTAATAGCATTCCACGAGTTAGATATCTTCAATTCCCGAACCCGTAGGTTGAGGCATGGACTTCTATGGTTAAGGGCTGTTTAAATCTAACGAGTTTGAATGCCACGATGAAGCAATCTCATGCACGAGTTGCGTAGAGAATTTTATTTGACGACGTGCTATGATCAAGGACCAGAGACAATAAAGTAGATATATTGTGCGTAATTGAGCTATGGTACAATGTGGAAAAAGGAAGACAACAATGTATCCAGTATTGGTTCTTCATTATAACTTTGACTCGTCTACAAGCTGTAGGAAGTAATAAAATCGAATTGCGATGTAATGATCTTATTTAATTTTTATAACAAAAATTTTTCGGCTCACACGCCCTTATCAATGTTATAACACATCTGTATATAAATGAATATATACAGATGAATACAAATTTCAAAAATTATAGGTAGGTCTATTACTCTACCGTAGTATGATTCCATAGGAATCTGAGTGGTGGTACTGTCTCTATGAAACATGGCACAGTGCCGCCAAAGGACCATAATCAAATGCTGTGTATCTATAACTGATTGTTAGATATCATGTACATTGATACATGAGGAGGAATTAATTTGGGAGAAGGAGGAAATTAATCATTGTTGTTCTTTTTCGGTCTTGATTTATTTTGATGGCCAAACTCTACTTTCCGGTTCAGTTGCGGCTTTTCTAAGTCAATGATGGTCGCTTCACTTGCCTGACGTAGTGTGGCATCCTTTGGGCATCGTGCTCGCACTTCAATATTCCAAAGCACATCTTGCTCTCCATGTTTTTCTTTTTGATGTTGGTATAGAATAGATGTTTTGCTTTTGTTCTTCAGCAACACAAGGTACTCCTTCATTCTTTCTTGCTAACACAGTAAGTCTGCAGATGCTGGTGGTTTATGACCCCGCTACTGGACCTCTGCTGTCAGGCGAAAGCCTCACATTCTTATAGCGGTTTATTAATGACATCGGTAGTTGTGTTAGGTCTAAGTACCAATTAGATAGCAAGGATCTAAAGTCCAACCTCTGAAAGGATTCCTTGCTTAGTATGGGGTCCTGGCATGTGAAATATGGATATAATGCAAGCTAAAGTGTATGACGTTAATGCGAAGGAGTGGATAGCGCCCTCCACATGCGTCAGTAGTGTTGATGTCTGTGGCAGCAAAAGATGCCTATGTTGTAAATCTCTTGACACTAATACTACTTTTAAGAGTTTTAGTACCGACAGACGGTTCGTTTTAAATTATCCTAGTAGTTTCTCGTGTAAGAGTAGACATGTAATATATTTGATCACATGTCAATCATGTGGGGTCCAGTATGTTGGACAGACAAAACAGCCATTACATTGTAGACTTAATGGGCATCGACAGTCTGTTCAAAAGAATCATCTCAATACGTATTTAAGTAATCATTTTAATAGTTCTAATCACAGTTGGGATGATGTAAGTATACAAATTATTGACTTTGTCGATGTTCGTAATAAATCTGATACAGAAATTGCCTTCGAGCTTAGCAGTAAGGAAGATTTTCATATAAGAACGCTGAACACCTTGCATCCTTTAGGTTTGAATGACAGAGTGTTAGGCGGAGGTTGCGCCTCTCAGAACACTGCAAATTCATTTTCATTTTTTAGTTCTCCTATTAGCAGACGTAAGAGAAGCCATGGCCTTAGGAAGTCGGGTAGAAAGAAATATCCTCCATCTAATAGTTGTGAGGATATTCTCAAGGAGCTTCAAGAGTTGATGAAGAGCAACAAAATAAGAAATTTCTATAATTGCTTGAAATCGATTAGTGATAGCATGCTTAAAATTATGTATTCTAGGCTTCTTGATCAGTCGAATGACCTATCTTTCGTTTTGACAACATATGTTCATAGTAAATTATATAGAAGTAAGAAGGATAGCTCTACCGAAGACAGAACGCATATAGTGATTCCTTTCAAGTTTCATTTAGTTGACAAACTTCATTTACCTTCTGTATTTAATGACAAAAGTGTCTGTGCTTTAGTTCCAGAAAAGGCGAAACATCTATATCCTCCCAAAGTATACCATAAGCTTAATAACCCTATTTGTTTGAAATTCTTCAATTATAATAAGTTTCTTAATAGCCTGACAATTCAGGAAGTTGTTGGCATTTTACAGAGCGATTGCAGCTGTGACTCGATGACCAGTTTTGTTTATGAGCCTTATGGGCATGTTTTTACCGGTAATTTAGATATAAACGCGGTATTTGCGTATGGCACTAAACACAGATTGTCTAGGTCAATATCATGGAAATCCATTCAAAAAGAGATCAGCGATTCCATAGATAATCATATATCTCGTGTGTCCAGTCGCCTTCACTTAAAAGTTGATGACTTCTCTATTTGGAAAAACAGGGTCATGATGTTAGTAAAGCACCGCATCTTTCGTTGTAAGAAATCGTGTGTTGGAATTGAAATCGTGTACCAGTTTGCTGTTGAACATTGGGATAAAATTAACTGTTATGGTATCTGTGTTAACGATTTGAAAAAATCTCTTAATTTCATCTGTCATAATTACGAAGTAACTTACAATGTGGAAACCTATCTGCAAAGGATGGGATGCCCTATGGGCGCTCATTTTCCCCCACCGTTCGCTATAATAATGATGAATCACATAGAATCATTAGCACTTAAATCTCTAGCGGAAAACCACAACATTAGGCCCCAAATTTATAAAAGGTACATCGACGATATTATTATGGGACCATTCCCCAATAACAATGACCTATGCAGTCTTATTTTGAATAATTTCAACAATATAAATAAACCCATACAGTTTACATTATAATTACCTCCGAATAATGTATTGAATTTTCTTGATATAAGCATTTACATAAAAGATGAGATTAACTACAAATGGTATACCAAAAGTTGCCATTCTGGAATCACTCTTCGTAATGATTGTTGGCTTCCCAATCACGTTAAGAGTAATTTCGTTAGAAATAGTATTAATTATGTCAAAAGGCGTTGTTCCAACGTTGAGGATGAAAGTAAATCTGTAGAAAAAATGAAAATTCGTTTGACTAATAACGGCTTTAGAACTAATCATTCTAATGTTGTAGAAAATAATAAAAATAAAAACAGTACTAATGAATACATCAAAGAAATAAACAAAGCTACTTTAGACATTGATTTCATCAGTGATAGTTGCAACCGCAAAATAAAAAGTCTAATAAAAAAGTACAATTTACCTGTAAGTGTAATTAATAAGCCTGGTAAGAGCATTAGCAACAAATTAAGATATAATGCTAATCTAAATAATTGTACGTGCGACATTTGTGAAAATAACTCCCCCCACACACTTGTTTGAGCAGACATGTCGTGTAAAGGTTCATGTGTAGTATTTGCAACAAAGCGTATAGCGGACAGACCAGTCGTCCTATTAAATCTCGTTTTCATGAACACAAAAGGAGTATAGACAATAAAGACCGCCATAGTGCTCTGTCCGAACACATAATCGCCGAACATCGCAATATCTCTATGACCATCAGTGACTTTCATTTAGATATTCTTTGCCAAGTCAGTACGCCTGTACTTGCTAGAACTGCTGAAAGTCGATATATTAGAGTGTTGGAACCTGAAATCAATAGAAAACACGAGTTAACTTATTAAGAACTGTGTTTGAGGTGCTTGCTATTTAAAGTAATTTGTACTTCTTGCCCGCCATTTATGCGCGTGACCGTGAGCAAGCTCGGACGGTGAGCGAAACGTTGGTCCGGTGTTTCTTTTCTTTTATAAAATCACTTTTATTGGCAATAAAGCTTGGGGAGAGACTACACAGTTGTGTTTTCCGAAAAATTATGGCATACCTCCCGTCAATAGTCATCTGAGAATTGAAATCCATGGGACTACCTTGTAGTTCCCTTGTGTATACCAAGGCGCTGCTTAATTTGATGGTCAAGAAGTCTAAAGTCTCAACCACTATTGTTTTCCTTATGACCTGCTTAGCGTACAGAGTCATTCCTATGTTTATCGAGAACAGTGTACGCATCCCGAATTTCAATGAAATATCAGCGCCGCTTCAGCGCAAGTCGATGTCACTGAAGATGGAGATCGTACGTGAGTGCCTGCGGGATTATCGTCAGAAGCTGGTAGTTGTGAATCGAGATGTTTCCTACGAATATTTGAACTTAACGCGGTCGAACATTCCACGCGATACTGTCAATCATATCTTGGAAAAGATCAGTGGTTCAGCCAAGCGAGAGGAAGAATTGGCATACTCTCGTCATTCAAAGAAATGGAAATGGTGAACAGGCCGACCATATCCCATCTCACAAGACTCTTACTACAGTAAAGAAAAATTTGAATTTTTCTTCGAGTTCAAGGACCTGTTTTGGTTCGGTAAGAGCAACACCTCAAACATAGGTATTAATCCTCAACTTAATTCAGTTTCCAACATCACTAACGAAACGAACATTGATATCCCTTTGGATATTCAAACGTTCTTGAGTAAAGGCCCAAGATTTCGCCTACCTCATTCTATGAATAAACGAGCGATAGAAAATAACGAATTAGCTATCGACTGTCTGTCTCACAAACTTAGGTGGATAAATAAATTTGAGCATTCCACTAATGGTAGTACTGATCAACTGTACATTCCTTTTCCTGAAAATACTGTTAGTATGCCTCCTAAAATGTCCGAAAATAAAGAACTAGAACTTAAAATGTTTCAACGTGATGCCAAGAGAGTCATCAAGAAAGAAATTAAGTACCATAAGAATACAGGTAGGTACAAAAATAATGAAAAAATGGTTAAGGCTACTAAGTCTTTCTTTGATCTGAATAACTTAGTCTCTATCCCCTCTGATAAGTCGAATCGTATAGTTATTATCGACAAACTTAATATCATTGAAAGAACCGAGGAGTTACTGGCAGTTGAGACTAGTTACAAGTTACTAGATAAATCCAAAAACAACTCTATCGAGAATCAAGCTAATAGAATGGTAAGATCCATTACTAAAAGTAACCATATAATCGATTCTCAAAAGTTATTAGTTTCAGGTAGTCAACCTGCTAAATTTCACGTTTTGATAAAAGATCATAAAGCCGTAACTGACAACGGATGCCATCCTTTAGACCCATAGCATCTGTAAAAAATACACCAACGCAAAAATTGCCTCCCGTCAATAGTCATCCGAGAACTGTTTGTTTGTTTTCTTAGCATTTTTTTTATTGGTTATACCATTTCAGTATTTCACACATATTTTAGTTTGTTTTGGTTGTATCCGTCTTTTGCGGTTGTTCTGTTTTTGTTTTTACTATTACTATCAGTATTACTTATTATTACACATATCATTACTGTATTGATTTTAGAATGCCAGCCGCATATAAGTTTATGCGGGGGCCCCGCCCGCCTGGGCTTGAGCGTTCAGGTAGAGGGGCCGAAACCAGACGGAACGGGTAGAGGGAACGCGACCAGGCGGGTACCTGCTGACGACTGGCTATTGTTTTATTTGTTTTAACGTTATGTTTTTTTATCGCTAACTGCCCTAGTGTGATGAATGGACTGTGTCAGTTACTGGTCTCCATGGCGTTGACATGGTGATTAAACTTTGACCAAGGAGATCACTTGTTAAGCGGCCTTGTACGATCTCGTACACTTAAGGGTGAAGTCCAGCCCGTATAGCGCTATGTTATGGACCCCCGGGAAGGTCCGCCCGGCACGCAATCAGATCCGTCAAGTCTTTGTGCTTGAAGACCTTCATGCATTCATGCATTTGTCGAGGATCACAAGTCAAAGGACCATTAGGGGTAAGGTCCAGCCCCGCTTTAGAAGCGCTGATTGAAAAATGGACTAGTGGGAAGGTCCTCCACACCGATCTCGTCAAGTTTGGCTCTAAAATGTAGTCCTAGGATAGTCAAAAGTTTGACGCGCCTTGAACGTTTAATGTCTGCCGGTGGGAACGCACCACCTGTCCTCTTAAGGGCAAACCTTAAGTCTTATTAACTATAAGTTTATTAAAATTATGAAAAATTTAGACGTCGTTATGTCCCAGCTTCAATTGTAAACTACGAGCAGTCTCTCCGATGTAGGTATATTGACATACATTGCATTTCAACTAATACACGCAATCACGGACTTGGCATATTTTATTTCGGCTGTAAGGACAGACACAACAACTTGGATTTTAATAATAATAATCGTATATTTATCAAAAGCCTCATTACTGAAAATCGTGAGGCACGAAAAGTAGAAAGATACACACATTTCTATGATTGGAAAAAGACATTAACAAAAACACAATCGAAAGACTCAAAAGTTAGAAAAAACCGCTATTTGACAGACGTATCATGGAAACTATGAATGATTAATCACGAATTGAAGCCTATATTGACATACATTGCATTTCAACTGATACACGCAATCACGGACTTGGCATATTTTATTTCGGCTGTAAGGACAGACACAACAACTTGGATTTTTGCATGTTGAAGAAGTGAATGGATTGGATTTGGTAAGTAACTTTTTCATTGAAGTTCCAGAGCGTTCAACAACTTTGATTTTCAAACTTGACCTCTTGAATACACGTATGCATTCTGTTGCTAACTGCCCATGAGGTGTTGATTGAACAAAGTATACTGCATCATGGTCTGCCCCTTGCCAGTTTCGCTTCTTTTCTCTTTTGTTCTTCTTCCTTTCTTCCTTGTTCCAATTTCTGGGTCTGTAAAAAGGTTTTCTTCCCTCTCTTACTTCGTTCAGTTGCTGTTCATACTTTCTCTTGGCATCTTTGTAAACTTCAACTCTTTGCTTTTGATCGTACCCGGATATTTGCATTATCTCATCACAGTAAGTGAAATATATTAGTAGCTGACCTGATCAGAATAATGAAATGCGTTTGAAGACGTTGTGCTGCAGGAGAAAGAGAAAAGCATATTCAAGAGTATATGTACAGAATGCAAATATCCGGGTACGATCAAAAACAAAGAGCTTACGTAGTTTACAAGGAAGAATGAAGGAGTACCTTATGTTGCTGAAGAACAAAAGCAAAACATCTATTCTATACCAACATCAAAAAGAAAAACATGGAGAGCAAGATGTGCTTTGGAATATTGAAGTGCGAGCACGATGCCCAAAGGATGCCACACTACGTCAGGCAAGTGAAGCGACCATCATTGACTTAGAAAAGCCGCAACTGAACCGGAAAGTAGAGTTTGGCCATCAAAATAAATCAAGACCGAAAAAGAACAACAATGATTAATTTCCTCCTTCTCCCAAATTAATTCCTCCTCATGTATCAATGTACATGATATCTAACAATCAGTTATAGATACACAGCATTTGATTATGGTCCTTTGGCGGCACTGTGCTATGTTTCATAGTGCAGTGCAGCCACTCAGATTCCTATGGAATCATCATACTACGGTAGAGTAATAGACCTACCTATAATTTTTGAAATTTGTATTCATCTGTATATATTCATTTATATAAAGATGTGTTATAACATTGATAAGGGCGTGTGAGCCGAAAAATTTTTGTTATAAAAATTAAATAAGATCATTACATCGCAATTCGATTTTATTACTTCCTACAGCTTGTAGACGAGTGAAAGTTATAATGAAGAACCAATACTGTATAAATAATGTCTCGTGGCACAATCTGGCAAATATTGCCTCTTAGTCAAACAATGTATCCCGTAATGATTTCTCTATCTATGCATGTGAAAGACATTTTTGAAATTTCAATCAGCGTATATCTACACGTGTATTCATAGCACTGCTGCCCGCTTTTTTCCTACATTGCTGCCCATTCCATTTCAATTACGCACAATAGTATTAACATAGCTTTTGTCGGTCAACAATTTAGGACATTTTCAGACGCTTACGCACCCTCAAATGTCCTACATTGTTGCCCTCAAAAATCCATGTTAATGTTATACAGTATTTTCTCTGTAGTAATATATTGTTTCTGTCAAGGACAGATTGTGATTGACATGTCTATGATTATCAAGAGTATTTGAATAGAAATTTAACTTGATCAATCGTAAAAGCATCTATTCACAGATCTAGTCGGTACTAAGGCATGACAAGAGCACTCATAATTGGCATGGATTGCGCTCCTTCACGTCCATTGGAGTGAATGTTATCTCCAATAAATATTATTTTGAAATATTTCTAGCCATCATGATTGGCTTTGATAAAATACCTATAACCATCATAAGTGTCGTCTGTAAATGTTTAGATGAGTAACTATGCTAATAGTACATTCTTGCAATAATTTTTATTACCTCTTGTAGTACACATTAACCTAAAACTCAATTATCACATGTTGTATTTTTCTAAATTGTATCTAGAGTTTCTAATATCAGTTTGATGGCTCTGTTGTCAACGGGACAAAAAGAACTTTCTAAACAATGTTTTGGAACTGTGGCTTTATACTGTTATATGCATGATTTATTAAACTCTTCTTTTAAAACATGTTTTGAAATTGTATTCACATCGAGAGATGGATGTTTAGAACACTTCCTAGGAATATCGTCGATACTAACAAATATGATAAGTGTGATACAAACATACGACATAGTAAACTTCTGCATAGCATGCATGCTATCGGTTTTACAGGTGCTCTATTACATGCTCGTACATTAAGATGATTCATTCAACAGGTTGCTCACTTAAAAACAAATGCCCTGT
The DNA here is from genome assembly GCA_907163375.1 of Prostheceraeus crozeri. Lineage (NCBI taxonomy): Eukaryota > Metazoa > Platyhelminthes > Polycladida > Euryleptidae > Prostheceraeus > Prostheceraeus crozeri. The sequence continues at coordinate 1,047,543 of CAJQUW010014991.1, forward strand.
ATTAAATTTCTCCTTTTAAAACATTTTTAAGATAACATGATTTTTGTAAGAAGAAACACAGACTCACTTCATTTGAATCCAGATGATTCAAACTTGCGCACCTATTGCCAGAGCCAATAAATAGTTTCTCTCTGATATGCACTAACACAAGCACTCACACACCATAGGAAACCCTCTCGAATTCACACTGTCTTCATAAATATAAATGAGTACATTTTTCGAAAATCTGTTGTGTACCGATGTATATAATTGACTGCTATTATAGTCGCTTGATGGTTGCACGGAAATTTGCATGCTTCTTTGCTTCTTGTGCGAAAATGTTCATAATTTTGAAATTTTTATCTCTCATAGTTTCTCATGTACGGTAGACTCTGGTTGATTGATAACGATAATCATTTAGCATGAATATTTCAAAAGTATTAAGACAAAAGATACACTTGATTAATTCGTGAATGTCACATTGTTGAACTGTATCTAGATAGATTTATACCTATCATTCAGAAGCAGAATGCTCGAAGATGTGTTAATTTACTGATAAGGTAAATTTCTTATCTGGAAGATAATTGGCTATTATTCATAATCATTATTTTGAAATCACCACAAATCATGTGATCTGCAATGTGCAAAATGTGTATTTTCAAAAAATCAGTTACAGAAATTGTGTTCGCCTTTTACCTACCGAAACAATGTACCTTAACCTATTGGAAAGAAACATGAAATAAAATGTGCAAAATTACTAGAATCCTTTACGAGAATAGAGATATTTCTAATAAAGGAATTAAAGTATCCGAAAGGAATTAAACATAGTTAAACACCACAGACATGAATTCAAATTTCGCATCAACTTAGGAAGGAGGGGAATAGAAAAGAAATCTAGCAGGATGTGCAACGCGTTTACAAAGATCAGGAGAACAAATGGAGGGACCAGAGATATGCTGCAGTATTTTTATATGTCACATATTTCCATTCCTCCTTTTTCTCTATTTTTCTACTATCTTTGTTAACATAGTTATTCATTCTGCTAGATTTCTTTTCTTATCAGTTGCATCACAGCTTCCTCAATTAATTTTGCCTAGATTAGAGGCATGACTATCTTTCAAATGTGGCAAGCGTGTTCACATACGCTATTTTTTGTTTTTGGCTATTTGTTTTTTTCAAATGGCCTCATGATTTCTTATGCATGTGCCACATTTTATCACCAAGAACACATTTTTCTATTTCTTTTTTCCTTTTAAAAAGTCGTCATGAATAACACGTAGGAGAGAATAGTCACTCAAGATTGTGCATGACCAGGAGAGATCGCTTTCATTGCATGCTAGCGCCTTCAATTCTTGAAGTTTGCTTAATCCAGTGTTGTCACTGCGGCGTAAAATTTAATTTTTCTGATTTCAGGAAGATCCGCTGATTTTCATAGCTTTGATGTTGTTTTTTTTTGATGAATTATAGCTATATTTTACATAATGATAAATTTCTAAAAGATCAAAAATTCGTTAGCGTTCAACAATCGCGATAGGTGTTTTTAGCAATCAGCCTCGCGAATAATTGTGTTTGTTTTTTCTTTCAGAAATCGCATATTATTCCAAATGACGCTTAATGTAGATGAAATTTCATCATGGATATACAACATACACGTAGATGATTATGTTTATAGCAGAATATTCCATCTTTTCAAAAGTGCCTGAACGCGTTAGTCGCCTGTCGCATATGTTCAGGCAGCCGAACACGCATGTCTTCATCCGATCGTGAGCTGACAGTTGCCTGAAAAATATCGGATTCAACAAGTTTAAAATTGCGACATTAGTTACAGGATAGTTGGATAGATCCCGTTTACTAGTAAGCAGATTGTTATTCAATCTGTGTAACTGTAAATGAAGTTTTGAAAATTGCAAGTTACGAGTGTGTGCTATGTGGATGCTGTGTATAGGATTTTGTGCATCACACAACTTTGTAACCTAATATAATTTATATAAACATGTTTTACCATGGGAAACTATCGTATTTTTTCAAAATTTTAGGTGTGTTTGGTAGGAGAAAATATTAATGATGACTTGATGTCTTTGGGACTGAGATACAATTCTTTTCATTGCTAAGACACTTTTTAAAACACTGTGATTCTATCAAAATTTCACTCAGAGAATAAATTGCTTCATGCGGCTTGAAAGAAGGTCTACTTACCTCTACAAGCTATGAGAGGCAGTAAAATGGTACAGAAACATAAGCTTTAGATGCAGCTACTAACGTTCCTGTTATTCAAAATGTATTCTCGACTTTCCGTGAAACGTTTTAAAACCGAGTATCGATGACATTTTTTGAGAGGACTACTTTGCTGACCAGGAACCTGATTAAAATATATGTCTATTCTGTCTTTTAATGGAATAACGGAACTATATGAAAGCGGCAATTACAGATTACTGATTTTGACTTAATCAGTCCTCATTGTTTATTATTTGCATTTATCACGTTTTTTTCAATTTTGCAGGAAGCAATGAAAGCGTGTGTGAAGAATCCTTAACGTTCGCATCTAGATCGCGACCTTACTTACTCCCAGCACTCATCGAATACAGCCTCCTTGGCGCTCCCATGTTGTTCGAATTGTATCATTCCGTCGGAAATTTGAAACCACTTCATAAAGAACTCCATGTGAATTCTAATGTCAAATATCCAGCATTTCACAAAGCAAAACGAGGTGTAGCTTTTGGTGTTGTCGCGGTTCTTCTATGCCTGGGATCTGTTGTCTCTTTTTATGTACTTGAAGGAGGCTCCACGATAATTGGACTGTCTGTGTTTCATTTTGAAGACACAGTTTTGAATCTGCTTATAATCGTTTTTGGTGTCTTCGCTTATATGAAATTCAAGGAATTTAAGTTCAAGCGATATACTGAAGGAAACATAGATGAGAATTTGCTGTGGCTCTCGTACTTTGGAATGGTATTTTACCACGTTGTAATTTTGTCAAAATCGATCGATACATTGTATGATCCAAAGCACATCAACCACATGACCAGAGCATTTACGGGTCTGGAAATAATGATGTCAATTCTGACACTGATCAGTTCGACCTTTCAATGTATCGTCATAATAAGTGCGATGCACAGAATCCCGGACCATTCACATCATGTTGAGAAGAAGCCTGGACGACCGTATATCACTATTCTTCTGTTCATTAATTTCAGTTTATGGATTATCGATACGTTTGAAGTGAAGAAAACTGAAATTGCATTTTCAGCAACTAAGCACGTCTCATTCGATGTTCATCAAGGAATGGACGTAAAGACTTCCATTGCATTGCTTCATATTGCTTTGCCTCTCGTTATCCTTTTCCGCTTCCATAGCTCAATATGTCTATCTACTATTTGGAATAAATCCTATTCACTGGAATGATAGTTGTGGAAGTGGGTCTCAGATACCTTCCAAGTTTGATGTGTGTAATTTTACAATTTTTTATAACTGGTTGCTTGTGATAATTTTCTTAATTAATTTTTGTAAACTTGCTCAGGTTACCGATGTGTTCTGATTACGAAAGCAAAAGATAAGGTGCTATTTGTGTTTCTGTTGTTCAACTCTCACAATGATGGACGTTTTCCATTTTTGAATAGATGTTCAATGATTTTTAGTTTTGAAAATGCTTGAAAAACTTAAGTCACAACTTACGCTTTTTATAACAAATTTGTAAATTATGCTGGTATAAGTAAGTTACTTTCATGTTTTAATGAATTTCGAAATATCCTTTATAGTTTTACGTGAAGCGTATAGTAATATATGTCATTGATAAAAGTGCTTGTATTGTTCTCATATGTTTAGCAAACACGTCACTGATGAAAAGTATTTGAATATAGTTCATAGCAATCCAATCATGTTCCTCAGCATCACGCTCTTGAGCTATGCGTATTTTTCCTTCTAGCAGAGTCGAGGGGAGCATATGAGGCTGTCATAATATTGACAGTTTTGACATGACTGATTTTTTTCAAATAATGAGAAAAGATTTACTGTAGGCCCTGGCGTATCAGATTTCAGAAAACCAAACGTCCCTTCAGTTGACCCACACGACAAAACTTGTTCCGTCCATTGCATTTATAAATGAAAATCCGATATGTAGCGGAGGCAGAATTCGGTTGTTGCCCTTAGCCAGCACCCGCCACTCGACTAAATTTCAAATTCGACATTGAAGTTGGATGAATGACAATAATCGTTCCTTCGCATGAGACAGTGCTGTAGCTGCTTTGAAGAAGATACTCGCACGCTTTTGCAAGTGTGCATACAGTCATATCCATTATTCTGAGTTTATGTTCAGAGATTGTAGAAATTACGAGCATTTGCAGAAGTCAATGAGCGTGAGAACGATAGAATACATGATGTTGAGTAGGTCGCTGACAGACGAGTAAGAAAATAGGAAACTAATATTAAAAAATAGGGAAATGAATTCTTCTACTAATTCTAGAATCATACATAGAGTAGAGATGTAATCATATTTTCATGGACATGCGTGCAGAGTCCATTGAGTGCAAAGAGTTTTTGAACGACAGCGTAATGCCGAAACCCACTGAAAATTCTGCCGATTTACCGGCAGAATTTTTAGTCGGTTTCGGTATTATACTGTCGTTCAAAACTATTTACCGGCAGAAAATTAAATCGGTTTAATATGCAGCCGGCGGAATTGTAGTTAATGAACAGCCCCAATGAGTCTTTGTATGCGGATCGTATAGCTGATGGAGCAGCATTCGCTGCCCTTTTATGTCAATGTTTGCCGACGTTTCTTTCCTTGACTCCTCACCCAATATACTGTACATTCGCAATTGTCCCCATCATAGACATCGGAAATCAGCACCCAGTGGTTAATTTTCGATGTCTCTGGTCCGCATTCATGGACTCCTTCTGTCTCATCCATAAGAACGTACCTGTTCGACATCCAAAACTACAAGAATGCTACTGGTTTTAGTACGCTAAATATTATAAACGAACTTCTTTTTACATGTAAACGAAACTACAAATTGTCGTCATTAATTTTCTCCACATGATTGGCTGTTAAACAATTATGCCGCACAATTTCTTTTCTATTAGTCAACTCTTGCACACCGTAAACGATTGTTCTGATTTTTTGAATTATTTCAATATCTTTTGGCAGGGTATCTTCCCAATCAGCAGTTGAAGGCATTATTCGATAAAAAATGGTTTCTCCTTGATATATACCCAGAAGTAGGTGAAAGATAAAACAGTGGAGGCAAGGGGATGAAATACGATGGTAGATTCTTTGTCGCACAATGATTAATTGCTTGTCCTAGCCTTGTGATGGTGCAGAAGACGTTCCCATATGTGCAGTAGGATGTTGAGTAGAAGGACATCCGGAACAAAAGCACCCCCATCTCCAGAAAAGTCTTATGTCAGCAGCGGCAAGGCTTCATTAGGTTTGTGTCAAAGCTTCATTAGGTTTGGAGATCGAAATGTAAATTCTAGATGCAAAGCAGAAGGTTGCACTGAATTTGAATAAGCAGTTATTTTTGAGTCAAGAAAATGCACATGTATAAAGAATAGGCTATTTAAGTTTTATCAATATTTCAATATCTGTCGTCACACTACTTACTGCGGAATTTTATAGTACCTAACTTCCAATTTCATAGAAATCAAGTTTTCAGTCTAGTTTTTCATGTCGTTCTATAAGATGAACGTGCACCTGTGTTATTGTGCGGGGCTAGATCAGTTGATAATAAGTTACAGTATTTCAAATTGCACAAGTTTCGAAACATTGCACAGGTATGTAGGCCTAATGTATAGGCATAATATATATCTATATATATATCATGTAGATATATCAATAGTTAAGAAATTCAGTTTCAGGAAAATGTGTTACCGCCATCTCAGCTATACATCGTGCTCAAATTTACTAATTCTACACATTTTCCTGAAACTAGATTTCTTTGATTCAACTTATTTAAATTCCATGGCACATGAACGCCTTCACTAAAGAATCTCAAAACGCGATATCAAAAATTTCGTTTTTCATTCCTATAAAAGTTAATGGTAATAGTTATTTAAGAAATTAAGACCTTCGTGGAATGGCCAACAAAAGCACAAACCATCTCATTTTGACAAAATTAATCAAATTTTGTGCGTAGAAAGACCGAAAAATGATATTATTTCATATGTAGTATGAAGGGTAGGCATAATTACGTTTTATTCAAATCTGGCCAAAATTTCTTGAAAGTGCGGTGAATTCGGTTGCGATCGGTTATGAATTTTTCAGATACGGTGCATCCCTAAGATTATTAAAATAAATCAAGTTGAAAACAACTGCTAATTGTATGTGAATTTCTCGCAAAATCGTTCATGTAGTGATTAGGCATATCAACTTTATATTTTAATATAATGTGAATCAGGAAAAAGATAATCAAGATAAGTTTTTAGTTTGGTTCAATTTAGTTAACTGATGTTAGCTAACATAAGCTGGCAGTTTGTAAGTTGACACCAGCAATTTTATTTCTTGAAGGAAACAAAGAGCTGAAACACCACTGAAAGCATAAATTGAAACCACAGAATTTAGATTTCTCATTCCTCTGTCGTCATTTCCTAGAAAGGAAAAGTCACATCTCGCATGCGATGATGAAATCGCACACACCATGCACCATCTACGGTCAAACCATAAGTCGTCACTGAATAAGCAGTGATCCTCAGACAGCAGCCAGTGGTGTGCGTGTCATAGACATCGAGCTCTTCGTTCGGTCTCACTTCATTGTACTGTCACAGTAGGCCGACCATTCATCGATGAATCCTACGAGGAGATGGAGTACACTAAATTTCTCACGCCTGTCAACTTCCAAACAAAGAATCTGACGGACCAACATTAACGAGAAAACTTGTGCGCAGTGATCCGAATTCTTCGAATCTGAGGGAATCGTGGTATTCGAAGCATTTTAGAGAAATTCACATCAGTCCGCAAGCGACACACGACTTTTCCTTTCTCTACCAGGTGCTTGGAATTCCTCTTTGCCCACTTAATACATGTACGTTTCAGCATGGGCCATCGTTTTCAACTAGTCTTCACTTCTAGTAAACGGAAAGAGCTAAACAATGAAATTCTGTTATTGAAACTGTAAAACAAAGAAACCAAGTCCCTAGATAAATATACATGAGCAGCGCAGCGCGTCAAGTAGCCTACATTTCAGCGGGTATTCATAAAAGTCCTTTCAACTCACTGCTGACTTGTCCCCTAAGTTAGTGTGCCGTTGGAATAAAAAATGTTGATTTTTGCAAACAGAGTGCAAATAGAAAGATTAAATATTGAATTGCATCCACAGATGATGAATGGGAAGATGGTTCAAAAACACCGAAATTCTACTTATCTGCTAAATGCTCATCTCAAATTTACTCCAGCTGCTGCAAATTTAAATTTGGAGTTGCGTCAATGTTGGGGGATGTGAATTACGCTGGCTTGCTGATGATTCCTGATGTTGGATGAAACGATGGCTATACCTGTCTGTTTCCATTTTTCTACTGATGATTATTTTTTTATACATGAGAAGGGCTAAAAATACATTGCCTAATACAAATCTTAGAAACTCGATATGCTTGATGTTATGAGCACAGATGAATATCTAGACAATCTACACATTATAGTTGATGAATCTAAATGTAAAAAGTGATCAAAATTTATGGTTCTCATGACCAACCATCCAGTAATCAAGTCTGTGTTAACTCAATGACCTATTAAAGGGGAAAGTAAACCGGCACGCACTATCTAATGATGCCTTCAAACTATAACTGTATTTCTCACGGTGCACAACCAGCTGCATGGTTCTGCTAAAATTCGTAGGAATGATGTCATCATATACGAAATATTTTATCAAATGGTTATTCCTACCCGCTATGCGGTCAATACAATTTTCGAACTGTCAGATATGTTGAGAGAATTCTAAATTGCAGATGATTCTCAACTTGTCAGCTTTGAAAATGATATTCCCAATGAAATGACAAAAATGGCTAATAACCTCGTTTATAATGCACGCTGTAACCACCTTATCAAAATTTCATAAGAATACTACATGCAGCAACAGGTGCGCATTTCATGGTAATGGCTTTTCAAGCAAATGAGTGGATTGACAATGGAGTCCCTTGACCCCTAGTTCAAACAACTTCTTTTTGGGGATTCAGGAATACAAGGAGTTGTCCAGACCGAAAGAAATCTATCCTTGCTGTGTAGGCGATATTTTGATGATTTCTGAACGTGAAGGCTACACTCCGTTTTTCAATCATATTTGCTCATGTCACCCGAATATTGAATTCACAAAGGAAAAAGGAGGCAAAAGAATTCCATTTCAGAACATTGAAGTCAATATTTATAAAACTTCTTGACACTTGTGTATACAGGAAAAATGCGTAACCAACTGTTGTATAACTAAATTCTCAATTTCAAAACTGTCATAGTGAGAAGAGATGCAACCTCTTCTTCCCACTCTATTGCGTAGGCTTTACTGTATACTAGATACTGTATACTAGTGCCGTATCTATACTAATTACTGATGCCGTTTGTACAGTAGCTCTCAGGCAAATGTTTATAAAGAGATCACTGACTCTCATTCATATTTTCACCTTGAACGGGTGTCCAATAAGCTTCATATATACAAACATATTAAACATTTTATGTGCTCGAAATTTGACCTAACAAATCGTCAGGAGCAAGCTGAACAAAATAGACGTTTCTACATTAAAATTCTATTTAATGGCAAAGTTAGGAAAAGTTCTTGAAACAGCAGGCTATTTAATTGGTATAGATAGACCTCAGTACAACTTTCTGTTTCACACCAGGAAATTGTTAATGCTTCAGTTTAAAATCGACTACTCCCAGTTCCAAATCCTTGTGTGGTGTTGCATTTGAAAACATTAATTTAAATGAGGCTGCCCCACATAACTTGTTTTGGCAAGAGAAAACGACACTTGTAATGAGGACAAGGGAGCACTAAGAAAAGCAATCAGTTATGAACACATATTGGAATGCAGCTGTCATATGAAGATTGTACTTTGACGTTTTTAGAATAAATCATCGTTAGCTGAAAGGGGCCGTCCCTGAATGAGTAGATGTTCAAAAATGGTTCCTGCTCTCCTTTGAAGTTAAGATAGGTTTCACTTGTTGTTTTCCTCTTTCCAATTTTCCAATTTGTAGTCAGTTTTCTAAGTGTATAGAAAATTGCAAATAGATTTATAGGCACGTGACTGTTGCAGCGACTTTATTCTCGAAATTTCCTCATCCCAAATTCCGTCAATACGCTTGCGTTGTCGCGTGTTAACTTCTGGGTTCATAACTTCCGTTTATATGTCCTGACTTGTCAGCTGATCTGTCGAACTAAATCATTCCGAACTGGAATTGTAGGCCCATCCATTCAAAAAGCTATTATGAATACAGTTCATAATAAGTCGCGGAGGAACATCAGGAGACATATTATGAGATCGCTTTTTTCCAGAGATACCTTGTCATTCGTCATCTCTTTTTGAAGGGTTGCGCCATATCAACAGGAACGAAAGAATTTATGGCTTTTCTTCTTGGTCTTTCATAGGCCTTTCATAGTCCTCCTCACATTCGCTGCAACTTCGATCTGAAGTATCACATCTATTTCCTCTGTCCGAAATATCAGTCTACAAATTGTTCCTCAGATCATTAACTCACTTTTTTTTCACTATGCGAGTCACTTACAGTTGCAATTGTTTTGGAAGTTCTTGATACATTTATGCGTTGAATATTATTGAGCTCTGTTTCGTCTGTTTATTGATAATATGTGGTTCCTGATTTTCTTTCAGAAGTTTGCATTCAGACTGTTTGGATTCTTTCAGAATACAATTTGATTTGGACTGAATCCCTATTGATTCTGAAGAGAGTTATTTTCTGAAGCATCCCATGACGAAGCAGATTTTTATGACTTAGTATCAAAGATTGTGCTGCATCCAACTGTCCATATAAACTGATTTTCGCTCTGAACAGACTATGAAGTTTGAAGTAGAATGAAATTCCGTATAGCAGACATTCAATATTCATTAAAGAACATCATACATTGAAGCTTTGGCTTTCTTTTCGTTATTAGACTATGAAGTCACCATCAGGGAGTCAAAGAAGAGTCATTTTTCGGCCACAATTTCTGAACAGTCAGACCCACTAGATGGGCCCTACACACTGAATCTGTACAGCTTCTATTGTCGAGCTTTGTCAAATTTTGCTTTAGTCCAAACTGGCATTGACAAAATCAGTCAATAATCAGATAACTCGGTTATATATCTGAACACAGAAAATTGTCTTTCTGAATATAATCCAAGTTTTAAAAGTAGCTCTTTTATGTTCGTGTGAACATTTTCTGGCATTATTAATTAAAGAAATGAAGGAATTCGACCATAGAAAAGTTGGCCTAGAAGGCCCTTGACTGCCTATTTGGCAAGGGATCGATTTTTCTGTGAATGTTTTGAGTGTAGCTGTTAAGTCAAAATCGTCAACTTTATGGTGCACACACGGAAATCCGTAGCCCTTCATTAGTTATTCTCAATTTGACAAAAAATATTCAGTCTCTTACTACCACGTCCGTTCTAATAGCTTGTGCTGCTATTATTAGCAGTTGAATTAGTACAATACTCTTAGAAGTGATCTGTGAAAAAAAGAGAGTCCTTTATTTACCAAGATCTATATCTGCTTTGCAAAGTACTACTTTGTCCCTGATATGAAACTATCTTTGTTGGGGTCTTTTTACAATTTATTTATCCAAGAAAGCATAGAATCTCTGCCATGTGGTTCTTCATAATCCATGAAATACGCTGCTTTCTATGGATGTGAGATTGCCAATTTTTCAAAAGGCATATTTTATCTAAATACATAATTACTTGCTGTTTTATCTACAGAAGTAGCAATGAAATTTGTGTAAGTATTCAAGGCCAGAATTCTTTCCCACTGTCTAGCGTTCATGACAGCATTTCTTATAATTTTTACTATTATTAATAACGTTCTTAATGTGTTGTCGCAAGCGATCCTGCACGACTTCTAAAACAATATAAGTTTCCATTATTGAGAATCTGATAATGGAACTTAGTATCTGCGACTAACTCTGTTGACATAGCGGTCAAGAGAATTTTCTCCTTGTCATGTTTCCATGGGCTTGGATATACGTACTATGTATAGCTCCTATAGTCTTTCCTTTTGCTTTGAGATGAAGCCGCTTCATTCCCCTCTATTGCGTAGGCTTTACTGTATACCAGATACTACAGTGCCGTATCTATACTATTATCTATACTAAATACTGATGCCGTTTGTACAGTAGCTCTCAGGCTAATGTTTATAAAGAGATCACTGACTCTCATTCATATTTTCACCTTGAACGGGTGTCCAATAAGCTTCATATATACAAACATATCAAACATTTTATGTGCTCGAAATTTGACCTAACAAATCGTCAGGAGCAAGCTGAACAAAATAGACGTTTCTACATTAAAATTCCATTTAATGGCAAAGTTAGGAAAAGTTCTTGAAACAGCAGGCTATTTAATTGGCATACATAGACCTCAGTACAATTTTACTATGTTCAGTTCCCATAGAAAATGTTTTCAGATCTTATTTACATGTAAAATCTGTATTACCGATGCTAATTTACTGATACATTGCTGATAAAAAAGTCTATGTAGACTTTTACAGTCTGAGGATAAAATTAACTCAATATTTGTCATTTTAGATATTTGAAAAAATCGGTAATTCCACAGTTATAAAGGGCTATTTAGTTAATCATGTTTAAGGCGTATGAAATGCCATATCTGTCCTTCTTTAGAAAAAGACAGGTTCTAGTGTCATGTGAAATATAATGCAAATGGATTTCATCCACAATTTGATTTGTAAATTTAAAGTTTGCGTTAGCTCTTTCAAAATCTCATTGATGAAGTTAGCGATAATAGTGGTATTTTGTATATACGACATCAAAATGTAATTCATTTTGATTGTTTGCACATTTTTTTCTCTGTGTGATTCCCTTAAAATCACAGTTGCTTTTAAGCTCTTGTAAATTGAAATTGAATTATTAATGAATAAATACCTTAAATCTTTAAATATCTTTAATTAGCTAAACGCTGTCTACCTGAGTTAGCGCTTTGAGCTTGCACCTCCTTTGACTTGGGTTGCATTTCATTATGATGAAATTAAAATATCAGCATTTTTTACATTGCCTTAAAAGACGCAAACCTCCCTTCAATTTATCATCAGGGCCTAGAAGAAAAAGCGTGCTTGGAGTTCTAATTAAGAAATTTTCCTTCATATTGAACTCAGGATTGTTTTTCGCATTTCACACGTACTCAGACTTTGACATGTGGGCCTATCTTACAACACTTATTCATCTTACATTTTGATATCGTTTTGATTTTAAGTAATGTCCAAGTACATCGCCTTCTCAATCAGATTTTCTGACTGCTCCTCTGATTATAGGAAGCTGTGAAGAACCTATGAAACCCCTGCTCTATCAAATACATTTACATTGATCATAGGATTGCACATGCAAGTTCTATGCTTAAATGCAATGCCGAAGTCTAATTGAAGTCTAACAAAGAAAATTTCTACACCTCTCTTGTGGATTTCTGCAAGCGCGTTTCGTGCGCTTAGAAAGTCTTAAAACTGTTTTTATATATTTCTAATGTCCTGCGCATTGTATGAAAGTCACCTGATTTTATGTCGTAGGTTTGGACACCGCAGTAGCATATTTGTAAAGGAGTCGTAATTACATCGCTGTGCAGCAAAATTACCCACTCCTGTTAATTTGCAAAAAGTGCGGTTTCTAGAGTTGGTTGCACAGGCTTTTAGTTTTGTTTCTTTCTACATTTTTGTGACTGTTCTTACGAGTCTGAAATCTTTGTACAATGGTAATTTGCATCAATAAATGTGTAATGAGGATATTCGTGCTTTTTTTACAAATTTGATGGGTTGGGCAATTTTGCTGCCAACACTAGAATATGCATGAATTTCATGATATCTGTCATTGATGAAATAATCTAACACGAAATAACAGCAGCTCCGCATTTTCATGTTTTAGACAAATTATAACGAGATGTTGCATGCAGCCAGCAAAATGTTCCTGTCAGAAATTGGCCGTGGTCATCTTCATGAGGTGAGCTCTGATTAAGAATTGGCATAAAAGATGTTCAATTTTTGTGAAATTTTAATCCGTGAGATGTCCGTCGATATTATCGCATCTCTGGTGTCATATAATGGTTTTGAAAGTTAATAAGTTTTTATAGAGCAGTAATTTTGCCGATTATGTTTTCCATAGATGTCATCACTGAACTTCTTCAGCTGTTTATGGAGAGTGCTGATATCGAATAATACATGTATGATAATTATTATCATCTTGGTCACATTCTGTAAGATAACTTGTTTAATAGATTGAACACGAAAGCGTGTAAATGATGCTATGTCTATACAGGGTGATTCCGATCTTCCCGTCACTTTTCAAGTAAGGACTACAGCTGTACCACATGTCTGGTTGTAGTGATGGTTCATGATTTATATACTACGCTTCATGGCCTTTCAAATCGTATATTATTTATTTTCTTGTGATCTGCATTTCTGCTGATACGAGCAATTGAAATTGTTTACCCATATTACAACTTTTTAAATCAATATCTATGACAGGAACATCGCAACAATCAATATCATCATCCGCATTCAGCATAGATATCTAATAATTGCTTGCTTTGAGCGACACCATGCAAAGTTAATTGAGATTGACTTTTCAGTGTAGACGGTATTAAACTGGCTGAAATTTATTTACTATCAACACTTGACAGCAATGAACTATCCTGGCTTCACGAAAGAAGAAATTTCGACGGCCGTGGCCTATAACCATCTCTTCATATCGACGATCAAGGTGACGATTTCGTGTAGATTTTAAGAAAGAAGCTCCACCACGCACAACCTTAATTGGGTGGGCAAAGCGTTTTAAAACCTCGCTATCTCTCACCGAAAATGCAAGAGTCGGTGACCATTCAGATCGACGGCTTTCCGACGACAAACGAGACGAAATAGTCGAGGCCTATGGTGATGATCCAACACTTTCGCAACGAAAGGCAGCTCAGCTCTGTAGCGTTTCACAATCGTCGGTGAGCAGAGTGTTGAAAGATGAAGGTTTGAGAGCTTGGAAGTTTACCCGCGTGCAAGAGATCTCGGACGACGATAAAGTTCAAAGACACCAGTTTTCTAACCTTATCCTTCAACATCAACAGCACGACAGTAATTTTGTTGGAAATATCGTTTTCTCCGATGAAGCAACGTTTCACTTGAATGGATCTGTGAACCTTCACGACGCCTTCATCTACGCGGAAGAAAATCCTCACGCTGTTATCGTGAAACCATTAAAGTCTGCTTCCATCACTTGCTGGGCAATGATATCACCACACCACGGCATCACTTACCATGTGCAAAAAAAGAAACAATGAATGGACAGCGCTACCAGTCTATCCTTGAAGACAAAGTTGTGCCGCTACGAAGTGATAGACGAAATCGACGTCAATTTTATCAGCAGGATGGTGCACCTGCACATTATGCCAATTCTGTTCGTTGTCTGCTGAACGTCAAGCTGAAGAACCGATGGATTGGTCGTGGTGGGCCGATACACTGGCCACCAAGAAGCCCTGATGTATCAGTAAACGATTTCTGGCTTGGGGCTATATTCGTGACAAACTATACAGAGATCCACGTCCTCGTACTCTTGAAGCTTTACAAGAAAGACTTACGAGCTAACTCGATAGCGTGAGGTCGAGATGATGAGCGATCACTTCGTAGGGGTCATTTTTGCGCCGATGAGTTGCTGCTCTGAAATGGGTGGTGGTCACATTTGAACAGTTCTTTTGAGTTTTTTTTGCTTTTACGTTACACTATACTTATAATAAAGTGTTTTTTTTTTTTATAAATGTTTTTTCGAAAAAAAATAAAAAAATAAAAATAATAAATAAAAAAAAATAAAAAGTAATAAAGATAAAAAAAAAAAAATAAAAAAAAAAAAAAAAAAAAAAAAAAAAAAAAAAAATTGGGTAAAAAAAAAAATTTCTTTTATTCAACTTAAGAGCATGCAGATGAAAAGAAATAAAAATAAAATAAAAAATAATGAAATAAGTATAATGAAAGGCAATCCACTACTACAACCAACCAAACATACACAGACACAAGCTTACTTGAAAGTGACGGGAAGATGACGGGAAGGAAGGGGGGATCACCCTGTACACATGAGTGAACTCCATACAATACCATTTCTTGTCTTATGGCGTTAAGAAACATTGAAGGAATGCTGTCATTTAAATACTCTTATACATACTTCCATTAGTTCATTCACTGCCATTTATTTCTGTACAACTGATGAGTAATTATGGTGTTGACTGACTCATTACTGAATCAGTCCCTTTAAGCTGACAGTTCAACATAATTATTAATATCATTCATGACAAACTATAAAGCATGTTCTACTTTTCAATACTTAAGTCTATCAAATTTTCCTCGCAATTAAATTTTCTGAGAACATATAGCGTCAAGTTTTGTAAAAAAAAAACACTTATCCCAGCGGACAAGAAGCCATCCTTCATTTTGTCTAGTCAAAATGCAGCATGAAACTCAATGAAGAATAAATTCAGCTTTATTCTGTTGATGAGCTGATTGCTAAAGTACTTTTAATGATGTAGCTTTGAAAATCTCGTCTTCATCTCTAGATCAGTAATCTAAATTATGGACGTCCTTAGTTGGATCGCTAGCATCTGTATTCGGTGTATTACGATGGAGAGGATAAGAAATATCTATGACATATATTGCAAACTATTTACCAAGATAACATGAAACTACAATGTTTTCTTCTTATATTGCTTTAATTAAAAATTCTAGACCTATAACAGTGAAAGAACTTACTTAAGAATAGCAACATTCTTGGCGCATAATATACATGCAGTGGTATTTGACAACAGCTTTATGAACGAAGTCAGTCTCATCAAAAACATGCTACTGAATTTCCACAAGTCGTATCAGCAAAGCTCCCCAAAGTTTGGTCGAGGTTTATAATTTTATGTGAAAAAGTAGAAACACGCTTCAGACGGGCCTTCGGCGTCCTTCGCCTTCTATCGGTCGATGGTAACCATAGACCGATAGAAGGCGCAGGACGCCGAAGGCCCGTCTGAAGCGTGTTTTTACTTTTTCACTTAAAATTATAAACCTCGACCAAACTTTGGGGAGTTTTGCTGATACGACTTGTGGAAACATAAAATGATCTCCCGTCGACTGGTCAATTATGCTACTGAATTGACTGACAATCGTTTTCATTGTAGATTTGGGGCCTTAAAGATACTGGCATGCGTAATAGTCCATTTCTCCAACTTTTCTTTATACATTTATACAGACGTTTTATTAGGCAACTAATGTTACTTATTATTACAGGCAGCTATTATTTACTGGCTAGCGAGAAATCGTATATTGCTCAATGTCAGCAAGGCAGAAATCGTGCGGGAAAATACAGAAAGACAGAAATCTCCAACATATCGCCGCGAATTCAATTGTCATCTGCCAAAATGATTCCACCAATCCTAGCAATACTGACGACAATACTAGCAACTAAAGTAACAACTAGATAGTAACTAACGATACTATCTGCAATTGCGATGTAATTTTGGATCTCATATGCAACCCCACATTTCAGCACGACTTCCAAATACTCATCTTAATCCATCGTTTCCCTACCAAGTGAGGTTCTGAAAGCCCTTAGTTTCCCCTATTCACTTTCGACTACACTACAGCTCCAGCGTCCTGTGCAACCTACCTTCTCTAGCCTAAAATCAGTTCCCAGTGCAGGTGCGCGAATTCTGTTCAGTCTGCTCCGTTTACTTCAGTGCCTGCCGATCTGTGATCTAATTACCTATCGCCTGGCTGTCGTGGTATCTACATGTAAATGCCTTCGCGGTGGATCTCAATCCTAAATTTGCTCTCTTCTTCAACCATTGTCCTCCAACCCATCTCGCATGAATCGCCGATGCGCTTCCCACGACAATTTTCAGATCCCGATCTCCCGCCTGAAGACTATCATTGCCCGCATTTGAAAAAAATGCCAACAAGTCTGAAAGCAGCTTCTTCAGTTGGCTCCTTCACGAGACACCAAAAGGCGGAACTCCTGAGTAAATCCTACCCTCAAGAATGTTTTGTACTCTCTGTATCCTCCTCTCTTGTTGACTTTCGATGATTGTGCTTGAATGCCTTTAAAATCTTTGGACAGAAACGCTGCTGCAATCTGTTTGTGGAATTAATAAATTCTTGAAATGGTGGGACCGAATATCGTCTAAAATATCCTGTCACAAAATATGACTCAAGAATCATTCCAACCTCACCATTTTAATGGTCAATATAAGTGCGTTCGGTGAAGTGTCGGCGTTTATCAGTCCCCATAACACAATCCTCTATTCACTGCCTACGCAAATAATTAGCTACCATAGACGCAAAAGCTCCATGAATTCCAACAAGTCAGACAATAAATATATTGAGGTCATGATTCTTTTGTGTTCCAAAACGTGCTCCATTCGTGTAAATTTTCGAATAAAATTCTCTCTGCTAATGCTTGTGTTTGTCTGAATACAGTACATGCATTTCAGTGCAGCCTTGGCAATATTAGCATCATTTTTCCATCATTCTGAATACCCACTGAAAATGATTTTCAATTTATCTGTAAATCATGACTGCTACATTAATGCGTGTGAACACTAATGAGTAAAATGCAACAACACAGAGCACATTGTATTTATACTTTCTGTACTTTCGAAAACACTTTTTTAGACATTTGCGTCATTGTTGATAACGCAGTTTACACGCCTCTCATTTCTTTTATTTTGAAGATTCAAGCAAAAATATTGTTGAAAAGGCCATAAACCTATGTTTGGTATTCTTCCTAATAAACACATGTGCCGTACAGTCCTGAATTTCTAAGTGCTCTACTATTCACAAGCATTTAACTTAGAGAAGTTGTGTGTTACTAGAGGATGGGAAATTTCTCTTGAAGTAACATTATTCAGACTCCAGAGAGTTCTGATTTTACTCATTGTGACTATATTGCGACTTTCAAGTGGCTTTCCATCGAATAAGAGCAAGTTGTGTTGCTTGAGTTTTAAAAGGTTGTATTTCAACTCTCCGATTTATATTTCAAAGATATGTAATCTCTACATTTCTTCCCGCTCTCTTCCGTTAACTGGTGATATGAGCGCACTTATCCTGACGTGCTCTCAGCTATATTGCTCTTGCTTGGAGGCAGCTCACGCTGTGAGCCTACTGAGTACAACGCGTTATAAATTTCCAGAATGAAGAAGTAAAATAGATACAAACAAAGTACGTGGAAATTGAGGGCCAAATTTATTGTATTTTTCTAGCTAGACAGTCAAATCACAAGTTTAAAATGTGTACATCAATTTCATTTCAACAAATAAGCGACTGCACCTTGGTACTTCTCTTGGCTAGATGATTGGAAGGTACTGCACCTAAGATGAGATCGAAAAATTGAAGCATGACTTTGTTAGATTGATTTGAGTGTTTCCTATGTAAGAAAATCTATTTTCTGTTTTGTCAAGATGCAGCAATTGAGTAACACGGTTGAAATATTTCATCATTATCTTCTGAATTGTGTGAGTAGTACATTTTACAGTACTCGTCATTAATGCTTCCTAAATCATGTTCTCCATTGTCAGCACTATTTCGTGAATAGTGATATTAGTAGTAATCCCCTGACAAAGTCAAGTGCAAAATGAGCAACGATGAGTCATCATGCTGACTCAGCCCCCCCCCTCTGGCGAGAAAAGGAGAGGGCCAAGGATGTGATGGGAGGAATGGGTCCGTGAGGAGAAAACTGTTCCCTACCCCCCCCCCTCTGGAAGGAAGGAAGGCGGCAAGGGTAGGAATCTAGGAAGGATAGAGTTAGAAAAGGTGGATTTTGGTGGTTTTGGGATGAGAAAGGTCGTTTTTCGGGCAGAAGGCGGGTTCGGATGGGAAAACGGAGTTCAGATTCGGAATCTACGTGAAATTTTCGGTCAGGAAGGAAGGAAGGAGGAACTTTCCTGTGAGGCAAGGGTAGGAATCTCTGAAAACCGCCAGAGTTAGAAAAGGCGGGTTTTGGTCGTTTTGGGATGGGAAAGTCCATGTTTTGGCATGAAGGAGGCCTCAGATGGAAAAACGGAGGGCAGATTAGGAATCTACGTGAAATTTTGGGTTAGGAAGGTTGTTTCCAGCTCAATCGGAGAGAAAAAATTTTGAGGACGTCCCCCTCTCTGGAACGAGACTTCCAACTTTGGTTCTAGAGATCGTAGAAAGTCGTGCAGTAGCTCATTTGAGAGCTAAGAGTGAGAAAAATGCAATGGAAAGCTCAGTTTGGTCCTATCTTCCTTGGTTGAGGCTTGGGAGTGACTTTAAGATTTTTGCCCATCACCGAATAAACGAGAGTTAGAATTTTACGAAGATGGCTCCAGCGGGTGAACGAAGCCTCGGACGGGAAAACAGAGACCAGATTTGGAATCAGCGTGACATTCTGCATCTAGAGGGTGAGTTTCAAGTAAATCGGAGAGAAAAAGTCGAAAATATTCTTCACACTGGGTCTCCACACGGGATTTTTTCGTGAAAATGTTAAATTGTGGCCACCTTTGGAGATGAATAGCGGATGATTGGAAGTGAATGAAGAGCTCGGGTTTCTTTTAGGGGCAAGACCACACTTTGTTCTCTAGGATCCTATCTTTTCAGATCTGTGGAAGGTTTCGTTTCCAAATGAGAGCATGTTTAAAATCGAATGTTTGCGCATTTTCTAAGATTTTGGAACTTTTGAAAAAACTACAAGAGTTTTTTCAACTCGGCTTCTGGTCATCGTAGAGAGTCGAGGGATGGCTTAAATGAAAGGTGAGAGCGAGAAAACGTGACTGTCAAAATTTGAAGTCAATCGGAGCTCTAGAACCGGAGATAGACGTGTTTAAAGTTTTTTTTTGGATTGATCGCCACAAACTACATGTATGTAAGCTGGGAACCGACTGAGACTTTTCATCAAGACGAGAGAGATTGTCAAAGGTAGGTCGTTTCTCTGAAGCTCCGATGATAGCATCGGACATTCCAAATTTCGGGTTTCCGTAGGAAACCGACTTAGAAAATTTCATTGCTGATATCAGCTAAGGCGTCAGACTTAAAGGTTAGCCAGGAGATGGCCTTCGTCTCCAGGCCATAAAAGACTCCAAAACTTTAAAGGCTTATAACTTTACTTCTCCAAGTCCTTTTGACTTGATTAAAAAAAGGTTCGATTGCTGTTGATCAGATCTATATTGACAGACTATAAAATTCATAATAAAATTTCATAAGTAGTGCTAAATGCTGAAAAATTTTAATTCATTATTTTTGGAGGTTTTCTGGGGTTTTCGTCCCTGCTGAAGTCAATGAAGGCATGTATAAGTGTGTACGAGCCAGTCTTTCCATGATACAAGCGGCTTTTCAGTGAATGCGAGCGTGACACGGAGAGTTTTGCTGTAATATTCCACTGACAGGGTGTTCCTTTGGGACGGCGGATGATGCCGTAGTGATAAGTGTGGCAAGGGAGTGTGTCATATTTTACACCGAAACCTCTGGGGCAACTCATGTTGGGCATTTGACACATTTCTCAACGTAGCACTTTGAACGCCAATCGGTTGAGTCTTAGCTATCTTGTCATGGGTGGCATCTAAACATCTCCATTGCAAAAGGCTTGTGAATCATGGCTTGCTATCAAGCTGATCAAAGCAACGACTTACCAACCTCTTGCAAATAACTCCACCGGTTTTCATGTCTGGCTATCAAGTCATTGACGGTGCAAGTCACGGAGATTTTCGGTGTCATACTTCCTGTTGGTGGGCGTTCTTTCGAGACAGCGGTGAAGTCCGTAGCGATGAGTACTGCACGGGATATTCGGCAATTGTAACCCTGGTGAAACCTCTCTGCGTCATGTTTCCAAGTGGTTGCCTTTCATCTCAACGTTGTACTCTGACCGCCAGGGCGACGTTTAGCTATCTGCCACAGGTTGCCTCATAAAATCTCCATTGCACTTGTCTCCCGATAGTTGGCCATACATGCGAGAATGGGCCATGAGTTCTTTTAGGAACTGTCTCTATCACGGAGACAAAATGATGAATGGAATGAATTGGAAGGGGCATTCATGCGCCACACGCAACCACAACCTCATTTCTCTCTTCGCTAGTGAACAAGCCCTTGTTAGTGTAGTCAGAAGGTGTATCATGTTGTACGAAAGTTTTACTGCAACACAGGTTGATGTATCAAATAGTTTTACCGTGACACACGTTTGTGAAAGTAAAGTTTGATCATCGAAGTTTTATTCGTGAGTGTAGTCAGAAAGTACATGTTGTACAAACGTTTCACTGCAACACAGGTTGATGTATAGTTTGAAAGTTTGATCATGGCGTTTTATGAAACACAAATGTCATAAAATGTAAGCGTTAGTGTAGTCAAATATTTTTTACCACAATACACGTTTGTGAAAGTAAAGTTTGATCATTGAAGTTTTATGACTGACCGAACTCATCACAGCACTAGAAAGCTTCATCGAAAAGGTTTTCCTGCACAGTGTAGATTGTCTTGTAACTTACTTTCACGGTGTTAGAAAGTTTTATGTTGAGTGGAGACAGTTGCCAAATGCTTCCCTATTAGAAAATTCAAACTCCATAACTGTTAGATTGCTGAATACTTCATCAGGTTTACTAAAAGCAGTTTTCCACTCCAGTGAGACTGAGAGTTTAGAATGTTACATGAAAACAGTGTTCACCACAGCACTAGAAAGTTTTACTGCACTGTGTAGATTGTTTCACAGTGTTAAAAGGTCTTATGGTAAGTACTACAGTGTTTAATGTTTTATAAAACCAGGTTAAGTCTTGTCACAAACGTTGAGTGTGTGAGAGCTAGTTCTATGACATTGAATCGCGTGGGTCTTTAAGTCCATAATCCAAGGGTAGGGTCATCTACGATTGGATTTAGGGTTTTATATCACACGTGTTAACCGATAGTGTAGAATACGTGAAGCACATGTTCCCTTAAAAGTCTAAACGCAAACATTGAAATAAGTTTTGTAAGAAGTCTTTGACATGATGTTGTGAAACTTAGCGAACGTTGAAAAAAGTTTCATGAAATGTTTCTGCAGTCACACTCGTTAGCGTACCAGCTTTACTAAATGTGTTGTTTGCCTTTATCAAATTGAATGCGTGTGCAGACTGTTTTGTAAATAAAGACAGACAGTGTTAAACGTTTTTGCAGTCTGCATTGACAGCATACAAGTATACACATAACAACCTGTAACGTTTCTTAAAAGAGTGGAATGCATATGAGTTAGGAAACACTCAAAACATGTGTGAGATAAAAATCAACCTGCTAGATTAAGTGAGTACCTCACAAAAGTGTCACAACTATTTTACGGGAAACTTGTAAAGGAGAACTGTGTATCGAGAACGTTTACACTCATCATAGACAGATGAACATATATTCTAACTTCAACTTTCTGACATTCAAATGAAATTCGTAAACATGAAGCTCTAGACTCCGTGGTGTAAAAAACTACATGATGAGTGACAACAACTTTATGATGATAAAACTTTCATAGATTGCAGTCGTGTTTAAAGTTGATATAAAAAACCCGTAGAAACGCATAAGTCTTAGATGCAGTTCAACGTTGTGACTCGTACATTGAACTAACAAAATGAACAAGACTGTGTAGAGGACCATAACACGCTCATCAGTAGGAAACAGCAAAGCATGTAATGTCATTGAATTATCAAGACTGAGTGACAAGTCTGTGTTGACGAGAGTGGATCTATTTCATGGGTATGAAACAGTGAACATTACATTAGGACTGTCCATGAGTATTGTAAAGGTTAGAATCAAATGTGTCAGTTTGCTTTTCATGTGCATGACAAATGAAGAGAATCAACACGTGTCTCATTTCTAAACGAATCGTGCGTTGCTTGTAAGTTGATAATAGAATCAACATTGAAACCTGTATCAAGTGATTTTCTGTGCGAATGCAGACGATGTGAAAATGGCACACTGATTGACATTTAATAATGCTTGCAATATTCAACACGCTGCCATTCAAAAGCAGCTAAAACGTTTATCATAAAACCTATCAGTGAAACAGATGTCATAACTCTTCCAAACCTCCTGTGCACACAAAGAATCACGAGCGCACTCTGTCGCCTGTTTGTCGCGCTGCCGCCTCAGCAGATAGAGTAGAACACAAAGATGAATGACAGCGCAGCTGGTTGGCGATCGTCTGTCGCATTAAACACATTGCCTCCTCAGCAGATAGAGTAGAACACAAAGATGAATGATAACGCTCTCTGGCACCCTTCTGTCGCATTGCCCCCTATACACATTGAATTTTCTATCGCATCTGTCCAACGAACAAGGATGCAGGAACTTATCGTCATCTCAGACCTCCCACCTAGCTGATTCCCACACAGTTCATTGCTATCGCACCGGAAGGGAAATTCACGCGATAAATGCATCTAAGTTTGTTGAGTGGTTGAGGATGGCAGTCAATGAAAATATGTCTTCCCTTTTCTTCCTCCAACAATAAGTTTAGAGCAATATGATTGCATGATCTGACTTTTAAAAGGCTGTGCATCCTTTATTTCACAAATCATCATGTCTGGCAAGCCGATTGCACAAGTTACCCCATATGGAATTACTTATATGGGCGAAACTTTTCTCTCCGACAAGTGTGAGGATATGGTATTTCAGTTTATGAAATACTATTCATTATTCGATGAATCGAACGTTATACCTCCATCCGAATCCCCAATGATGGATCCGGAGGAATCTCCGAGTGAGGCCGAGACGGTGGAAAGTGAGGAGATGATGTGGAGTGAGGACACGGTGGAAAGTGAGGAAGTGGAAGCGAGTGAAGATGTTATTGTGATATCAGATGATGAAGTAAGAGTTTTACGCATGCATACGAATGGCTGTCATCTCAACTCATTCATGCTTTCTTTCAGTGACGGAGTGAGTGAGGGGGTTTTTTAGTTCATAAAATCATCATGCAAACATACAGCACAGTTTCACGACATTTGCTCGTGAATGCATCATGAGTTCTTATAAGAACTTCCTTCTAATGCAGCTAAAGCGGTCCCAAGCCCGCCATGTATCTTCGGACATGGAATGCAGAGGGGAAGGATAAATGATGAAATGGAATGAAGGGAAGCCAAACTTGCACCACATGCAGCCACAAACACATTTCTATCTTCATTAAGATGACATTCAATCACTTGAATTCTAATGTGACCATCACATCCTTAAATCTCAGTACAGTCAACTCTCTAACGTGCATGTGAAACCTATTATCTCTAACTTTACAAACACTGAAAGGATTCTAACATGATTTCAAACTTAACGAACATCAACTTTATTTCTAACTTTACAAACAGTGAAATGCTTGCGACCATATTTTATACTTAACCTACCTTGCAAACACTGAAATGCTTGTTACTTTATTTATACTTTACCTATAAATTACTTAAGTCCATCATCTATGTGGATAGGGTTAGCTGCGGTTGGATTTAGGGATTTAGGGTATTATATAGCACAAGTGAATGTTAATCGTTAGTGTATAGTAGATTTATTAACTTAGGCATTTGTGAATGACATTATTCCTAACATAACAAACAACTACTTTATTTCAAAATTTACAAACAGTGAGATGATTCTAACTGTATTCTTCACCTATCTTACAAACATTGAAATGTCTATGACATTATTTCTAACTTTACAGTGACATGGTTATAACTTTATTTCTAACTTTGCAAGCAGTGAAATGGTCTTCACTTTATTTTGTACTTCACCTATCTTACAAACACTGAAATGATTCTGATATAATTCCTAACTTTGCAAACAGTAAAAATGGTTGTAACTTTATTACTAAGTCAATCCACTCTGTTTGAAGCCCAACTTTATGTGAAAAGAAAACGACACAGCATGTACATGATATTGAAACCCATGTATATGATTGAAACGCACACAGCTTTTTTTTGTTACACTTACAAGTCATTTCATGTGTTCTATCCTATACACTCAAAACCTGCAACGACATTTATTCCATTACATCCATGAATATGACGTGATAAAATTCACATCATCTTAAAACCTTTTAACAGCGCTTGTCTTCAAACATATGCTGAATCCCACATAGCTTGTTTGTTACACCACCAATTCATTTCAATGTGAGCTAATCTTGCATCACTCATTTCATGTGACATAACTTTTCACTTTAATTATTCCTACAATGTTACTGCAGTGGTCTCAACACAATCCCTGCCATGTATTCTAACACTCTAATCACTGTGCAATGACTGTTGTGAATTGTATCGCATTCATGTACATGACTCAGGCTTGTAAATTCCTGTTACTCAGGTGTGAGAAGGTTATGAGAACCTAAGATGCTTCAACGGTTCATTTCAATTTACACGAGTAACATTTGATGCTTTCATGTCTAGTAACATGTATGAGTTACTTCATAACTCTAGTTTAATGGAAACTTTGATTATTCATTCTTAGCTCGCTGAAGATGAGTGTTTTAAAATCATCACACTGTGAAGAGAGATTGCAAACTAATGAAGATAGAAATTTGATTTCTGTATACGTTTGGCGTGTGAGTGGCCATCCTTTCATCCCTTTCATCAATTTTCAACCCATCCTCTGAGTTCAACGGGCTTGGAACCGTCAGAAAGTGAAAACACTTTCCGGCCTCATTATGGGTAGCCTCATAAAAGCTGTTTGGGACATTCACTAGCCTCATGAAGGTCGTTTGCGGCGTTCTCCGACTCCTCTCTACTTTTGCTCGAAGATCTCTATAAGAAAGTAAAATGGTGTTAGAGTTGATTGAGAGGCAATGACGTTCGAGTAACTTACTAGGAATTTTCCTCTTCACTTTTCTCACTGAAAAATCACACAGTCGACCGTCTACCTCCATACTGATATGAATGCAGGTGACCCCACCTCCCTCGTAGCACTCCTGCGTGGTGTTTAAATCATCTGTAACAGTAGGCACGTCACATACTTGGTTTCTGTAGATTGGCAGGTGTACCTCTACGTGTCTTCTCTTCATTTCCTTGTTGATGTCTTCAGCCTGACTAAGTCTCCTCTTCAGGTCATGATTTTCTTCTCTCATCCCTTGACAGTTCCTCTCTATCACACCAAGTCTGTCAACCTCCTCCCTCTGATGATTCAAATCGGATACTACCTCCTCATAAGCCATCTCCTCCTTCCATTCCCGCCTTTCTTTCATTAATGTTTCCTCTCTCTTCTGCAGGTGTAATACTTCCTCCTGTATGACTTTCACCGTTCCCACTTGAATTTCTAGTTTGGCTATGTCCTCAACCATTTATTTATTTTGTCTATTCACGGCCTCATAGCGATCTTTGAGCAGCATGTAATGGGCTTGCTGTGATGCCTTCGCCTTCAACTCATCTCTATCTAGAGCTCTTGTTTGTTCGCGTATACCGCCTTTCTTTGGCGTAGAAGTGTTAAGTGGCTCCTCTACATGTTCAGATGCATGCTCAGATACATGTTCAGATTCCTGTTTACCACTAATGAAAACGGCTCTCACCTTCTGTACTTCCCCTTCCTCACTGCTGCTTGTATCGCTGAGGAAGAGATCGTTCCCATCATCATCCAAGTCGACAATGTGTCTTACAGCCGCCCTCTCCTCCTGCCTTCGTCTATACAAGTCATCAAACCACTTTTTGAAGTGGCAGTTAGAAATAGACGCACTAGGACACTGGTCATGTCTTTTCCTAAATTCGACAAAGTCAGAGTCCGCTTCCACAGCATGATGGACGCATGTCTTTATTTCAGAGACCTTCTTATACTCCCCAATGTGTTCCACCTGTCTCAAGTGCTTTTTGTATTCGGTCACTATGCATACTTTATCACATGAACATCTTGTGACGCTGTAGCGCGAAGACTTTGATAAAACCATGTTGAAGCTGCAAGATAAAAGTCATTTATTTACTACAGTTCTCACAAGAAAGAACTGTTTATCAGAAACATGTTTGTAATAAATGACATTGGACAGACAATGAAGACCCTAACTTTAAGACCCTAGTGTTAGAAAGTGTATCAGTGATGCCTGTAAGATCTGACTTTAAATCTCTAACTAATAACGTTTGATAGCAAACGTCAGACGACTTACCGTTGAACGGGGGAAACAGGAGTAAAATTGGGTGGGGAGAAGCGCCTTACATACTTCTCTCTCACAAAGACAGAATATGCCAATGTCCAAATTTGGTCATGTCTCCTTCAAACGATTTCATCTCACCATATTTGGAATGTCAACCGCCGATTTTCCTGACTGACGCAGGTAGTCAAGCTTACCATAAATGGGCATTCCCGCTTCGTTGTGACAGAATGACGCACGGCTCACGCTTCGTGATAGCGGTCTCTTTATCCAGAGTGGCAAGTTTGTATGACCCTCAAGTGAACTGAATGTATCCGAAGATGAAAAAGATGAAAAGATTGAATAGTTCCTAGCGTGTGATAAAATGCATGGAATGACAAACGTACAGATGCTCACAATGATACGTAGGGGCTTCACACCATTTGAATGTTTTCTTATATCATTATCATGCTCACTTTCGAAGAGGCTTGATTCAATGTTTCATTCGAAGGATGCTTGTAAAGTTCAATGCTGCATTCCCATGACATTTCAATTTTATGTGTTTATACAATTGTATAAGCTTTCACTGGACTCGCATCGTCTTATAAAGTGTTCGTTTGCGCAGCGCACGAAGTTATATCTCTCAATAACGTTGAACTCAATCTCGCACACACACACACATTGTCACTTTAAACATGACTGGAATACAGTTCTCCCACATCAACTTTATTTCTAACGTTACAAATGCTGAAAGGATTCCAACATTATTTTATACTTCCCCTATCTTACAAATACAGAAAGGATTCTAACATGATTTCAAACTTTACAAACATCAACTCTATTTTCAACTTTACAAACAGTGAAATGGTCTTGACTTTATTTTATACTTCACCTATCTTACAAACACTGAAATGATTCTGATATTATTCCTAACTTTACAAACAGTAAAATGGTTGTAACTTTATTACTAAGTCAATCCACTCTGTTTGAAGCCCAACTTTATGTGAAAAGAAAACGACACAGTATGTACATGATATGTTATTGAAACCCACACAGCTTTTTGTTACACTAACAATTCAGTTCAATGTGAGCTAGTCTTGTATCACTCATTTCATACGACATAACTTTTCACTTTACTTATTCCTACAATGTTACTACTATGTGTTCTAAACTTTATGAGATTGCTTTCACTTCTATCTCACACTTTCTTCATCATATAACCAAGTGAATGAAATTGATGATACATTATCTGAATAAACTCATTGAGTCACATTCTACACGAACAGATATTGCTAACATGGATCATATAAAACGCTAAGTCTTGTCATAGGGTTGACTATGCTATGGACTTAGTGATTTATCTATGTAACTTACACTTTTAAAACGCTAAATCCCTAAATCTGAACACATGGACACCTATCTTATGGATTTAAGGATTGAGGAGTTTTGCTGTATAATCTAGTAAACTTATGTCTCTGTCAGCATACGACTTTTGAAATACAACACTGACTGATGAATGGTGTTCATATATTCCTAGCTTGGATAACAAGAAACTTTCATGCGCTGACTATTATATATTTTCCTAATCAACTCTTTGCACACTTATTATTCTAATCACTAAGATGCATACAGTGTATTCAACTCTTCTATTGAACATGCATCAATCACCTTTCAGCTGACTGCATCAAATGTAAAGTGTATAACATAATGAGCATGTAACTATCTCTCATCGACAATATGAAATCTGTCTTTTCATCATGAAATTGAGTCTTGCGTTCAAAGTCATTTTATAAAGCGAACATATGCATCACGTATTCTACACTAAAAGAGATCGTTAATTTGTGTTATCCAAAACCCTAAATCCCTAAATCCAACGGTGGGTAACTTTTTTTTCCAACGGGATGGACTTCAGCAATTTAGCTATGTCATTCACAAATGGTTAAGTTAGTAAATGCATGTATACACTCTACAACAACAGTTATCATTGATGTATGTTTTATAAAACACTAAATCTCTAAATCCAATCGTGACTGTCATTTCCTGCATTACTATACAACATGTTGCTCTGATGACTCTTCCACCACCCTTACTCTTTCCATTTGACGGATGGTGAAGAAATAAAATTCATGACTTCACGTCTCATCCTCTCTCTACACACGTTTATATTTTACACCATGTGACTGCAATAGATCCTTGCTACTTATCATAGGGGTTTGAAACTTCGAACATGATGATTTCATGGCAGTTAGACCTTTGAAGATGTGTGTTGGACAAGTTTGACACTTATCATGAAGTTGCCTTCTCATCAGATGAATTTAATAAGAGCTTCTTCAATTTCTAAGATCCTTAAATCCAGTGTTTGTGTGTGCACAGTCTGTAACTTTTCTTTGTCAATAGGCTGGCCTACAACGAATTGGTGACCGGGACCTCGGAAGGACCAATGAAATACTTCGATTACTCGAAGTATTTCGGACGCTGAGTTCTCAGCAACGCCAGATACTCTAGCGCCATATCCCTGAACAAAGGGTTTTCTACAGGCTTTGCCTTTCTCTGCCTGCAAAGCAGCCAGGAGAAAGACTTTCCCCATCTTCACTCTGCATCTACAGCGGAGCTCAAGGGTTCGGCTCATATCAAAGAAAGCTATATCGAGTGACATTGCATCAAACGACCTGTATTTCATGAATGAGTGTGAACGTCTCCCTTATATTTCTCCAACATTTTTGTAACTGGCTAGCAAGGCATTGAAGCCTTGAACAAATCGGCAGTGTCCATGCTCTTGCAGCAAATGGTTTCTTGCGCGCGCGGAGTGCACAGTAACGAATTGTCATTGTAAGAATCCTTTCAGTCGCCCACGATAATCTCTCCGATGCTATAGCAATGAGCTGTATGGGAATCAGCTAGGTGGGAGGTCTGAGATGACGATAAGTTCCTGCATCCTTGTTCGTTGGACAGATGCGATAGAAAATTCAATGTGTATAGGGGGCAATGCGACAGACGGGTGCCAGAGAGCGTTATCATTCATCTTTGTGTTCTACTCTATCTGCTGAGGAGGCAATGTGTTTAATGCGACAGACGATCGCCAACCAGCTGCGTTGTCATTCATCTTTGTGTTCTACTCCATCTGCTGAGGGGCAGCGCGACAAACAGGCGACAGAGTGCGCTCGTGATTCTTTGTGTGCACAGGAGGTTTGGAAGAGTTATGACATCTGTTTCACTGATAGGTTTTATGATAAACGTTTTAGCTGCTTTTGAATGGCAGCGTGTTGAATATTGCAAGCATTATTAAATGTCAATCAGTGTGCCATTTTCACATCGTCTGCATTCGCACAGAAAATCACTTGATACAGGTTTCAATGTTGATTCTATTATCAACTTACAAGCAACGCACGATTCGTTTAGAAATGAGACACGTGTTGATTCTCTTCATTTGTCATGCACATGAAAAGCAAACTGACACATTTGATTCTAACCTTTACAATACTCATGGACAGTCCTAATGTAATGTTCACTGTTTCATACCCATGAAATAGATCCACTCTCGTCAACACAGACTTGTCACTCAGTCTTGATAATTCAATGACATTACATGCTTTGCTGTTTCCTACTGATGAGCGTGTTATGGTCCTCTACACAGTCTTGTTCATTTTGTTAGTTCAATGTACGAGTCACAACGTTGAACTGCATCTAAGACTTATGCGTTTCTACGGGTTTTTTATCAACTTTAAACGCGACTGCAATCTATGAAAGTTTTATCATCATAAAGTTGTTGTCACTCATCATGTAGTTTTTTACACCACGGAGTCTAGAGCTTCATGTTTACGAATTTCATTTGAATGTCAGAAAGTTGAAGTTAGAATATATGTTCATCTGTCTATGATGGGTGTAAACGTTCTCGATACACAGTTCTCCTTTACAAGTTTCCCGTAAAATAGTTGTGACACTTTTGTGAGGTACTCACTTAATCTAGCAGGTTGATTTTTATCTCACACATGTTTTGAGTGTTTCCTAACTCATATGCATTCCACTCTTTTAAGAAACGTTACAGGTTGTTATGTGTATACTTGTATGCTGTCAATGCAGACTGCAAAAACGTTTAACACTGTCTGTCTTTATTTACAAAACAGTCTGCACACGCATTCAATTTGATAAAGGCAAACAACACATTTAGTAAAGCTGGTACGCTAACGAGTGTGACTGCAGAAACATTTCATGAAACTTTTTTCAACGTTCGCTAAGTTTCACAACATCATGTCAAAGACTTCTTACAAAACTTATTTCAATGTTTGCGTTTAGACTTTTAAGGGAACATGTGCTTCACGTATTCTACACTATCGGTTAACGCGTGTGATATAAAACCCTAAATCCAATCGTAGATGACCCTACCCTTGGATTATGGACTTTAGGACCCACGCGATTCAATGTCATGGAACTAGCTCTCACACACTCAACGTTTGTGACAAGACTTAACCTGGTTTTATAAAACATTAAACACTGTAGTACTTACCATAAGACCTTTTTAAACAATCTACACAGTGCAGTAAAACTTTCTAGTGCTGTGGTGAACACTGTTTTCATGTAACATTCTAAACTCTCAGTCTCACTGGAGTGGAAAACTGCTTTTAGTAAACCTGATGAAGTATTCAGCAATCTAACAGTTATGGAGTTTGAATTTTCTAATAGGGAAGCATTTGGCAACTGTCTCCACTCAACATAAAACTTTCTAACACCGTGAAAGTAAGTTACAAGACAATCTACACTGTACAGGAAAACCTTTTCGATAAAGCTTTCTAGTGCTGTGATGAGTTCGGTCAGTCATAAAACTTGAATGATCAAACTTTACTTTCAGAAACGTGTGTTGTGGTAAAAAATATTTGACTACACTAACGCTTACATTTTATGACATTTGTGTTTCATAAAACGCCATGATCAAACTTTCAAACTATAAATCAACCTGTGTTGCAGTGAAACGTTTGTACAACATGATATACTTTCTGACTACACTCACGAATAAAACTTCGATGATCAAACTTTACTTTCACAAACGTGTGTCACGGTAAAACTATTTGATACATCACCTGTGTTGCAGTAAAACTTTCGTACAACATGATACACCTTCTGACTACACTAACAAGGGCTTGTTCACTAGCGAAGAGAGAAATGAGGTTGTGGTTGCGTGTGGCGCATGAATGCCCCTTCCAATTCATTCCATTCATCATTTTGTCTCCGTGATAGAGACAGTTCCTAAAAGAACTCATGGCCCATTCTCGCATGTATGGCCAACTATCGGGAGACAAGTGCAATGGAGATTTTATGAGGCAACCTGTGGCAGATAGCTAAACGTCGCCCTGGCGGTCAGAGTACAACGTTGAGATGAAAGGCAACCACTTGCAAACATGACGCAGAGAGGTTTCACCAGGGTTACAATTGCCGAATATCCCGTGCAGTACTCATCGCTACGGACTTCACCGCTGTCTCGAAAGAACGCCCACCAACAGGAAGTATGACACCGAAAATCTCCGTGACTTGCACCGTCAATGACTTGATAGCCAGACATGAAAACCGGTGGAGTTATTTGCAAGAGGTTGGTAAGTCGTTGCTTTGATCAGCTTGATAGCAAGCCATGATTCACAAGCCTTTTGCAATGGAGATGTTTAGATGCCACCCATGACAAGATAGCTAAGACTCAACCGATTGGCGTTCAAAGTGCTACGTTGAGAACTGTGTCAAATGCCCAACATGAGTTGCCCCAGAGGTTTCGGTGTAAAATATGACACACTCCCTTGCCACACTTATCACTACGGCATCATCCGCCGTCCCGAAGGAACACCCTGTCAGTGGAATATTACAGCAAAACTCTCCGTGTCATGCTCGCATTCAGTGAAAAGCCGCTTGTATCATGGAAAGACTGGCTCGTACACACTTATACATGCCTTCATTGACTTCAGCAGGGTCGAAAACCCCAGAAAACCTCCAAAAATAATGAATTAAAATTTTTCAGCATTTAGCACTACTTATGAAATTTTATAATGAAATTTTATTATGAATTTTATAGTCTGTCAATATAGATCTGATCAACAGCGATCGAACCTTTTTTTAATCAAGTCAAAAGGACTTGTAGAAGCAAAGTTATAAGCCTTTAAAGTTTTGGAGTCTTTTATGGCCTGGAGACGAAGGCCATCTCCTGGCTAACCTTTAAGTCTGACGCCTTAGCTGATATCAGCAATGAAATTTTCTAAGTCGGTTTCCTACGGAAACCCGAAATTTGGAATGTCCGATGCTATCATCGGAGCTTCAGAGAAACGACCTACCTTTGAGAATCTCTCTCGTCTTAATGACAAGTCTCAGTCGGTTCCCAGCTTATATACATGTAGTTTGTGGCGATCAACTGATGACGTAATATCCATCATCCAAAAACTTTAAACACGTCTATCTCCGGTTCTAGAGCTCCGATTAACTTCAAATTTTGACAGTCACGTTTTCTCGCTCTCACCTTTCATTTACGCCATCCCTCGACTCTCTACGATGACCAGAAGCCGAGTTGAAAAAACTCTTGTAGTTTTTTCAAAAGTTCCAAAATCTTAGAAAATGCGCAAACATTCGATTTTAAACATGCTCTCATTTGGAAACGAAACCTTCCACAGATCTGAAAAGATAGGATCCTAGAGAACAAAGTGCGGTCTTGCCCCTAAAAGAAACCCGAGCTCTTCATTCACTTCCAATCATCCGCTATTCATCTCCAAAGGTGGCCACAATTTAACATTTTCACGAAAAAATCCCGTGTGGAGACCCAGTGTGAAGAATATTTTCGACTTTTTCTCTCCGATTTACTTGAAACTCACCCTCTAGATGCAGAATGTCACGCTGATTCCAAATCTGGTCTCTGTTTTCCCGTCCGAGGCTTCGTTCACCCGCTAGAGCCATCTTCGTAAAATTCTAACTCTCGTTTATTCGGTGATGGGCAAAAATCTTAAAGTCACTCCCAAGCCTCAACCAAGGAAGATAGGACCAAACTGAGCTTTCCACTGCATTTTTCTCACTCTTAGCTCTCAAATGAGCTACTGCACGACTTTCAACGATCTCTAGAACCAAAGTTGGAAGTCTCGTTCCAGAGGGGGGACGTCCTCAAAATTTTTTCTCTCCGATTGAGCTGGAAACAATCTTCCTAACCCAAAATTTCACGTAGATTCCTAATCTGCCCTCCGTTTTTCCATCTGAGGCCTCCTTCATGCCGAAACATGGACTTTCTCATCCCAAAACGACCAAAACCCACCTTTTCTAACTCTATCCTTCCTAGATTCCTATCCTTGCCGCCTTCCTCCCTTCCAGAGGGGGGGGGGTAGGGAACAGTTTTCTCCTCACGGACCCATTCCTCCCATCACATCCTTGGCCCTCTCCTTCCTCTCGCCAGAGGGGGGGCTGAGTCAGCATGATGACTCATCGTTGCTCATTTTGCACTTGCTTTTGTCAGGGAATTACTACTGATATTTGTTATATAAGGAGCTTTCGATCAGGAAATAAGTGAGAATTTTGCTCTTTACAGGTGAAAACGCTTGATGATTCTGACAATGTGAAGCCATTATGCATCATTCTTAAGAAGAAGCGATGGTATTGGTTCCATTCAAAATTAGAGCCCACAGACTCCAAAGTCATCAACTTGGCAAAAACTGACACAACCCCACCAGAAATTCCCATCAAAGAATCATCAAAAGTGGCCGATTTTATTTCATCGGGTTCTTTCAGTGCAAAAGGTGAAATTGGCGGAAGCTTAGCGAAATTGTTTCAAGTGAAACTATCAGCTTCAGACGACATCAAATTTGATGCTAATCTCGGAACTGTATTGATGAGTTTTGTCGATGTAAATCAACTTTGTAAAACTTTATCAAAAATGTAAGCAAATACATAATTTTAATTGTTTATTCCCAAGCAATGTTTGGGAGTGGGATTACTAGTTTGGATGCATGCTAGTATTGAAAAAGTAGAATTTTTCGAATTAATTAAGTTCAGAGAAATTGGGATATTTTAAATCAGTGCAAGTATGAAAGTAATATATTGTATGCAGTTTCTCATTTTCAAAACCTGATTAACACTTCCACAATGAAGGAGGAGAGGAGTCATTGAGTCAGTTGTTGATGATTGGATAATAAGAACCCTTCGATGGGTTTAATGTCGCAAGCTTCGCGTTAAGCAAATGCCAAACCCGTTTATAACAGAATCGTCGAGCAAGCATAATAGACATTCATTAAAATCCCTTTGATCATCTCGTTCACACAACTCAATAGGGTATTGGACTATGTTGTGTAATTTAGTTCTATTATTGACTGTGGATAGGGATCAAGCCTGTCAATTTGCACTTTTCTAGGGCCCAATGACACAGAACAACATGTGGAGCAATACACCTCAAGTTGCTAAGCATTCATCGGAATTCTTGTTTTAGAAGGCACTGCCCCGCTACGTCCGGCTCAATGTGAGAAGGCATCGTTTTCGTAATTGAAAATCAACTATTGAATTGGGCCAACTTGACAATCAATTCTGAGAAAATGTTTTCGCATATATAGAGACGAATATAGATGCAGCAGGGAACTTTTTGGCCTTTTTTTTATTATGTCTTATTTTATTTCAGATATGATATTCAAATGAATGCAATGTTTTCGGTAATTTTCTTCGGTGCATAGCTGTTTTTCATAGAATTATACCGAATTTACTGAAAAAATCATCCACAAATCAATCAATTAATCCGGTTTAGTATACTGGCTTAACCCTATCAGGAACGGGGGCCCCCTTATCAACTTCTTTTTATATCTCCTTCAATTTTTTGTGACTTTTAGTTTATATGTATGTTGAACTTTCAGTAAAAGTTTGGGCAAAATTGACGTACTGTAAGGTCATTTTAAAAGGTCATTTTTAAAAGTACTTTCTAGAAAATTATTGGTTTTCATTTTGAGTAGCATTGATTAAAATTATTGATATAATATTTCTGTATCATATTTACATGATGTTTATGCATGCGCGATTTATGATTGTTAACACACACATTCATCTCATCTCCCAAAATGAGTACATGTACATTGTACATGTATAATTGTATATGTAATGTATACATGTAGATGTAAATGTAAAATGTGAAAATAAGAAGTTTTGATGTGAATTTTTAGATATGAAACCCATAGATTGATGCAAAATACGTATCACCATTCGGAAGATCGCATTCGGAATGTATGATAGCCTTGTCTTTATATCGAATAAGTCATTGCAACGAGACATCTGTAAAAATAGAAAAATGCAATAATACATGAAAAGACATTAACTACTTTCAAATTTCAAATTGCTATTTATAGTACTAAGATTAAGGCAGAATATCATGCTTGTAACACCATATAGATATACTTGAGTAAAAGTTTGCATAAATACTTTAGTTGTAATTAACAATTTTTGAAGAGTCAAAAATGTATATAGATTCATGAAAAATGAAAAAAATTGAAAATACAAATTTTAAATTTTGGTTTGAAGATCTTCGAATCATGTAAAATAGGCACTACCATTCGAAAACGGAGACTCGAAATATGTAGTGACACTATTTTCAAAAAGTTTTATCCATCGGAACATGGAAAATTTGAGGGGGTCCCGGTCCTGCGACGCCAAAAATCGCCCAGTCCTGATAAGGTTAAGTTCCCTGCTGTTCGCTGTTGGTCAGTCCTTTTACTGCTTTTCTTCTCCATTCATCCATGTTAGCATTTATCCTCTACATCTTCTTGGATTAAACTTTTCCACTTCTTTTGCTGGTCGGCCTCTCCTGGAACTCCTGCGATTGTCATCACTTTCTTCAGCTCCTCATCCTCCTCTCGACGCATGACATGTGCGTACCACCTCAGTCTCTTTCGTCAAAATCATCCAGAGAGTTTACTGAAAAGGAATGACGATCTTACTGGCTAATTAACGATTCGATTCCTTCCAACTTAACTAATATCAATAGTAAGGGCTAATATCTCAGATACTAATTGTATGTGAATAAGACTCGAAAAACAAAGGTGTGCAGCATTTTTGTCAAAAATGATTATGTCAGCCTTGTGAATCTTTAATCTCCTGACCGTCTGAACCTCAATGCTTTTGTGATGAATGCACAGTCAGAGGTGATAACTATGTCGGCGACTGTTCATTTTCAAAATTTCGGAGGATCAGATGATTTTTGGTAGACTTTTTCCAATCGCATTCCGATAAAAATGAGAAAAATCGAATTCACTGATTTCAAAGTGGCCCTATTCGGATTTTAATTTTTACTACGTGGCATTGTATTATTAACTGGTGTTTACAATCATGTGCATTTCAAAGGAATTGCGATCGATATTTCTAGAAATTTCGAGTAGTCTAAGATAGGCCTTCCATTGGCACACTGGTTTTGCTTTTGAAATTTGCTTTACTCCAGGGTATCAGAAGCTATTTATACAGCTGTACTTATTATTTTGCATTTACAAAGCATCTATAGCGTAACTTAATAAGATTCTATGTCATAAAGTAGGAATGTAGTCTCCCGTAATTGATAAGCCGTCTGGTCCTGTAGGCCTACTGACTTCTAAATATCAAAATGCAATGATGTAGCAGTTGAAAAACTTGTCAGTGTTATGTAATCTGTGAACATAATACACTTACATGTAATAGATCTATCACTAATTGTGCAGTTTTAGAAGGCCTATCATATCTATCGTTTTATAGCGTAGACTACAATAACTGGATAGTTTCGTTTATTTTCGTTAATATTTTATGTTATATCAAATAGTGTTAGAATTTGCATTCCAGTTGAACAAGCAACTTCATGCATTGATGTCACCGTAACTACCGTGTAGGTGGTGTCTAAAAGTCAAAATAAGTGATTTCAGGGCAGTTATTTTTCGGTGAACGTGATTTTTTTCGAGAATTTGTCACCAAGAAAAAATAACATGTCAATTTTTTGATTTTGAATTTGATTTTCTTTGGTAAATTAGATATGGAAAACTGTGCATAAATTATAAATAATAAATTTGTAATAACATATCTATTATAAAGAATAAATTACATTTTGCAGGAAGATCGACACTGACAATGACTTTGTGCGAACATGTGCGAACAGCAGCTGGAAACGCTCCAGGTCCCTCGCTATTGTGACCGAAACTTGGTACGTCGAGAAAGGGGGAAAATTGACTGCGGCGGTGGATTGGAAAGCTGAGGCAAATGTAAGTGATAAACATAATGAAACTCTTTTTATTAATCATTCCTAAATCACGGTGGACAACACAGCCTATTTCAGTGGGATTCTCATAGAGATAATGGGATCGAAAACAGCTACTCAACAGGAGACAAGGAAGCACAATATTTAGCATCAGGATAGCATAAGACATTCTTATAAAAACTAGTTCATTCAGAACTGTCAACATGGGTCGGCAAGATTTCTAATGTAATTTCATCAGGAGATAAAATGCATTTCGCTTGCAAACTTTAATGAAAGTCTAGTTCCAATTTTTATGTTGTCTCTGTGGCACAGTGGTTCAGTGCTTGGACTATCGATCTTTTGGTTCAGAGGTCGAGTCCCGAAAGTGCCATTGGAAGTCGACAGGATGGGCATCCGGACTAAAAGTACCACAACGCTCCATAAGTCTAAAAGTTAAAAAGCATTCGAAATTTGACGAAAAACATTTTGGCGTTCAGAAAATTCGAGAGTCGATATCATAGCTGGATATCTTTTTGACCAGTGACACAATAATGAACTTACTACTGTGCTCACAAGCACAGCTCTTATGAATGCTTCTTCTTGATAAAAAGAATCATAACTAAAACATCTAAAATAACATCATTGAACATTTGAAATTGGAATCGACATAATTTGATGTTCAACTTGTGTATTCAGTCAAACGTAGAATAAATGGGGGATTTCGGGGTGTTGTGTGAAAGAAAACATTGTAAATAAGAACATATGGTGTTTCTGACTACGCAATTAATTTTTTTCAATTTTTTTTGCCACAAACCAGATGTTTATGAAAAATTTGACCGCTCTTTTTGTAATTGTGTTTTTTCATGAGCAAGTCATGCTTGAGCACCAATTTATATTTAGGCTGTGGTGATGTAGCATGTTAAATAATCTTCGACAAAGCAAAAGCGGTTGGCTGAAATATAGGCCTATTACACACTTTCTAGTAACAGTTGATTTTGTATGCACACTTATGGTTTGGAATTATGGGCCAACCCACAATTCACGGCAATACCTTAAAAGTCGCCAGAAAATATATTTTCCTTCATTCTACTCAAGCGCAAACATAGCCAACCGGAAAATGCGTTAGTACGTTGTTGTGAAAGGTCACCGAAAGATTTGCAGAGGTCTGCGCCGACGATATGTTATCTCACGTAATTGCTTGGATTGCTGTCGCAAGCTGCAATATTGTCATGTCAGTGTTTTTATAGCATATTTACATCTAATGAAGTTTCAAACTAATGTTCAGAAATTTGGGTAGATAATCAGCTAGAACGATCATGATTGGGTTTCGAGCAGTTTACTGCCTTCGTTTGGAATTAATAAATCTGCCATTGTTAATTTGCTGCTCTCACGCTGATTATTTTCAATCATAGCTTTGATTATCATGACCTCGCATAGCAAGAGGGCTTAATTGAAGCTTTAACGTTACTACTACCCCAAATTGGGGGCTTGGGCGGTGCTGACTTTCTGGAGCGCTGTGGTACTTTTAGTCCGCATGCCCTTCCTGTCGACTTCCAATGACACTTTCGGGGCTCAACCTCTGGACCAAAAGATCGCTAGGCCTTTCACTTAACCACTGTTCCACGGTGGCCACACTTCGTCAAAATTAAAGGTGTGCCGGTTAACCACCTATCTAAAGCGGTCAATCAAATAAGTTAATCGCTCTTACGTGTAGGGAGCATCTTAAATTTGACTTTTGTGGAACATTATTAAATTAATGTCGCATTTGTATGAATATTTACGGGTGGTCCATAACACCCCAATAGGTGAACTATGACGCCCTCGAAGTTTTGAAAATGGCAAATTCGTCTCTATTCAGGAAAGTTCCTCTACAGCAAAGTGAATGCGGGTGTTATGGAAAAATGACATGCGGATCCTTGCGTCTGTGTCCATAGCAAGTGATAAGGCAAAAAAGTTGATCCTAGAGCAGAATTAGTGGTCTCTATGACCCTTTAAGCTCAGGTGGCAAAAAAGAATCGTTCATGTGCTACAGATGAAAATGTCGAGACATTCACTAAAGTATTCGACTCATTTGATTGTTGTTGCATGTAACCTGAAATTGTGGCTCAACGATATATTCACGAAGACTCTCCCGAATGCGCCCTTTCTTTGATCTATTTAATTTTGATGCATCATTATTTCACTGGAAACTTACCTGAGCTTCGTAACGCATGTGAGGAGGGTGGCATCTGCTGACCTGGTAAAACGTTTAGCCAGGTTTACCCCTGTTTAAACCCTGGTTTAAACTGAAACGCCCTCTGAGATCCGGTAAACTAATCTAATATTCTTATTATTATTTAATGAACTTTCACAAAGCATTGACCAAGCATGCATTGTTTTTCAAAAATCCAATTTTATATCAATTGTCGTCAGTAAAGGCTCCGCCAAGTTGTCAGCAATGAATTTGATTTTCCCTTCAAAATGT
Organism: Prostheceraeus crozeri; assembly: GCA_907163375.1. Classification (NCBI taxonomy): domain Eukaryota; kingdom Metazoa; phylum Platyhelminthes; order Polycladida; family Euryleptidae; genus Prostheceraeus; species Prostheceraeus crozeri. Next base: position 1,088,353 of record CAJQUW010014991.1, read on the forward strand.
TACGATATTTATTTACAATGTAATTACGAAATCATTACATACGTGGAATAAAAATTTCATAGCAGCTATAGGCATCGTAATAAAGATGAAAGTGTGAGTACCAATTTTCAATGTAATTTGGATTTCACATGAATGTACATGCCAACATCCAGTAATATGATTCAAAATTTGCCCTTTTTTAGTTTTAGTAGTATGACAATTTGTGTAGTACCCCAATTAATATAACATCATGATAATCATGCTTTTTTGCCGCATTATTATAATAATTGTTATATTATAAAAATATATATTTTTTTGTGTTTGAATTATTTGAACTATGTATAAATCATATGTCAAGTTTATATGCAATTATGATGCTTACAGCGCGGGAAGAATGTTGATAGGCTATTATTGTCAGTTAGAGATACTGGAATTACTCTCCAACAAATTTTATTGGCGAAAAAAACATGGCTTTAGAAAAAGTAAGCAAGAAGACAGAGAACCACATGCTCAAAAACCAGACTTGCGCTGATGCCGCCCGAGTCGCATGAATATGTGTTTGTTGCACGAAACATTAGGCAGTTTTTTATTCTCGTACTTTTTTTCCATGTTATGTCGCCAAAAGAATTTGTTGGAGAGCAATTCTAGTATTGTGTCTGACAATTGTGACATCCTACACTTACACTAAGAGATGATAGAGTAGAACTTTGATCCACAACGGAGATAATCATTGCATGCAAGTACGAGATGCACAACTAGCAACTTTTTACTCAAAACGTAATCTCATCCTCTAAATTACCGCACTACTATAGCAAATAATATCATGAAAAGAAATTAAAATCCTCATTATCATCATGAGTCGCGAAGTTATTACAGCACTGGCTCGAAGCCACTTCCTCAGTCTATTTCTGAGTGCGGGTTGGTGCAGTATCGCCGAACTGAATTTGCGTTCAACTGGCGGCATTCGATCTAGGACAGCTTGCAACTTTTAGCATTGCATCAGGAAATTGCCTTGCGTCTTGGTGTGTCCTTTCGTCTGGCGAGTGTGTCTCTTACGTATCGCCATTCGCCAGTAGTTCCGGGCTAAAAACTGTGTATCTGGACTAGTAAAATTTGCATGACATCATACAAAATTCGACGATATGGAAGCATGTGAGATTTTAAGACAGGGTGGCCTATTTAACCTGGTGGGTTTTACGTATGTTTCACCCATGTTTCCACACCCTGTTTAAACCGGGTTTCAAAAGGGTGCTTAAACCATATGCCACCCTGCATGTAAGTCCCAAGTCATATTCAAACATAATGGCTTCAAAGTCGTTTGGATACGTCCTTAATTGCAGCATCGTATTAGTGTTTCTGGTCAATGGCTGAGTCTCTTCTTCAGGGTTTCTTGTGTGAGCATGTTGCTTGATATATAACAGATATTCGGCTCGAGATCACAGACTGTAGAGGTATAAGATTCGCACTGACGAAGTTAACTTTTAGCGTTAAGAGAATAGCAGAGCAGCCCCAAACACAAGGGTGTGGCTAACAAAGCTTTGACTACAGAATATAATGGCTCAATGGATCATATTTGGCTAACCTGTCAGAGGTTTTGTCGTGATGGACGATGCCTCAAAAAGCTATGAAAAGTGGGTGATCACTGATCTAACTGCTACAATTGAGCATCCAAGGTAGCATGCTGCTCAAAAGTGCAATGTGGTAGGATGGTGCGACTGATATTGCTCAATTTTATTATCGACATTGTAAAATAATGATATTAAGTATGACTCCGAGGTCAATGCACCTTCCGACCGAAAAAATAGCAAGATCATGTGGTTGAGAATCAAATATATATATATATATATATATATATATATATATATATATATATATATATATATATTGTCCCACTTCTTTATTGTCCCACAAAGGCGGTGAGCACATTACAGAGGTGAGAAACAAACAAAAATAAGACACTTATCTAAATGGGTAGAATGAGCTATTTACAGTATTTTATAAAAGAATCACGAAGACGAACGTTTTTTGTTAATGGACGCTTCAGTTCACAATGATTTCTGGTTCTTTCACTGACTCGTTTATTGAAAAATGATCTCAAGGGATGCGATGGAGACAACAAAACATTTTCAAACATTCGTTGATACATTAAATCACCTGCTAAGAATAATGATGTTTCATGAAGGTTTTTGCCGATGATTTTGTATATCCTTCTCTCGACACTCAACAACTTCCTGCGAATATAGTCAGGCACATTACAAAATATGCAGTATGCTTTGAACATCAGGGAGGCAGGAAGGACATCCAGATCTTTTAAGTTGCAATATAAGATACACTCTCCTGGACGCCTTTTTGACAATACACTCGATGTGATCATTCCATTTTAGACTTCGAGAAAAAACAAGGCCCAAAAATAGAAAACATTTTGTACGACGGAATTTTCGGGAAAGTTGACTGCAGTTGTCTGTAATAATGTTTTGGCAACGATATCCATAAGATGATACTTTGATGGGTTCACACTTAAGCCATGCTGTTGAGTCTACTGGAAAATGTTTTTGCGTTCCATCTGCAAATTGTCTTCTGAATTATTTCGCATGAAATGCAGCACAGTTAAGTCATCCGCGTATTTGATACAAAGTTAATTTTCACACTTAGCTGACATTGTGTCTATTACTTAAGTAAATAACAGCGGACCAATAGCGCTTCCTTGAGCCACACCACTAGATATGTTTTCCCATGAAGAAGCATTTCTATTTGCTCACACTCTCTGTTGCCTGTCTGTCAAATAACTTACAAGCCACACTATGATTTCAAAGGGTAGTCTGAGAGTGATGCATGCTTCAATAATGGTGGAATACAGAAGTTTATCGAACGCCTTTGTCAAGTCTACTGCTGCAACACGAACCGCTCCTGAACAATGGTCTAGATGCTTTAAAGTGTGCAAATAAATGAATTACCAGGCATAGGGATGTACGCAATTTGGTTCATACTCAATTTGTTAGTGATATTAGGTAGCAAACACTTCGAAACTACAAGTCTCAACTACTTTCGATACTATAGGGAGTAACGAAATCGGTCGATAATCATCTACGTTTGATGGATTGTTTTTCTTGGGAATTGGAATTACATTCGCTCTTTTCAAATAATTCGGAACATATCCTTCTCGAAGACTCATATCAAAAATGAAAGTTATGACCGGGGCCAACGCAGCAGAGTTGTTACGAAACACCCAATGTGGTAATGAATCAGGACCACACGACTTTCATTTCAAACACTGTAATTGATCAGCGACTTCATAGATAGTAACTTGAAGTGATTATGCTGGAAGGTTGCACAAATCGAGAGTTTATCAGTCAAATGAGTCAACCTCATTCTGAAAATATGACAGAAAATGCAAACTGAAGGCATCACATGATATATGAGAGCACTGAGGCTTCCATTCCTTTATCTTACCAGCAACTTTAACAGCATTCTATAATTTATTTGGATTACCAGATCGAACGGCATCATTCAAGTATTTTGACTTGAGATAATTTATGTGTCGAATCACCTCATCACGGAGACGCAAATATTTCGCAGTTTGTCTGTTCGTATTCGCGGCATCACGATCACTAATCAATACTTTCAATGACAATTTTATCCAAGGTTGCTGATTAGATCTAATGCGAACAACTCTTTCAGGGAAATATCTTTTGAGTAAATAAGAGAGACACCCAGCCAGGGTGACCACTTGGTCCGAATTTTTGGACCAGTCCGATTTGGTCAGAATTTCGGGGAAGGTCCGAATTTGCCAATTATGTAATTCATGGGTATTTTTTCTTACTACTTACCCTAAAATAAAAATTGAGCAGCTTATTGAATTAATTTATTCTTTAATTTACAGAAATATTTTAATCTGATGTTGAATATGTATAATGAATATACCATTTTACAAATTCATTTCAGTTTTCGTTTTTATCCAACAATTTCAGACTTCGACAAAAATTCAGTGTGCTCATCGAATGAGCGGAAAGTAGATATTGCATAAGATATGCGCTAAAACAGAAAGTTTCTCCTTTCAGATGACGCTAATTATCGCTTCGTATGATCGTTTCTTCACAGATTGCGCGATGCTCTATAGTGCCATTTTTTCTTTTATTGATATGAAAACTTCGTTTGTCGTAATCCCTGCATATCGGTAAATTGCGATATCAATTTATATCAATTATTGATTATTATTTATATCAATTTATACCTAGTTATTAAAACTGCCGTTCAACAGTTTCCGGTTTTGGAAAAGCTCTGTGCTTTGGAGAGTGAAAATTGCAAGTTGATAGAATGTTTGGCAGATAATGATCTTCTGATAAATTTGGATCAGTTCTTTATTCATATGAAGCCCGTTTATGAATTCACAAAGAAAATGCAATTTTTGAATAGAAATATTCAACAGTTGTTGCTGATGCTGTTAGAGTTGCTCTCCAAGCTGCTGACTCGACTGGGACACAACGTCACCTTGTCAATGGATAACTATTTCAAAACGCTTTTCAAAGATGACAAAACGCCTCTGCAATTCACTAGCAAATCAGATGACTTCAAATATTCGAAGGACATACCAGCTGTGTATTCACATTTGTGCAAATCAGACAATGCGAATCTGGAACGTATCAAAAAGGAGTGGAAACTGTTAAATGAGGCTATTTTTCGCAGCATTTTGTACCGTTTCATGCCATTTCTCAGCTCCATGATTTCGAGAAAGTGCTATGTTCTATTCAAGAACATCAAAATCTTCAGTGATACTACAGTCAAGAAGTTGAAAAGTCTCGCTGACGAGATAAAGCTATCTCCAGTTGATGTAGGAGATGAATATGCCCGATTGACCGTACATGTACACGGGAAAGACGATGAATCCCTAATCGATCTTCATGGAAAAGGCAATCTTTCCGAATATCCTCTTCTGACAAAAATGGCTACTACTTTGATGGTGATTTGTCCGCACAACATGATGGTAGAGATGGTAGAAGCCGGTTTCAGCAAAATGAAGTTTTTTGAAGACGAGTATCAGTCAAACTTAAGTCTAGAAATGTACAATGCATTTCGCTCTGTGGGAGACCATTTTCATCGTGACTCATACGAAGACTTCGAACCAACAGCCTCTTTATTGAACAGCATAAGTTTTGCCAGTAAGGAATACAAATTATTTTGTGAGCAAAACAATACAACGAACCGGAATCGAACTGCGATCGCTGAATCCCTCAGGAGAGTTTTAAAAGAAAGACCAACAAAGAGCTTCAATCGGAAATGGTGGCAGCGGATCAAGATATTCGTGACGCTGAAGCTGCTCTTGTAGCAGCAAATCGCCGCAAAATCGAACTTGAGCAACAGAGTAACAGTGACTTAGAGCGCCAAGACCGAATTTCGGATGCAATTATTTCAAACATGTTTGGAAATTGAATTGTTAGTGAAAAAAGTCGTACGAAATAACGAAGAATAAATTATTTTGTGAGTATCCGTGATTTATAATATAACAGAAAAATTGTATATGTTCGCATGCCTTATAATTTGCATGTGAAATCGGGCAATGCAACAATTTTGAAAATTTTCATTCAATTGTTCGTAGAGGCTCAATTTAATCTAGAATAATATCGATCTGCCACAGATCCTACAATACTTTCTTGGTTACTTCATACGACTACGTGGTCTTTTTTGTTAAAGTTCAACATTTTACTTGTTTTTTCGTGTGTTTATTAGCGACCAATATTTTTGAGCAGTTTTTGAGTCTATCAGCATGACGTGTTTATGAGCAGTTTTTGAGTCTATTAGCATGACGTGTTGTAATAGCTTTGATTTACAAAGTGAATGATATAAACTTCTCAACAATCGTAGTTAATTTGCGAAATAAGAGACAGAGACCATTCATTTTAGAATTGAGTATCTGATCAGAAAAAATAGAGAGTCAATGTTGAAATTACCCATTTATTTTGATATGATAATTATTTTGTATAAATCAATCAACTATGCAATCTGTTTTTCATATTTTTCCGCTTTCCATAAAGAAGCAGACGTACATGTAGTAACTGTTTTAGTATTTATTACTGTTTTGGTATTTCAAATTCAATGGTCTCTTTAAATTATTTTGCAAATGTGCTACATGTATTTAATTCTGTAATTTGATATTTGCCGATTCATTCAACTTATTGTTAAAACTTTCTCGATATGACTGGAAGTCGTATTTGCATTTTGTTTTTCCAGCATTTAACTGAATTACTGCCTGCATTTATTTGTTTTATATGAGATGATGGAATACATATGAAATTTTTCATGATATTCTATGTTTTTCTTTGTATACATTTCATTTGGATAAGTACTGCTATAGTCAAATCATCAAAATTTAAAATTTATGTGACGTCATTGTGGGACAGACTATGGTCCGATTTTCGGTCCTCCTGAAGTGGTCACCCTGCACCCAGCAAACATTTCCGTGGCACTATCCAGAGTCTCACAATCGTTAATATGAGAAATCCAATCAGTACTGCTCACATCCTGGCAAAAGACAGCTATATTGGATTTGTAAAATTTCCGACAGTACACAGCAAAGGTAGATCAGCACAGGCCGCTGTCTCCGCTCTCTGTCCGACCGTCTGCCACGACGACAAATTTTGTCGTAAAAAAGGTAAAAATGCATCATACGTGTATTTACAGAGGATCAATAGAGTTTCAGTAACTTTTAGACCTCTTACATGACGCTTAATTGATTGAGCATCTGGTATCTCAAGTTAAATATTTTTGAACTTTTGTTCAATAATTATTTGAACGTGTTATTTCAAAGAAACTATCTAACCAATGAATTGTGGAATACAAATATCGTATACTCATGAATTATGAACCTGGGAGCAATACTGAGTTTTAACTAAAATCCTTTAAACGAACACCAATGTATTTTACATTTTAGAGGATGTTATGTTGATATTTTTTTATTGTTTTGGGCTTTGACTTAGTTATGAGCATAACAAAACGTGTTAATTTTCTTTGATATCGAAACATGCGCTACGTGTTGCCTTTTTCCTTTTTAACAGGCATTGGCGATCGTCTTTAACTTTTGGATTTTGCATGGACATGCAGCATGTATCTGACACCAAGAGCGGAAACAGATATCAAATGATAGTTACATTTGGGGGTTTATCAGCTCGATTTAAGGATCACTTCCCCATTATCAATGTTCTTTATATTTCAGGCCACGACTCCTGTAGCCGCTGCTGCATCAGGGAGTATACAGTCAACGAAGGAGTTCAATTTCACCCTGGAAGCCGGGACAGCAGTCGCGTACAAAACACTTGATCTTGAAATTGATATGACTACTGGACAAATAAGAGGCGTTCCAGATGTATTGGGAGTGAAGACAGGGTGTGGATTTTGTGCTTCTTCACGGGATGCAGTGGATGGAGATGGTGAGGCTAAGTCATGTTAAACATTGTTTTACTGTTCTTATGCTAGTGTCACACTATTGTTTGCCAACCTTGTGGAATGGTGCGCTTTTTCATGAAGAATAATCTGAAATTGTTTCGATGTATTTTTTGAAGATTTCTCTGTAAAAAGATTTTTTGCCTTTTATATACACTTAAAGCTTATTGTTCAGATGTCGAAATATCAAAGATCTGGAAGAAATTTCTTTGAATAGAATCTGCATGACTGACTTTGTAATTATCATTTTTCTTAAACGGTATCCTTAATACACCATTTTGACATATATGTGGATATTTTGGTAATCTAAAGATGGAAGAATTATTCTCCTACCATTCGGATCTTGCAAGTACGACCGGTCAAGAGCAAGCGCAGACGCTTATTTTAACCCCATCTATACCGGCCTCTGAGGCGTTTCGAGATCCGGGAGGGGGCTGATTCGGCCACTTCTCCTTAACTTCTAAAATGTTGTTCGGAATGCCATGAAGACCACGGTGCGCATATTTAGTGCGTGAAATTTCTAACGGTGATATTCATTTGCTCTAACTCGTCCATCTTCGCACTATAAATGGAAATTTAAAATCACCAATTTCAACATATTTTCGGCACATTTCTTGGTTATTGCATGGATTGAAATGTAGAGAATGATTTTTTGCAAGAATGGTTACGAAGCAATATGAATATAAAATATATGGTTTGGTTTTGCTTTTTCTGGTTTATCTACTTAAAATAACCAAACTACGTTCATACAGTCATGCATAAGAAAATTGTAGAATATTGCTTTTATCGATAAGTGACGTCATTTTTTCGACTAGACGAGAGTTGCGTGATATTATTCATTTTCAATTTTCTGCAACATGATGCTAATGGCGTCATCTTCATCGTGACGTGACCAGTTGATCGATTTCTAAAACCTTCTTAATTCTGGAGCAGATTTTTTAAATACGCCAAATTTAGGAACAGCAAAATTTTATTCTGCCTGAATTCAACATATTATGAATTTGATAGGGAGATTAAGTTTAACTTTTGGCTTTTTTTAACTTTTTTGATTAAGTTTTCATATAGAACCCGCACAAAACAGGGCGACGAGTTAACTCGGGCTCAGTTTCTCTTTGCATTACCACTTTTGAAGTCCCTGTAATATTGTCTTGGTGTCTCGATACGAATTAACTCGGGCTCAGTGAAGTTCGGTAAGTATATAAAATAAGCACAGCAGCCAAAAGTTAAACTTAATCTCCCTATCAAATGGTTCTATATGAAAACATCGTATTTAAAAACGTTGTAAACAGATAATATCGTATATGAAAACATCGTAACATTAAAAACATCGTAATAATATCGTAATTTAAAAACGTCGTAAATGAAAAATATCGTAATGGAAAAGATATCTAATTTATGTCCATCCATAGAATCCTAAATAGATATCCGCTGCAAATGACGCTAGGCTTCAGATTACTAGGAGCCATGAAGGAGACTATGCCTTTGTAAGACCAATACGATGTTTTTCAAGTACATTTACGATATTTTTCATCTACAGTACGATGTTTTTCATTTACGATGTTTTCATATACGATGTTTTCATTTACGATAATTTTCATGTTACGATGTTTTTAATGAATACCTTTGTGCGCAGTAACTGAACTAATTTAGGTGACCCTCTCCGTGTCTCTGAAGAGTTTTGGCTCAACATTGAAATATCCACTGGCTTTGAGATACTGACTTTTATGCACAACATACATTTTTTCAGAGAAATGCAATGAAAAACTTGATGTCAAACAGCATCATTACATATAATCAAGTTAGTTTTTTCAAATAATGAGCAATATGATCCTGCTTTAATCGAGATAATGAGTAAATCAGATGCATGTGAAATGATAATGTGGAAGCAGAGGAACTGTCTAAAATCTTTCTCAAATCTCGATTATGTTTTCCCAAACATCGCTTTGAAGGTTGTCTTTGAATATTGAACAATATCATATATTACCATAGATGCGCTGTAAATGGATTCAAGAATATTTCAACAACGTCTATTCATTCTCAAAAAGTAATCCTGCCATTCATGTTTCAGTTACAATAGTGGATCACATTTATCCGGTGATAGTGAATACGGATCTACTTCAATTGCAAACATTGTAAAACTATCAAAAAGTGTGGAATTAAGTCATTAAATGCTAAAACGAATTAACTCGGCATTCGTGAGTAGTTGAAAGGAAAACTTTATATCCTAGTGATAGTTGCCTGCCCTACCGATGCGAGTTAACTCGGGCTCAGTTTTTTGCTGTGTTCCATTGTCACAGTCACCACTCAACTATTGATAGCGCTCGATACGAGTTAACTCGGGCTCAACCGAATTAAATAGACATCCTCATGATTTCCTGAGTGGCTATTCATGTCAAGCAGCCACGTCATGAATTCAGTGAATGAGGTTCCCGAGTTCTATGATTTCTCCACCGAGTCTTGTTACTGTAAGAGGTCTGTGTTTGTGACACGAACACGATCGTGCTTCATGTCGTATTGAGCCTTGTCATTCGTGCTCTTGATTCTACAATTCGAGTTTATTTTCGTGCTGACAGTGATTCATTGTAAATTTTTAGTCTGAGATAATTTGATAACTTCACCTGTTCTAGCTAAAGACTGACTATCTACATTCCATTTTATTCCATGACGATGAACAATAGATAAATAGTATTCTTATATTGCACTTTCACGGAGAGATCGGCTAAGGGTGTAATACAGTTGACCAAAGCCACGAGTATTAGCCGCCTGATGTGCACATTCTCCGCGGTGGCGGGTCGAGCGCGTTGCCCAGTATAGAGTGACTCATGCGATTCAGCGCCATCCATGCCACTCCAGCCACCTCTAATACAAGCGAACGTGCAATTTCAGCAGCAGGATTTGTAATATGCATGAGAAGGTTTCCGTGAGTGCAGAGTAGCTTGATCAAGATCTCTATATTAGATCGGTTGCAGGTCCACAGCCTTTTGCCAATAATCGCTGAAACTTTAATTCCATCCAAATTACCTTGCTATTTCTTTAAGCTGGTGAGCAGCTTCCACTGAATTATTGTTTTGTATTGATTTGCAATTTTTAAACGATTTTTCAGAAAACAAATTGCTTGTCAGACGTAGACTGTTGGATTTAGTGTTCGTGTCGTGTTAAGGTAGTGCATTCGTGTTCCAGTGCGGATCAGACATCAATCGTAGAGCTCGGTGTTCGCGAAGATAGTGTTTGATATTTAATCGCGGAAAATAAATCAACGTTCATTATGGTTGTAACTAATGAGGATGTTCTTTAAAGGAATGAATTCTCTGTTCAGGGACATCTAGATTGCGATATACAGAGTGTTAGCGATCTTCTGGCGGATTTTCATAAGTTATTATTGAGGCTCTAGTTTTTATGCTTTTAAACTTTAGTGATCAAAAGTCGTATAGTGAGTTGCAATATTATTTCAAAATCTACAAAAGGTGTTTCACATGACGTGTATCACAGCGTATGCAAAGATATCAAAGCGTATGTACGTACAAAGTTTTTGGACGGGTTTTTTTGTAAAGATCATTTCGTATTTGACCCCATAGCCAAAAATCCAACACTGACAAGTCTGGACTTCTTAGAGGCCACGTAAAAGGCTCACCCCGACCAATTCAGCTATCATACTGTATAATTTCGAATTGAGGAGTTGTCGTACTTCAAGTGCCCAATGTGATGGTGCCCCGTCCATCAAATGCGGCTACAGAAGACATCTGCTCGTTTGTCAAGTCTCGATACTCCATAGTTAGATGGAATCACAAAAAATACAGTTTTAGCAAACTTTCAACAAGGTAAATGCATGGGTTTGTTTCATTGATTTTCGCATATCCAATTAAATCAATGCTGTACATATGAAATCTATGTACATATTTACATAGCTTAGGTGTACATAGTTTGAATAACTTCGTGCGAAACGCTGTTGTATATGTACTCGTACCAAAACTGACAAAACTCCGTCAGAAGATCGCGGACACCCCGTGATGACCAAGTATTTCTTTGCAGTAACATGTGTTTTTAGTTGGAAACTTGTAGCGCAAATGACTACGTACGTGGAAATTCGGGCTATTTTCATATATAAATTAGTGCACCCTAATCATATTTAAACCGAGTGAGTATACTTGAGATGCAGTAGATAATATGCTAACAGGTAGATTGAGCATTAACAGGTAGATTGTATTTTACATGCATGACCTCGATATGTAAACTAAGCTACATACGCCGAAATAAAGGTCAATTAAATCCATTTCAACCACATCCATGCTTGGCACGGAGGCGTTTCAAGATCGCGGAGAGTGGCTTATTTGGTCCCTTTCCTCTAAACTTCTAAAGCGTTGTTTAAAAGAGTCGTGAAAATTACAGTTCGCAGTACTGTAAGTTTAGTATGCTGTTCATTTGTCATAACTCAAATTCATGTAAAACGTCGAATGGCAATACATTTTCAAAAGGTTATCAATTAATTGTGCAAAATACAAAATTTGATGGCCAGCCAAGTAGCATACAGGGCTGTAAAAAGGCATTTACATTTACAATGGTAATAAAATAAATTTTTTTTTAAGGGGCACGATTGCGAACGGTTGAACGTAATCATTGCTAATGTGCGTTTATGGGAAGCGGAGGATTTTTCTTCCGATGTGACAAAGGATGTTCCAGTAGGATTAAGAAAGGTTCTAAATGGACTGATCTGTATGATCCAGAGCACAAGCAAATGCATGGATACTGAGTACAATTCTATTTTAAAAATGCTATCTAACGACTTTCTGAAAAATTTGTGAATTGTAGACCATCAAAGTCGAATAACATCGCCTGATATTCCGAAGCCTTGGTAAACAATGCTTAGATTGGTTTAGATGGGTAAGCATCAAAGCTGACCTCATGGCGTACTTACATCCCTTGATGCCTTGTATTGCCCTTCGTCAAAACGGAACGATTCATAAAGAACGATTACATCGGAAAAGTTATTTATTGGAAACAAAAATTACAAGCAACTTATTGAGAATTGAATGCGTCAACGATGATACGTTCTAAGTCACGGCTGAGAAAGAATCTCTTGGTTTCTCTGAGGAGGTTATTCAGCACTTGAGCTCGCCTATTGACATGAGGAACCTTTACATCCAGGTCAGTGACATCGACCAGACGGGGCGATTTGCCTGTATTGGATACCTGTTGAGAAAGGATGGAAATCGTTAATGCAAGCATGGTTTTATTATTTCGATGAACTTACCCGAAATTGTAGATAGAAGTCACGAATCAAAGTTCTCATCCTGAGTCTCTGTCCGCCCTGTACGAATGCATCCAAATTGGCTCCCACTCGAGGATAATGAACAAGAAGGTCTGTGCGAGCAGAATTCATAGCATCAATGCCAGCGTAAGTCACGTATGGTCGGGAAAGGCCGCGAAGTTCACCCGTAATATTGAATTCAGGTTTGTTGGCAATTTGTACAGTGAGGGGATCGAGTTTGATCTTCTGCAACTTTTCACCAAGGTACGCCATGATTCTTCTGAGGGACTGCATCTCCTGGGTCGGAACGGCCGGCTTCGGTCGGCGGCCACCGAGGGCTTGATCTGATGGTACGCCATTGAGGATCTGATTGACTTTCGCTTCCAACTGAAGAACAGCGCCTCGAACACACTTTGTAGCTGCCTTTACATAACGACGGGCGATTTGTACCATGATTTTTCTGTCCCTAATGGGCATGTCAGATAGTACATCAATGATTGTAGGCCCGAATCGTGGGATGGCTCGAATCTTCTCCATTACGAGAACATCGGACATATTAAGGAGTGCACTCATATCTAGACGCACGTAGTTGTTAGTGAACAGACTTCTGGAGTTTATCTTCGTGTCAACCAGAGAAACATTTCCAATACCACGCAGGGTTCGATATCCGATTTGGAAGGTCATCTGAAAAAGCCTCTTATCTATTGGTCTAATATAAAGCGACAAGAGGTGATAGTCATGAAGTCCGAATAATCTAGCTTTCTTCAGGGCACCAATAGTTTCATTTCCCTTCCTCAAGATGCGGTTGGGCAAGATGCAAGGCTCAACTCTGACCAATCCACGAGCCAGATCAATGCCCATCGCGACAATAGTGTGCAGATTCCGACCTTGAGCTTGCGTCAAATGAAAACGCCTGTTGGCATCTTTTGGTTTCGCTTTGTCCCCTTTACTGAGTTCGGCTGCAACACCAGCTTTCGATTTTCCGATGCCAGTGGCCTTATCTAGGTCCTGAACACCGGCCACAAGCGCGACAAGCGTGAAGAAGATTACGAGCCTCATTGCTACAGTTACTGAACGACCTCCAATGTCCGTGTTTTATAGCGAGTGATTAATGATCGTGACAACTGTTCAATGCATCAGCATGCTACATCTATGATAGTGATCATGTTGCTATTGTTTTCTAAGCGACAAACAATATCAACAGTTAGATAACCTACTGCTTTATTAGCGTAAAGAGAGCACGATTTCAGCATAGAAATAGGACAACAATAGTATCCTACTGTGTCTGTCTCTGTGATCGTTGTGATCGTTGTGATTACCAGCGCCACCCGTCATAGAAATAAACTGTTTATCTGAAGTTCGCTAGAATGGAAATTGACTCAAGGTCGCGGCACATCCGGGGGAACTAAGTTGGGGCATGAATAACCAATGAAAAGCTTCGATTTACTCATGTGACTGATTCTAACCCAATGATACAGACGTTGGCAGGTGCATCTAAGTGAAAATGCGTGCGATTTATGTGCCGTTATTGTGCATTGCATGAAGCTTAATTTCCATTCTAGAGGTTTTATTGTTGTCAATTTCTATGCCACCCGTAGTTGAAAGCATAGACATCGAAAATAGTGCTCGTTAAATTGTTGTAGTTTGACCCGTCAAGAACGAGTTTTGTCACTTCAAGATTGATAGTGTCATTTCAAAGTGCAAACGTCGAGAGAGTTTGTTTTATAACCTCTTTGTGGTATGTTTTATGGCTTGTGTTCATCACCGTTTCAATTGCAAAATGAAAAATGAAAGTTATAAAGACGCAGCTTTTTAATTATTTTTTAACCTGTTGAGCCACAGTCATTCAAATTGCTTGTGAATATTAACTGACTAAAGGCGCGTCCACACTAGCAGGATAACGATAAAATCGTGACCACATTTCATTATATCGTTCACTGTTTACATTGGAACTAATATCGTTGAGAAAATCGGTCTAATGTGAACAGCAGCTATGATACACATGCAGAGCGATTTTATTTCAATTTATAGTTATCGTTATCGGTCTGATATGAACGCGCCTTAATGCGTGCATATCAAAACCCGCATCATTCTTCTTTTTTCCAAATGATTGGTCTTTTACGAATGGCTGCGCGTCCTTTGAATGCTCTGTATATTCAACTTGGCGAATGGGGGAATGAAACCGAATGCTTGACTGATTGACTTTAGTTGTATTCATGCAAAAGGACCTACAGAATGGGCACAATACATCTTTGTCAGTTGCGCTCGTGCAGATAATGATTGAACTGAGTAGGTACTGAAGTGAATGACGGATGTTCATCCTCTCGGCTAAACAGATTTAAGTGTTGAACTAAGCTGATTTGCCAATTATCATTTTTATCTGTCGATTGATGTATAATACTAATTTTATGTTCTGTGTTTCTATAAACTTGCAACACAGATGGATGTTGGTTGCTAAATTTGATGATAGCTTATCTTTTCCGTCTTGAAATCAGTGCTCCAATAATATTCAATGAAGTCCATATCAATGTATTTCATGAGTCTATCGATCATGAGATCCACCGACAAATGTGTAATGACTCCAACCATGGAAGAATGCATGCCAAGACTTCTCTATCAGGAAGATAGACATTTTGACATTGTCCACGATTTTTGCTCACTTACTTGTTAGTTGTTATTTGCCTCTTATAAGTTATTTCCCTCATTGCTGCGCTAACCACCTAGGTGAAGCTAAGCTTTTCGATTTAATCCTATCACAATAATTGAAAATTACAACTTGAATTGTTTAACTCATGATTATGTTCAAATGGTAAGAAGCTTATGAAGAATTTATTCTGAACTCATCAAAGTTCCTGTAAGCTTAGGCAGGATGCATTATGATTACTGCATATTTTGCATATGTATTATTTGTCATTTCCACATTTGATGTCCTTGTATTCTTCAAAGAAAACGGTCACTTATAACCTGGTAGTCAATTCATGATTTTGGATAGAGCTAGAACAGGCTCACTTTAAAAAATCTTACGGTGACTATGCTCTTTCTGTAGACGGATGCTTCTGTCTAAACGACAATATTTCTAGTTCATTCATAGAAAGTGTCTTGTTGTATGGTAGTGCAATTTGGAGTAAAATCCGGATTTCTTTTTTTCTGATTTCTATGAAACAGAAATGCTCATCTGATATCTCATGAATTTGCAACATGGACAGCTAGAATACTATCATCTGGACTGATCGCTAAGGCAATTTATCAAATTTCCAATACCACTGGAGGTCTATTATCTGGCAATGATAATTTTACATAGCTTCCTATAAATTATTTAGCGACTATGATTTCTTCTTACACATAGACATCTTTTAAGTTGTAGATTGTCAAAGCAAAGACTGCTATAATCCATGGACTTCTATAATATAGCATATGCTATATTATAGAAGTCCATGTATAATCCATATTATCAAACTCCCTTCCTATCTCCACTATGTTGAACTATGTGTTCTACATTTTCTAATGTAGAACGGAATTTCTATGAATCAAAATACATGTAATCTAATGGGCTACCGTGCTACATTTTTTTACCCTACAATGCACCCAAATTGCAAGTAAGCTTAGATGATATCTTGGGTATAGATAAATTGAGAATGAATAAAACTATATCTGTGTACAATATCAGGTGAATTATGTGAAATAATTACCCGGTATATTTCATAAACTTGCAAATTCTATAAATAAGATTCACAGTTGGTTATCAATCAACGATGAACAATGCATAAAAACATATACACCAGGAAGGAAATAGACAATGTTGTTTAACGATTCATGTTAATTGTCACATTGCATGGATGGAAATAGCATCCTCCTGGAATTTTTTTATTCAATGTATTCTGTATGTTTGTAGATGCATCAATTTTGATTGCTTCGTTAAGAATTAATTTGTCATTTTCATCATTCATCAGTTCATCTGTTTCTTTGCAATTTATCTAGCTTTGTTCTTTGTGATTATTCATGGCTTTGGCTAAGTCCATTGACATCTCAATTTTTTTCTTCTGCTGAACTCGTTTGTATATACCTAACCCAGAATTCCTAACATGTCCACTTACGCTTTTTATATCATTTTCAGAATGTTTAGTACCTAATATAGAGCAACATGAAACTCTGAGACAATGATTTGTGTAAGTTTTACTTAAATTGCAAAATTTACTTATGTTTGACATGTAATCTTTGATAGTATTTACACCAATCTTTCTATTTTCGAACCAAGTTTCGTCGTCAATGCAAAATGAATCCCTTGGACGTTGCCAAAAATACCTGTTTAAAGGATTTAATTTCTTCATGTAATGCAAAACTATAGAATACGGACAATTTAATAAATTGGCTTCAACGATCAATCCGCCATTAGATTTCTCCGGGTCATTTTGACGATGGTTTTTGGTAAGCTCATCTTTTTTCAAATGTATGTACCTCTTTCCATTTTCTGTCAATTTGAACCCAAAGTCATCTTTTGTCATTCCATCCAGATTTTCATTACCTCTTCTTGCAAAAAACAAACCAATAACGACAAATACAAGCCACTGAAGTTGTTGTGGTACATTTATATCGAGCCTGCTTGAAATCAATGAAAAGTCTTTTTCATTTATTTGGTCATAGTGCTCTGTGTCCGCACGTCCATCTGCCTTTACTTTTTTCAAAAGACATTGAAAAATTTCGATGGACAATGGAAAGTTGTTTTCATCTTCTACGTATAATATCAACTTTCCTGTCCATCACATCCTCCAATTTTCTTCTCAATGATTGCCGTAGTGATAGATACGTATTTCTTTTGTATAATTCTTCCCCTTTGCGTAGTGAAATGTAAAAATCTCTTAACATTTCGTCAAGATCTTTAAAGGATAATTCTTTTACATCTACGTTCAGATCTGTGTAACGAATAAAGGCTAAAAATGAGTTGTAGGCAGAATTTTGCTGGTAAACAGTTCTCTTCGCACATTTGATCTTGAGTAGGTCATTTGCATCTGTATTTACGAATTGTCTTTTAGCCATTATTTCAAATGCTTGTTAATGTACAGGCTACGCCTCATGCAAATGCCAGTTAAATATCGGTTCACTTGAAATTCAAATGAAGGAAATGCATGTATTCGCCTCATGTGCTATGCCCCTAATGCAATTAGGCGGTCGATTATAATTGAGTAAAATACGCTTAGATATCCATATTCAACATGTATATTTTGAACTGCAATATCTTTCTCAGGTAATCTACTGCAGTAGATTACCTGGGAGTAGATTACCTGTAATGTGTTATAACACACTTTAACGATTGAAACAGTACTATGATTGAAAACTAAGTTCTGACTCACCGAAGCGAAAAGAATTAGCTCTTAAATGCTCCATGAGAGCTAGAAGATGTGCCAGATTCAAAAAATTGAAGACGGAATTGTCTTAGACTTCTAAACCACTAATACACCCTTACAGATAACTAATAAATTATTAATAATTACGAGATGAGTCTGAGCTTAGTTTCCAACCCAATACAAATAATAGAGTAACACATCATAAAGTGCAATTGTTAAAAATACATCCATAAAAATTGATAGACTTGTTTTCTCGTGTGTTTGTGTTGTTTGTAGATACAACATTGTTTGTTGTAGCTTCATATGATCCATACAGCACTTTCGACATATCTTTCTCGAATACCTCGGCATGAATGTAGGCACTATCTGCTTTTTCATTGATTCGACCTGTTTTGAGTGCTGCAACCTCCTTGGATATGCCGCCTTGTACAAGTCGAGTCTTAGCAGTGCGTCGTAAAGAAGTGTTCGTAAAGAATTCGCCGTCTTTTGCAATATTTTTCATCAACGTTTTAGTGGTATTTTCAATTTTATGAATCCCCATTGGGCAGCGTTTGTACCAAACAGCTCCTTTTATTTGATGTTTCTGTAAGGGCGTCAGATAAAATGCTTTGCACGCACCATCTGGTCTATGTCGAATGTACTCTTTATATAATTTGATCACACATCGATCTGGGTTGCCCGTGTTCTGATAAACTCGAGTCTCTTTGGGGTCCATTCTGGCACATTTTAATCCATAACGCTTGTTTTTTGACATTCTTTCAACGTATTTCAAATATTCTTTATCATCACTGTCTTTACAAAGAATTAATTGAGATTCGTCTCCAAATTCCATATCATGATGTTCTTTAGCCGCTCTAAGGCTCAAATGAACTCCCAAATGATAAATAAGTGTGTGGATTAGCTGATCTGGATTTGAAATTCCAAAACTACCATTTTCCCACAATTCGTTCTCTTGTTCTAGATCAATTGGCAATGCTCTTTTCTTTGGTTTTACGTTACCGCGTTGAGCTGATTTTTTCATCTGAGCATCAAGGGAATCACGAGCACTTTTGAAATCAATGTCCGTAAAAATAGAAATTTTCCATTTCATTTCTGTATTGAAATATAGCTGTAGCATCGCACCAATGCCTTTCAACGATTCTGGAGGATACATATCTCCATCAACCTTTCTGACCTCAGCGAAGAAGTACTTCAAACAGTGATTGAGATCGTTTGGTGTAAATTCTTTCACATTTTTATATACTTTCAAAACATTATCGTCAATTCTTATTTTCCAGTGGTCATGCCAGGTGACAAATAGCTTGAATGCCCATCTCATCTTATTCCAAGTACTTTTTTGTATTCTATTATCGATATCAGAATTAACTTCTTCCTCTGACATGTTTACAAATCTCGACGTCATTCCTATGTCATTGATTAGTCAAAAGTGAAGAAAGGAATGCTTGCTTAGATAATTAAGCTGTTTCAAAATTCATGAATTCAAATATGAAATATATCCATGGAGTCATGAGATATCATTCAGCGAACACATAGTATTATTACACTGACTTCTATGTATCACACAGCTCAAATCTACTCATATGATGCTATGGTATTCTCCTCGCCTTCGGCTCGGAGAATACCGTAGCATCATATTCGTAGATTCTGACCGTGTAATACATTGAAGTCAGTGTAATAATATTACGACATCAATATTGGATAGGCTATCTACTAGGACTTTGGGTGCCATGGAAAGCTAACCACGTTTGTGTTCTTAGCAGATTGTCTATATCGTCACTGGTCCATAGAGTTCATTGACATTTCTTGATCGTTTGATAATAGTGATATAACTACTCCATCTGTACTACCATAGAAAGATGTAGCACTCGGTTTCGCCTCGTGCTACATTTTCTGTGGTAGTACAGATGTAGTTATATCACTATAATCATATAAGTAGACTTTCTAAGGTATTGTTAATTTCTATGGCTATAATGCAATGTCAAAAGCTATGATGATCAAGCCATAGACAAATTCTGCTGTGAAAGTTTTAATATCAGTAATCATTGCTTTTATTCTATGCATACATAGACATCCCCATTTTACTATTCATGGAGTGTTGCTATAAAGTAGCACTTTACAGGTCATGGACAACTTTACAGTTCATGGAGAAAAAACAAGTTATACGATTTGTGTCGTTGTGTTTTTGTTATTATCTTAGTAGTCTTAATTTAATCCCGTTGTACCCATTTAAAAAAATAGTGTAATCTTGTTAAACACCCTTTCAGTCATAGAAAAATACTTTAAATAATGCAAACATATATATTTACCTCTTATTCTTGTTACTTTGACAAAAAAAAACAGTTGAAAGGTTAACGATAACATGGCTACAGTTTTCAAAATAAATGTTCTTGGAAGAGATATTCTCGGTGCCACTACCGGATCCACCTGCCATTCTTTTGGACATTTCAAACTTGGAGGCGTCAGTGTTTTCAAGATACTTGCCGTGTTTTCCGATGTCCAATTGAAATGCTGCTTCATAGCAACTGTGGAAACGTTAGCCTCTGCGAGCTTATTCGCTGCAGAACGGCGCAAGCAATGTCTGGTATACCTTTCGGGTTCCGGTAGTTGAAGAAATCCCGCTACATGGCAGCTGATTTTTCGCAGTGTATGTATCCCCCATCGGCTGCTTCGTATAGTAACATCTTTTCTCTCACGACATGTTTTAAATATCCTTCCACTTTCCACATTAAATCTACTCAGTTCATTATCATATGCCTCCAGATATTTGCAATACTCGAGAGGAATATTGAATTTGTTGCGTATTTCCTCTCCCGTTTGTTTGCTGACTTTATATGTGATCCACATTCCAGTGGTCTCACTAAACTCGCGGTCATCACAATTTATGTTAACAAGGTCTGCGCATCGTAATCCACCGTAAAATCCAACAACGAGGGCAGCTTTCCTATGTATATTTTCTTTTTCATCTAATGCGTCAGTTAAATAAGTATCAATTTCTTCTTTTGTAAAAAAATTTGATGTTTCTCTTTGATGACTTGCTTCAAACGATTTCAGTAATAATGTTAAACGTGGAAACTTCTGAAGCTTTTCTCCATATAAACCTTGAAATTTGTTCTTAATCATTGAATAAATTGTCCACAAACTGGTTGGAGCATATTTTTTCTCACGCTGTAAGTAGTCGAAGTTTTCGATGAAGTCACCTTCTGTTGGTTTATCTTCTTTCTCGGAAAATCTGATGAAAGAATCCCACGCATTATTGTAGCGCTTAGCACTTGCAGGTGGAGTTAAGTTTCAATAATTTCGCTGGCTGCTCGCTTCATGATAACCTGTTTTAGCGCTCTCTGCCTGTTTGTTTGAGTAGCAGCCTTTATTATGATTCTTGAATCAAATTTCAAATATCACAAGTTCGGATTGACAAATCCAGTGAGCAGGAGATTTCTACATGACCATAGAAGTTTCTAATGGCCATCATTTCTTATATCTATGCATAGAATAAAATTACATACACTCATTGGCAAAGCTTTTTACAATACTCGTGAACTTTCTATGACTCGATCGCTGCGCTCTCTCGTCGTAGAAAGTTTACCTCGTATTGTAAAATGACGCTTTACCAATTTCTTGTAAATAATTATGATAGCAAACACAATCAGTAGAACATCGGAGATATTGTTAACAAGTCCGTAGCAGTGGGCTGTGATGGTGGTTCTGCCTCATCGAATTCGACTGACAATGCAATTGCTTTCCATCGATTTTCGAAAGATCCATGCATTCTAAAGAATTGGTTGTTTCGCGAAAATCGGAGCGATTTTCCTCACAGTCATCTATACTCCAATCATTTCGTTGATGGTGATTTTATAAAGCAGAGAAATGACTCTAATATGTCGCGAAATTCTGAGAAAAACTCAACCCCAAAGCGAAGACTGCTTCCATCAGTGTTCTCAACTCTCCTAAAACCTTGCTTCCTATAGAACGCATTGTAGAGATAATCCACCTACGAGTATAGTTGAGAAGCATGGGGTAGCAGTAGTGCAGGCTAGCGAAGAACTGGCTAATCATTCCTAAAGGATGACGGTACTTCGTTTCCTCGTACATCTGACTTGATTTTGAAGCTCTCAAAGTCATCTACTGAAATCCCTAGTGGGTTTCTATCCACTGTACCAGACAGTGTTGTGACTTACGCGATCGTCGTAGAAAAGATATCAAAACTTCTTGGTTCCATCACTATCACCGATGAAATGTACGCTGCCTGAATGGAAGTCATCGCAAAGAGAGCGAATTTTTACATTTCTTCATCGGGCAAGGCACCGCTCTTTTCTCAGGTTGTCAATCAGAAGGCATTCCTCAAGTCACTCATTTGAAACTACAGTAATCCCGAATCGTTTATTGAAATATATTGAAAAATATTGACACATAAATGTATCGACAATTAACGAAGATTTGTGTTGACCTGATCCTGATTCTGACAAACATCGCACTGTTGAATTTTGTCGTAGAGCAGTCACTCGATCAGAAATTGCAGAATAAGAAACGAATTAAAGCTGTTTCTTGCATGAATGTCTCGATGCTAAATCATCTCCATGTGACGAAGACACAAGTCAAGTATCGAAGATGATGATATTTAATTTAAATGAAGAGCCCGATGCATATAGGCCTATTGAATCAAGCAGCAAACGTATTCTGTACTATATTCCGGGTTATGTTGCAAGAAGTGTCGGCAAACAACGTGCAGAATACAATCGCCTTCTTGTTTCTGATTCTGAAGCTACATTTCCACAGTTTGATGCTGTAGATAAAAATGTCACACAACAGCAGGATGCAGTCAACAGGGGAGGATTGTACCACCCGAGTCATTTTTGTATTGCATTTCTTTAGTTTATATTGGTTTATTTTTTGTTGAAATGAAAAATAACCAAATGCTGCTCTCTGAGATTTTGGCCCTCGATAGGCATCGAGATGTATTTTTGTAAAATTTCTAAAACGAGTGTATTACTGACGAATCGATAAATGAAGTAACTTCAGGGAATACGTTATGTTGTAAGGGCTATGACACTCTCGTGAGAGTTTTCGTCTGTTTTTAACCGTGTAGCAAAGAACGTCTCCATGGAATCTTCGGAATCTAGCATAAAAGAGGAAAATCACTGCAAAATAATAAAGCTGAGTGGTATTTTTTTACTTTTTTTGTGCAACTATCTTTGATAAGGAGAAATTGTTTTTGATTACTTGATTTTTGGTATAGTAGACCTCCATTGGTATTACCTGGATATCTGCGATCAGTCCATAGATTTCTAGCTGTCCATGATTTGCAAGTACAGCCATGATTCATCTGTATGATGCATTCGAAGTTTAGTCACGATAATTTTACTTGAAACGGCAGTGCTATACTCGATTCGGAAGTTTTATATCTCTGCTGTAGATTGTAATTGATTAGGATTAATCTACGTCAGGTTTTGTTTTCATTATGCTGCTGATATGGCAAATTGCATTTGAAACGGGAATGCCTCACCTCATTTCGGTAATTCTTCTGTTGGAATGTCCGTGATGAACTTGAAGCGCCAATGCTGCGACTGTTTCATTCTGCTGTTGAAATGTCTATACTTAATATGAAACGGATCATTATCTTCTTGATCGGTCAAACCTATATTTCTTGAAGCATGTACTACTAAATTACCATGTAGTTCATTGTTAAGTGCACAAGCTTGGCTATGAATGACAGGCGGTTGTCACAATTGGTCTCACTAATTGATGTAGTATAGTGATTGCAAATCAATATTTGGGTACTGATAGCATAACCGAGGCATTGAATCGGATCGTTAGGGTAAGGCCACATGATGAGCCGCGCTTTAAAGCTAGCAGCGAGATAGCGCCGTCAAGCTCGAGCTTTGCGGCCACATGATGAGCGGTACAGCTTGATTACCGATTGCTTCACCCCACCGCTCGAGCTTTGAGCTGTGTTAATTGAGGGCGAAATTAACGCAGCTGGAAGCTGGCTGTGACAAGCTGCCACAGCGCAGTTGGAGCTACTAGTGTGGCCGCTCCGATTGAAGCAAATACAAACATTTTCACAGCGCGGCTACAGCGCAACTCAAAAGCTCGTCATGTGGCCTTAACCTTAGACATACAATTCATTAATGTCTACCTGTTTTCCTGCATTAAGATAAAATTTTGACATATTTCGAAAGATTTCTGTTCGAGTTCCAGGTTGAAAATGTTTAGCTGTTATGATTTTTGGAGCATAAAGATATTAGTTGTGATTTTCAGCCTAAATTAAAATTCGATTTTGCAACCCCTGTTGCGTCTACGATAAAAGCTAGTTTGTACATTAGTTTGTCTTGTCAACATTTTAGTTGGCTTAGCTCAAGCAAGCTACTTTTCAACGCACAGAAATATCCAAATATATGTGGTGTCAATCAGCACACTGTCGAACTCAAGCTTCGGCTCCTATAATTATTGATCAGATACATCTGCCTCAATCCCATCAACTCCCAGTTGTCTTTATACGTCAACGTGCTCATGCGTATGACCACTGGTTCCTGTGTTGCCATACTCTGGCGTATTCGCTCTGTTTAACGACCTCGAACTCGCTCACTCCTCATGATCTTAATTCGTGTCCTGGTCTTACGTAGGCTTGGCTCATTCTCTTAAAAATCCGCTGAAATATTTTTCCAGCAGTCAACTTTGAAAAACAGTTGTTATCTATCAATCATTTCATTTCCTTCATTCATTCAAATATCACGCGACTGTTGCATCGCTAAAGTACCAATTCTCACTAACAAATATGTCCATCTTAACGAAACAGACATTTGTCTCTGAAAACTACTTTCTCTCTAGTCTACAACATCGTGTTCGTCAATGTAGACTTTAAGCGATATGAATAGAAGCCATAAACTCCTTTTTCCGGGGCGAGTAATGTTCGACTACCTGTAAATTAAAAACTCTGAAGGTCAAAGTTTTCGATTTGTACATCAGTCATATTGTCATGATATTTATTAGCACATTCAGACAGGGCACTTTTGGGATCGCGATTTTCAAGGTACGTTGATGTTCATCATATCTATGTTTAACGGCCGATAGGTATGACAGGTATTTTTCGATTAAAAATTTCGATAACAAATCGAGAACTTTTACCCTTCCATTCTAAGTAAGCGTTATTCAGGTGGCACGAAATCGGCTGAAAGTCTTCACATATTCAAGAGTGAAGCTCTCTTGAGCAGAACACAAGAGATGATTTGATAGACCGCTCATGATTTTACCATAATACCCCTCGCCAAATTGTGCAGCTACCTTGCCCTTGAGAACGTCTCGGGACGATCTCGTCGGTCCCTTCCCACATGTTTTGAAGTCAATAAACATGGGAACGATGGGAACAATTTTCATATTTTTTAGAGTGGAACTGTCACAATGTACCTTCTGTATGATGAACGCTTCGGTTTATTAATCCTTTGATTTTTCTTCATTATGTCTGCCATGTCATTAGAAATTTTTTCATCTCTATGTCAAGACTTTCAAATGATGGTTTTTCCGTATGAATTGAAGATGTACTTGCATGAGTGACTTACTTTTCGGCGACCGTATACTATTGCTTAACATGTCTATGATTTCAGTTACTATTGCTTTGTTAGTTTTTGTTCCGGTGATTTTTGTAACTTGATGTATTGTAATTTGATGTCCCACGATCTCCATTATTAGGACAATTGAAAAATGTGCGACTTCATTATTATTATATGAAATAATGAAAAAATATGTATATGAAATCATGAAATTTTTGTTATCAGAGATGTTTTTAGCTCAATTTTTATTTTAAGTACCAAGACCGTATGTTAACTTTGATAGTTACTAGAATTGTAAGTGTGTTGCAAATATCTACAGAAATTTGTAAAATTGGTTCAAGAAGATGGTATGTTGCATGCATTGGAACTGAACAGGCTCTCGGAAAAGGCTCATCGTCGAATTCGCATGTAGCTTGCAGCTTACTAGGACTTCTTCAATATACTAGTGTCCTCTAATATTCTTTTCCCCATTAGATTCAAGCTTTATGTTTAAAAGACTATTCACAGTGGTAAGTAGCATCATGTCTCATGAATGTGTTGCTTGCATGGCATAAGGAAATTTGAAATTTAACCATATGAGCAGTGGATTGAATAATGACTTTTATTTTTCTATGTAAGCTAACAAGTGATTTTATGAATACCGTAACATGAAATGAGCAGGTGATGGATTGGAGGACACTTTGACATGCGAAAATGTGTATACAAATTGTCATACAAATCTTTATGTATTTATTGTTTATATTCAACTGCTAGAGGATAGAGGTAACAACAACTTTTTGTCAATGATCACGCTGTAGAGATTTCGAGGACTTTTCGATTCAACGGCATTTATGGAAAGTTAAAATTGAAAATTCAAACTCCCATATTTCATCAAGACAACGACTGCTAACAATTAATTTTAATTGTGGTATGGAATGACTATAGCAAGACAAGCATTTTTATCAAGCTTGATGAAACCAAAAATCCAATAATTGTGCTGCTGTAAACTAGGTAATTCAAAACGAAACATGCAGCTTATGACAGCAAAAACAACCAAGTTACTCAATTTAGGCTACTTGTTCAGGGAAGTTTTCAGAGTTTAATAGCTAAAGTGACTTCTGCAGTTAGAGACAAA
Source organism: Prostheceraeus crozeri (assembly GCA_907163375.1). Taxonomy (NCBI): domain Eukaryota; kingdom Metazoa; phylum Platyhelminthes; order Polycladida; family Euryleptidae; genus Prostheceraeus; species Prostheceraeus crozeri. The sequence continues at coordinate 1,115,011 of CAJQUW010014991.1, forward strand.
ATTCATTGTTAGCAGTATCAGGAATCAACATACTGATAATTGACTTAACGATGCTCAGAAATGGCACATGCTTCAGGATGGTACCCACCCTTTGGTGATAAGTTCCGACAATATCCAAATATCCAAAGAATGTCTGCATGAGTATTTCAATTTCTTGAATCCGATGTAACTTTGACATATTGTATTGTTTGATCTGCGTTTTGGCTTGCATGTTTTACAGATAATCAGTTTGATTATGAATGGATCTTCTAATAAAGGAATAGGATGCTAAAATACTAAAAATTCAATTTCAATCACTTATCTGAAATGCTGTGAGGATGACAGATACGTAGGTAGCAGAACTTCATGCATTTTGAAGAGTAACATGTCTGCAATCTACAAGTCGTAATGGCCTAAATTCTATGCATATAGCGTGTGTGTCATCATGGACCTCTGTTTGATGAGAGCACGATACGGAAGTAATTCATGTACCACTGGTGGTTCGGTATAATCACGGACCGAGGGAAACCGGCCATCTTTTTCAAAGTTAGTAACCACTTAAATGCAGTCGCAAATTATCCTTGAATAATTGATCAGCATACCTTAAGATTCTTTCAAGATTTTTTTCTGTCCATAATTAAGGTATTTGAGTAGCCTATTCATAAGCTCATATACATAGGCTTATGTATTTAGGCACTACCCAAGTGCAATTTATGACAAATATTGAACACGTATACATGTACAGAGAATATGTGCATATTGAATGTACTTGCATTAATATTCGCAAATGAATACTTTCCATATTTCATTTATCGAAGTATGCAAACGGGTGCTTGCTTTTCAAATCGCTATCTTGACTCGCGCCCACAAAGGAAATTTATGTGTTATCAATAACTTAACTTGCCAATAAAATACTTCGAAAATTGTATCACATCTCACACGAAAATCCTTTTACATTATTTTTTTTGTCTGTTTATGCGCGTTTATCAGGGAAGGTCACATATCGTTATGTGAATCAAATACGTTATGTGTGCATGGACACTGCATATACATTGTGTTTGTTTTAGGAGCATTTTGCAGGTCCACCGTATGGTACATGTACATTTGCAAGATGTTTGTACTGTATTTATAATATGCATGCGTATGCCAATATATTATAAAAGATTCATGGGTAAGAGTGATCTCTCAACCCTTATTCGAAACATCGTTTAAATGTTGATGACTGCGCAACTATGACTTTGTTACGACGTTTACAATCTAACCTCTAAAAATTAAAATTCAGTTGATGTTGATAAACAACATTAGTGGCCATACACGGTAGTGAGTTTTTATTCATAGTAGAGTGCTTGTTTGTCCTGTCAATTTTTTACGGAGAGAATAGCTATGCTTGGTTTAGTGTTTGAGCTAGTGATAGTATGGTCTAGAGGTCGAGCCTCAAAAGTGCAATTGGAAGTCGGGAAGAAGGGCATTCCGCCCACAACGCTCCAGATAAAGCCAAGCTATTACAGCATCGTCCAAATCCTCAGTGGGAGTCAAAGCTTCTAAAAAGAACATCAATGCCTTCAAATAGAGAAGAATATGTGCGCTGAGTAGTAAGCATGCATTGTCTGAAAATGCTGTAGTGAAGTGAGAATGAATGCAACTTAAAGCTTCCACTGTCTTTGAGCATGGCTAATTTTAATGTTGATTTTGTTGATTCATTCAGAAGCGCTTAAAAGGATTTGAAGCAAATGATCAAAACCCTGTTGAAAGTATGATCGGTGATGCACATTGCAAATTGTATTGAGTGTTTGAAACCCCTGTAGAATAGAAAACATGAGCCGAGGTAGTTTCAAAATTTCCCTTTATTTCTATCTGTCTTACTTTTAACTTCGTGCCTGCACAAGGATAAACATTTGAATATGGTCTGATCTACACTTTGGCTTTCTGAAAATGCAATAACATGTTCAATAGTTCAGCTTTTTAGTTGATATTCATTTTGACTCTATTGGTATTGCGCTCAATCATTAATAAGCAGTTCCATGTACTTCTGGTGTGTTCCCTATGCCAGCTAATGTGATGTGTTGGAGAATGTGGATGAACCGTTCATGTAATTTGTGTGACCTGTATGCCAATCTTAGCCTCAGTTTGGAAGAAGTTGATTGATCCTCGTGTGGATTGCCACCGAGGAACGACCCAAAGAACTGCTGCATTAAGTAACTGTATATTCAATTAGATTTGTCATGCATTTTTGCCTCAACTGTGTCGTTTGATCATCTGAACACTTTGTTAAATCATCCTAATATCTGAGCTTCATATTTGCTTTCCAATGAAATCTGTGCTTGATTGAATTTTGGACCATACTCACTATGATCAACCGGATTTACAGGTGGAGTTTCACAACCTGCCCTCCAAGTTCGTTCGCTTCCCATCGAAGAATTAAAAACTTTACGAGAGAATGTTCTTACAATCCTTGGTCATCCGTCGTTGGTGAAGAAATTATTCCATCTTGTGAGTTTCCATTGAATTAACAGTTGCAAGATGCTTCATTATTGCTTCATTGCAGTGATTGTAATTGTATGACAGCTGATGTGTGATGGTGAGGAACTTATCCTGCCAATTGAAGTTGGTTGCACGTAGCTGAGGTGGTAGACGCAGGTCTAGATAACCTGGGCCTCTTAGGTTCGAGTCGACCAACGGTACATATTTGCATGTCAATCTGATCCATCTTTTATTACATTTCGCTGTTAATTGAAGTTTTAGTGTAATCTGGTCTAGTACTTTCGTCAGATCTGTTAGAGTTTTTAATATGTTGGATATTAGGCTTCTGTGGATATTTGTGGGTCCAAAGCTAAGATAGTTTACGAACGAAATAGAATGTGTTTTCATCATTCGAACGTCAAATTGCTTACTTAAATGTTATAGAATGTTCCTAAATGCAGAATTTGCATTCGAGCCAAACTGATGTCTCCACATATACTTGTCTAGATTCCCCGAAATTATTGATCAACGAGCATAATGCATCTTTTTTTAATCGCATTTTACGAATGTTCTTCTATGTGATTGATTTCATCACCAACCTCGATGACGAATTCCAAATTGTGATTCACAGTGCGGTGGACGTACCCTTCCATCGATTTGATGTATGTTGTTGTAAGTCCTCTACTCATCAGCTTTCTGCGGATTGCTACATTAAGGCATCTTGTCGATGTGTTGCTGTTACCAGCATCCAACATGCCCGCTATGAAGCGACATGCTAGATGAGATCTGATAACAATTCGGGTGCACTATAGTTCACAAGGGGTACTTTATATCCCTATACACACGGTCCACTATTGTTACAATCTTGGGATGTTATTGTAATAATTTCGGTTCTTTTCTCTGCAGATTGATGCTGTTGAAAATGAGGAGAAGGATCTCAGTATGGACCTAGAATTATGCTTGACTGAGGAAAAACAAGCAGTGCGTTGTCTTCTTGACCATTCAGGTCTAATCGTCACGGTAAGAGATCAGCCTACTGAGTAAGATGAGTGCTAAAGCCGAGCTAAAGGTTAAGCTTTTCGTCCTCGATTTTTCATTGTCATTTTGGTTTTTCGAGTTTGTTTAGTTTTGGTTATCATCCTCGCTTTGCATTTTTAATATTTTATTATTTGTTGATAAATTGGAAAGGACTTAAAGGATAATTTAAAAAGGCATCTTCATTTATTTAGTAAGTAGTTTACAAAAGTATACAAATAATGCTGCTCAGTTACTTGCATAATCTTTTCCTATGTTTATACCATGCGTAGAAGATTCTGATACATGTATAATCGTATAATTATGAGAAAGTCAACATGATTGCTTACCGTTATACGTAATTTATCAATTCGACAAAAGCAGTGTCCCCGCTCAAAAGAATGAAAGTAATATAAAAATAATTGAATTATTGTTATAGCCAAACTATTTGAAACTGTCACAAAAGGGTTCTGTTGCACCGAAATAGGACCTCCCCTTTCGAGGTGCTGTCCCCCAAGTCTGTTTCTTCTGCCACCGGTCATGATACTGACTAGTGAAGGAAGTTTCCGTTTTCGAATGAATTGACATAATTTGCAATTCATGACTTCATTCTCGAAGATAGGATGGTCCCAAAGCGAACTCTTTGGTCTTCCCAGTCATAACATCCACACTTCAGACTGATTCACTCCATCCGATTCTCACGAAGTAACAAAGAATGTCACGAAAGAGATGGCAGCCATCCAATCACATAGTGATGGGTAATACATGCGCGCCATCATCACATCAAGGTCAACGCTTCTCTCATATGCTTTCTCAGAACTCGGAGTTCTTCGAACTAAGGTGATGGATTTCAAAAGAAGCTTATGTTACCCTGACGAGCGAAGTTCACAACATGAAACCCTGTCAAATACAGTATTTCCCTTACAAATATGTAGGCACTGTAGTACACCACAGGGTTGTACCCGGTCATGATTTGCTCTACCCTACCCAACCGGTAACCGATGTGGAAAATTTCAACCCAACTGACCGGTAATTTTCTAATATCATGTTTTCATTCAATTACAGGTGCATGAATTAAGCTTGCATCTTTTTCTGATGAATCCTTCTCATGCATTATCAGCTCTAAGTAAATCCAGTGTATAATGCATTGCATCCTAAAAAGTCTATGTAATATAACCTATTCAATATATGGTAGGCCTTTCAACCATTTAATAGTCTAACTGTGTACCGGTACTATCTACATAGAGAAACTTAATAATTTAGTTTATGTACTCGCAGATTTTTAATCCCATTCATTTTATAAGTTTGAAGTTGTATAATAAAAATCATCTTTTCAATCTATGAAGTAAAGCTAAAATTATATATATTATTTAAAATGTGTTGGCCTAGCATCTATACACACGTAACCGGTGATTGACGGTGAAGCGTCTCAACTGAAAATGAGCTTCCGTACGTGGTGGCAAACATAATGAACAATGCCCACCATAACTAAGATTTTACTTCAGCATTTTGATAATGTTGCATGGAATAACACAATGGAAACCATAAGCTAAGTGGATAATCCATTGCGAGTACAAGTTTTTGCATTCAACTTCTTATAACTACACAAGTATTCGACCTTTTGTTTCGAAAAGAGCATTTCATAAGAGCAACTGTATTTTAAATACATGTATTTATTTTTTGCGTCATTCCGTATGTAATCAAATAGCATGAATGTAATATTTTGCTTATTTATGATCAAGTCGTCACTTCAGGTAAAAATGAAAATATTGGCACATCAACAATGGCTCTGATGAGACATGGGTGCCACATGATGCCATAGAAAATGAAACAATCAGCACATTTCACTCTTTCGCTGATCCGATCTGTAGCACCGTATCTCATTTCACAGCTATTGTGTCAGTGAGATAAATTTTGTATATGGTCATGAAACGGTGCAAAATACACTCATTGCCTCTTACTTAGGTTGCTTGGTGAAATTGAAAACAATAAAATAAATTATTCTGGAATGATAAGATGTCCTTCACAAAACAGCTGAGAAAGATTCCTTGTCATACTTCCGAATGAAGTTCTGGTGTTCCAAATTTTAGGACGCGTCTCAATATTTGGGGAACCTTGGGTTATTAAGATATATATGTGCGATATTATTGGGTGAGGTACTTTCAAAGGTACTGCTATCAATGAATTTGGCGAAACCGATTTCAGTTATAAGCTGATAATTTATGAGCTTCTATTTCTGCTGAAGTAGGCTCATGATGTATATAAAATAACAATTTCTTCATTAAATAACTCTCTATGAAATCAACCACAAAGGAGTATTGTAACAGTCTAAAAAATTGTAATTCTCTTCAAATGCCGACATAATAAACAGCTGAGTGAAATGCGCATATTTTAATTATTAGCTGCTGAAACGCAAGTAGAATTCATTAAATTTCTAATTGCGTAACTGAAACCGTATTTCAGTGTCTGAAACTCATGACCTTCTGATGACCTCCACAATGTTTGGCGTTTAACACAACAACGCGATGATCTTTCATTAGAAGCATTGCTACCACTGCAAACCAGCTGATACATTGAGTGAAGAATTCCGTCTTAGGTCATGACATGACGCAGCAGTTCGGTGCTTTGTGTTGTAATCCATGTGGTTTGATTTTGGTCATTCGAGATTAACCGGTCGTCATCTGCTCTGCAGATATTTATGGAAATGAAGTCTGATAGAAAGAGGTTTCTTTTCTATTCATGTCTTAAAATGTAGCAGCCTGAGAAATAGAGAAGAGTTCTGAGTGGCTATGATCAATGACTTCTTCCAAATAAGACCTTCTGATAGTTTAATAGAAGTCTTGGTACTCCTAACTCCCCCCCCCCACATTTCTGTTGTTGACACCCGGAAGTATTGCATCGTCAACGATCTTCTCTTGCTTACGGGCAGTTTCACTAACGTCGCATACAGCGTTGAGTGTGTAAAACTCCTCTTATCTGACTTGTAGAAAATTCACAGCCTCAGATTTAGACAACTGCTAGTCATTTGTCTGTAGACAACAATCACACGAAGTTCATGATCACAGCTGTACCTTATATTCTAACTGAGTATTCAAGGGACCAATTCTTCATCCCAGGGTTCAAGTAAGACTTCTCAGTCGTGTTGTAGTGTCACTCAGTGACAGATCAAGTCTATTCTAAACTCAATGTGACCAACTTTGGCGAAATTTGATGATTTTGGAAAACTTGAAAAATGTGAGGGGAAAAGAATAGAAGTACCGAAGTCTTAAACAGAAGGCTTAATCGGCATGAAGATATTGATAAGCAATGAAGTATTGCTTGACATTCTGGATGTTTTGGTTCTACATAGATCCACTCTAATAACGTTAAGGAAGTGATTGAAATGATCCTTGATGAGGCGATATCGTTCAAAAAATCATGATCTCTATACTTCTGGATGGGATTCAATGTTATGGGGGAAAATTACTTCAACTGACGAGCTCTTCTATCTTCTAAGGTGTCCAAGGTCAGACGCCACATCGTTAAAAGTCAATATTAGAGAATATTAAAAGAACAAACAGTGGGTACATCCACTGAAAAGATCTTGCCATTTATTGAGGAAACAGACGCTTAATAGTAAAGTATTGCTCACCTCAGCCATCATAACAGAGGCTAGATAAGAAGAAGCTATTCCTCAGTAATCCTCATTAACAGCGTGTGCGAAATCAGCAGAAGCTTCAACAGAAGTCATTGATCGCAGCCTATCATGAAGGATTCCTACAATCTCGCGCACTATTCTTGTGGAAAGCTACTGATTTGGCCAGGACTGGATTTCATTGACTTCGTCAGTGCTCAATGATAGAGACGGAATACTGGACATTCTTGGGATTGCACCTTTCAAATTGGGAATGTTTTTAACTTCCATACACTTGAATGTCTATGAATAAATCGAAATATTCATAAACCCATATACGACATTTGAGATGTGAAAATCACTGTCAATTTCAGAAGATATATTATCTCGTAGAAATATTTTTTCAATATCATCAGTTAATGTATCAAAGCCAATTTTCCCATGATCCGCAGTACCTCTGATATCCGTCAATAAAGTCGAATTCGAAGTGGACTTTGCTTTTATCTAAGTGTGTATCTGTGTGAGTGTCTATACTTTATGAAATTGGAAGTCTTTAGAAGTCTACTCGTTGGAACACCATGTTTCTGGTATGGGAGTTGAGAGCTTCAAAATCAATTCGCTGTCGACTTAAAACTTTGATTTGTGATATAATAGGGTCATCAGATTGTATTGAAAATTTGAAAGCTTTTTGGTTTAACGTTTTTTAACCTGAAGCTAATTTTGATAGAAATCCCCAAGAAATATTTATGTGATATCAGGATTAGAGCTAGACACTAAGCCCAATGAATGCCTCGGTCAACAGAAAAATGTTCTTTAGAGCCTCGCTGTATCTGTGATATGATTATTCCATATAATCGCAATAAACTGAGTAATCATATTAAAAGCAGATAAGACTAATTAGATAGGATACATTACATGATTTTAGAAAAAAGTAAATCAGATTATTTATTTGCATGTGAGAATTCCGCCATTACGGTGAACAAGACACATACATGAGCTACTCTCAAATAAGTGTTATCAAATTATTTAATTGTCTTATCGGCTACAAAATTATCAATCGACCCAGATGCAGCAATACGTATCTGAAAAGGTCATCATTAATGCGTTCATTGTCCAGTCTACTATGTTTTATATCATTTCACTTACATGACCGATATATGAACATCTTCTTCCATGCACATATTTCAGACACGTGGAAAGAAAGGCACTATGACAAAATGTCTGCTATTCTGATGAGTCTGAAATGTCATTGTGAAATCTGAAATGTTCTGAAAATGTCGGTATAATGTGGCTACAATTTCCATGTAAAACTAGTAGTCTAGACAAAACTTCGGGAAATATCTATTTTCCAATTTATTATTGTTCATGTAAAGTTTGTTCATCATTATCTCGAATTACCACAAACTCCGCCTTTTCAAAAGAAAAAGGGACAGTACGTGATGAAAATTTCAAGAAGTATTCCTAGCACAAAAGATCATTATAGAAGGCAGAATCTTATGGTGTAATAGGCGTGAATGATATCCTATTTCGTCAACTCTTCCCTTATCCTCATCGTACAATGGAACTTTCGGCCACAAAGCTTTTTGTATTCGTGATGTGCACCGTTACTAGAACAATCCGCACACCACAGAAAAAAATTCGTGCTGATTTTTGTACTGAATGCCTTATTTTCTAGTTGTCAGGATTATTAAAATGATCGAATTTTTATTTTCAGGATCAATTTTCTATCACATCGGCCTCTCATTCGTCTCCATTTTTTCATGGGATGGCCGTCATTTTTTCAGCAGCTGTGGAATTACCAGAGGAAATAATGGTTGAAATTAAGGAATTATCTATCAATGACACTCAACTTGTGTTTAACACGGTGAGAATGCCTTTTGATGTCTAATTCTGAAGTTTGTCTATAATTTTACTGTCCCCTACCTCAGCATTTCTTCTAGAGAGCAGAAAATTTATTTCTTTGAATCAAGTGCTATATCGCCTTGTATTTGTACAGCATAACATCGGCTTGCACACTATTTGCAAAGGAAGGCGGACTTTTCAGTGGTGCTTGAGATAATGATATTGTGCCAATTTCACGTGATTGATGACTTCACTGAAGCTTTGACGTTGCTACTCCCCCCATACTAGGGACATGGACGGTGCTGACATAGTCAGACTTTTCTGCAACGTTGTGGCACTTGAAGTCCGAATGCCCTTCCTGTCGACTTCGAATGACACTTTCGGGACTCGACCTCTGGACCAAAAGATCGTTAGGCAAGCACTTAACTGCTGTGCGGCAGAGACCACTTTAATCTCATAGACTTTATTTCACAGCACATCGAGGTGAACTTAATGCACGGATAGGGAGGGATCACCCTCCGAGTTCAGGAATGCAGAACCTAACATTTGCAGGATCGCCTTTCTTAGTGAATGCCACATTGATAAAGAAATTATTTTTCATTGATGCATATAAATATCTATATTCAATTTCCTACCGCAATTTGAAACTCAGATGCTATTTTCTAATGAAAAAGTGACAACAGGCTATTTATTATGCGTCTCATGTAACATTATTCTGATCTACCGATTTACTTGCTATATTGTTATTCCAACAAAACCGTTTCTGCCTGTCTGTCTGTCTATAGCTCTTTATATGCGTCTTATTCTCCTGTAGCGATTGTATTTCCCTAATATAATTAATGGTTAACGATTATAATTAATGTTAGAACGATTAACAATTAGAAGTGAACAAGCAAATGGTGATGATAATGATGGACTGGAAATCGGCGATGGATCGGAAATTGCAAGATGTGCATGAAGATTAGTTTTGTTACTTAAGTAATGTGTTGGACTGTGAAGCGGGAGTGGGAAGGACGGTGAGGGCGAGAGTGGCAACAGTTTGGAATAGATGGAGAGAGATTGCCAATTTATTGGTAATTAGTGATGAGAAAGAAAAATACGGCACTCCCTTTAATGACGGCTTTAATAAAATCGAATAGCTAAAAGTATTTTACACGGCTTTTACTTTTTTACGACCCACGACTTTTCTGCGCTATATCGATGACATTTTCGTGGGCACTTTTGAACATGACGATGCAATTTTCATAGCATTTTAACTACCTTCAATTCCGTGAACGACGACTTACAGCTTACCATAGAAATTCTTGACAACGAGAGTCCTATTTTTTAGATATCTGGATAAAAATCGTCGATGAGCAGATTTCATACGAATGGATGAAATCTATAATGTAATCTAAGCATAATCACTCTAAAACAACTTTGCAAAAAGACAGCTTGCTTCCTCAGCATGTTCAGAATAATTACATCTGCAGTATGAATAATCGCATCGAAAGCAGATGCTCATCATCTGCTATCAAAAATAAGGCTAAGAAAAAAAGTCATAAAAGATTGCGCAAAAACAAACATAAAACTCGCGATTTTGATAAAAGTAAAAGCGTAACTCGCAAAAGTAATTGTGAGAATAATGTTAGGCTTTCTCTTAATTCTATTAATGGCAGTTGTAATAGAAAAATCAATAACTTAGCTAATAAGAAAATACAAACTACCTGTAACCTTGATAAGTAAGCCTAATAAAACCACTAGCCAATGCCTTTCTAAAAATCTGCTAAAAAACATGTAAACTGTAATCTCTGTCATCTTCTCGACAAACCTTATCCCTGCGATGTGCGCTGTGTGGCTTACGAATTTGCTTGTAAGCATTGTAGCAAAAGTTATAATGGCCAAACTAATAGGCCTTTCAAAATTCGTTTCGAGGAGCATGAACGTAGCTTGCGCTTGCAGAACAATACTAGTGCCCTCTCCGACCATTCTACGAGTATAAAAGAACACGACAGTAACCTTGACATTTCTGATTTTACAATCAGTATCATTGCTTAGCATAGTTCGCCTCTTGAAAATCGTCTGGCTGAAGCTCGCGCAGAGAGAAGACCGAAGAAGATGTGGAGAAGGTGCGTGGAAAAGGATTTGGCAAGGCTGAAATCAGGGAAGAGGTAGCTCAAAACAGAAGCAGTTGGAGAAGAGCCATTGTGGCACATCCAACCCCAAGATAATGGGAAAATAAGGCGCTAAACGGTGATGACGAACGTGACGATTAACGATAGTGATATTTTTGAATGGATAATAAATAGTCATTGCTTTTTGAAGGAAGGTCAAAATACGTAGAAAGACGTGCTGATATTTCAGCTTGAATGTTCTTCATCTTCTTACAGGAATACTTCGCAGATATCGGAAGGCATGGTGGACTCTAACAGTGCAACGGATTTTTTTTGAATTTTTCTTCATCTACCCGGAGCAGAGTTTCCTTTGTGAAAGGCTCCTGCTTTTCGCGGTGCCCGCTATTTATTGCTCCTCTATTGAGCATCATAATAACAGTAGATTAGTTTGTTACATTTTATCATGTAACCACATCCCGAACAGATCCTAACAAATTCCATTAATACCTGAAAAGTCTTTTGGACAGGGAGACTACTGTTGTCTCAAGTTAGTTAGTTTAGTGGACTTGTGAAATTTCTCATAACATAGCGCCCCTGTGTCGAAGTCACATAGACGATAGGTTCGGTCTTCGGTTGGCACCCATTTCTATGAACCGCAAATTTCTGTTTTGTGATGAATTTTTTGTGTTTTTTCCATCAAGGCTATTTTCAGTAAGAAGGAAAATGTGTCAGTAACACTGGGCTTGTATATCATAGAGTTCAAATTTCTTAGTGAGGTGAATAAGCATTGATGCCCGGACCAGTATGCATGCTAAGCCAGCGGTGTTTGAAGAAAATATTCAAAAAAATTTTTTTCACTATGCATGTCCCTTGGTTCACAGCAAATTCTGCTGAACAATCAAAGTGACAGTTCATCTACTTTAGTTACTTTTATATTTCGAGGATCTTCGTGATTTCCACCATTAAAGTGTATGTTATGCTGTTATGTGCAAAGTTTATAAGTCAATCTAGATTAATTTCATATTTCTACACCCGGGTTGCGGTAGGCTACTTGATTGCTTTCCCACCCGGTTTGCAGTAGGCTATTTGATTGATTTTCAAGATTACGAAATCCCCTTTCTAAAATTTGACAATTTTCACAACACCTGCACAACACCTTTCACATCATAGAGCAAAACCGTTAAACTTTAAGATATTTGCTGTCCCTCATCTGGAATTCTCAAATATTTTCAAGGTAGGCGTGGTTATGTCAAGGGCAAACATCCGAGTAATCAACATGCATTCTTAGATTACACATTATAAATGCAAGCATTCTTATTTAGACAAACACATGTATTCTTAGATAAGAAAGATACACTTTTCATCAGAATAGACACACACACGTATTCTTGGATTAGACAAATGTATGTATTCTCAGATTAGAAACGGGTCTCCATTATTAATAAGTCGAATTTCACATGCATTTCAAAGTACTACGATATACTTGTAATTCCGTTTATGTTATCATTTGCTTCATAGCTTAAATTCTCAGCTCAGTCGCGTTATCTCAATGGTTTCCGGCACTGTATTTTGATAATAATCGAGACAATGTGACTGCGAAGGGATATTGGAATTTCTGTTTATTCATAAATAGTAAACATATTCTAAGTTGATGTAATGTAACTAAGATCCTTGCATAACTTGTCTTGCACTTACATTACGTAGAGGTGCTCAAATATATCAACTAGTTACTGTATTAGTTAATGTAAAACATGTTGTGTAGCATATGCCATAGATTGGAATGTCATCCCAATGCTCCACAGAACTTCACGACCTTTGTAAATCCTGTAGAAATTTAGCTGACATAATTGCATTTGTCGATTGCAAAAGCAAATTCTCTTGTTACAATGACTGAGTTGAATGGTCACGACAATACGTTTGTCGAAGATAGAAATTTCTTACATTTTTATAAAATACTACATTACCAGTATATGGAAAGTATTATAAAGAATTCAAGAGGAATATATCAAATTCGAAGTATCAGTAGAAATGACGATGACATGGCCTAAACTAATCGCCTTTTCATGTGTCTGTTGCGCTGTTTATTTCACTGCTTTCTAGAACTGCGATAGATACAAAACAATTACTTGAAATATGCATCTGACATGTAATTCTAGAAATTACATGTATGTGCAATTGTGCATACAACATATCGTAATTTTCAAAAGAATACTATAAGAACCAGATACTGAATACAGTGCAATCCGGATAAGCGGGACGGTTTGGGAGACAGATTTCTCTCCCTCTTATCCGAAGTCCCTGCTTAAGTGGAGTAACAAGTTTCGAGCTCATTTTAGCCTAATTAGTTACTGTCTGCGCTTAATTCTTATTCTTTTTTTTACTCTTGTGCATAGGCCTACAGGTTCCCACGACCATCCCGTTTTTATGTTTAAGATAGAAAAGCATCTGTGTAGCCTATATTGTATTTATTCTGGTGAAAAGGGTTTGTTAAACGGAGTTGTAAAAGCACGGAACAAAGATTGAAGCTTGTTGGACAACAGTGAAAGGAAATCAAGCAATAAAGAAGAAATGAATCTAATGTCATTTCAGAAGCCCTGATATGTTTAGCCTTCTCCTCGAGAGAGTGTGTGTTGGCTCGTTGACACACTGCTGCTCTGTGAATTGGTGTATAAATGAATTCTTAGGAATTCTGTATAAAAGGATGAACAGTAATCGCTTGTAAAAAAAGATTTTCATTAAACTGCTTCTTAGTGGGCAATAGAAAAATTGCTCAAACTGCTCAAAAACTGCTCAAATTAAAGAATCCCTTTCCTTCTCATCCAATGCGACCCTGTCTTTGGGTAGGAAATGATATTTTTGCTACGCTGCACTGCCGCAGTGCACAGCAAGTGGGAAGAACACAAATACGGTTTTGGTTGAAGCATAAACGAAAATCCCCTACTGCAGAAGTTCACATCCAGTTATCCACAAAAAATAGTTAAATTATTAAAAGTGCATAAAAATTCTCCCGCTTAAGCGAAATCACTTCCGAAAATTCTCCTTCTTAACCGGAGGGTTTTACATCTATTGTAAATGTTTCCTGACTTTTCTCCCGCTAAGCCGGAGTGCACTGCACATCTACAGATTTTAGTATCATTGACCTGAATCATTAACTTTATGTATTTTGTATAGGGCTATGAAATATTATGTTGAAAAATTAGAAAAATGAGTAAGCCAAAATATAAGTGCATTACTTTATATTTTAATCGCACACTTAGTACATTACGTGACGTAAATGAAATATTCATATAATATGAAATTGAAGGCACAAATTATGACACAAAATACTCAAATTTCGTAATCAATATTTTTGATTTTTACTACTATGTCTGTATTTGATTTGCATCTTATTTCTTAGCTAAGTTTCCTCAGGTTTTTGAGAGGCCTTCGTAATCGTTTATTCAACTCTTTACATAGATATATTTTATGTGGTGTCAGTTATTGCAATCTTTGCATGTCTTCAGAAGCAATTTCATTCTGCATTTCGTCGTTGTGTTTTGGTTTGCATTTCCTCTTTAGCTATAAAAGGTTCCAATTTTCCCTTTTGGCATTTTGGTTTTACTTGTTGACTATTAGTGTTTTGCATCTTATTCTTAGTAGGTAGGAAGATGGATCTCAAGAACTTATCATTGGTTTACATTTTTACAGTTGGGACTTTGTGTAAACTATTTTCTCCTCGGAATCTTTATTATTTAACTTTGTGTTCCTTCCGTTCTAGGATCTTCGCAGTTTTCATTATGTCGTGTTTGATAAATAATTAAAATGATGCTCTAATAATAAGTCTTATACAAAGTAGAGAGGATAGAGAATGAAAAGAACACCGAATGAGCAAATTGTTATTATCTAAAACAGGGGGTTTTCTTCTCAAGATTTTAGCCAATATATCACAATAAGATAAACTTTGCTTAGCATCTCACTCATCTGAGACAATGAAGACTTCTGTTTACGGCTATCATATTCATCAATTGATTAGCATAGGTAAAATTCTCAGAATTGTGGTAAAACTATTCCTTCTGTTTAGCACCATATCTAGCATCGGTTAGTGAATATTACATTGACACCGTAAACCGAGATAAAATTTGAATTAGGACATTTTAGAGGACTCAAAATGGCAGTGCGTGAATTGAGAAACGAAGTACCAATCTTTTGTATAAAATGTCACCATGTGTACGGTAAAAACCGGTTTCTTTCACTGAGAAACGTGTAGACAGGATAGTCACATACGGAGGACCATTAGCTAATCATTCATTCTAGTGGACTGTAAGAAACTGAAAGCTATTCATTAAGAAATGTTGTATGTGACCATCAATCCCAGCAGAAGTCGCAGGTAGAGGCTCATGTTGTTGAAGGTATCTGAAATACAACTAAATGTGAATGTTTTTAAGGGCAGAGTTATTTCTTATGTCAAGATAGATATGGCTTTATCTCATTCGGAAGGTTATGCAACATGACGTACCGCCTACAAAGCAAGAGTCGCAATGCAATGTCTTGAGGAGCATTTGAGACTCAGATTGTTTGGATCGCCGTGTAATTCTCTTGAGATGAATCCCTTTCAAGTTGTTGGAACATACAGCATAATGAGGAAGGACTAACCTACTTAAAAAAGAACTGTTAATATTCAAGAACTGGCGCATCACTATTCAAAAAAAGAGTAGACGTTTGATCCGTACAATGCTGTGGGAAGTGCTGGGCTACGTCGCCTACTTATCAAAAGGTGTATGTGTGTGTTGAGTGTACATATGAACGGAACATTTGTACATCGTTTCGTTGTGCAAACATATGGAAAATTGTAATTTTAACAAGCAATGGAAAATCATACCTCTGTAAAATTAACAGATCAAAAAACATTACACGAAAATTATCGAAGTACGGTTAGTTTAGTTTTAATTTTCTGGTTTTTATAAGAGTGATGTCTTACCGCGGTAATGATATTTCTTCTAGGATAGCTGTGTTTTGGAATAGCACGTAACAAAGAAGTAGCAGCTAACATCTGTTCCAGCCTTACATTATGTAATAGATAATGCATAGATTTGAGGTCATTATTTGCTATAATTACCGAGAGCCGAAGGCTCGAGGTTATTATGACAAATAATGACCGAAGAAATCTATGCATTATCTGTTATAATGCATGACTTTTTCCATAGAAGTCAGCACCAGGTTAATAATTTCCAATCAAGAAAATAATTACCTGCTTCGTGGAACTTATTAACGTGTGTACATAGAAAGCCTTACAAAATCATGCATTATTGCCACCAAACACAGCTCTGGCGGATTGGCAGAGTGCTGCGGCATTACTCAAATATCAGTCTGGGTATAATAGCATATCAAATAGGAAGTTGTGTCGATGCGGAAAATCTGAAATAGCCTGTAGGATGACTCCTCACATTGAATGAGATAGCTGTACGTATGTCTGCTTTCATTTTATTCGCTTGAGTATGCAATGCAGTCCAGGCCAAATATGGATTAATAGGAGAATACTACATTCCTGGTCGAATGAAGCAAAAAAAAGTATTTTCACTCAACAATTTTGAACTCCATTTCTTTCTCCATGGAGAAACGGATGGTGGGTATCAGCGAATTTGCCAAGTTGAAGAACCGAACAAAGTTGCCATTCGACGA
Organism: Prostheceraeus crozeri; assembly: GCA_907163375.1. Lineage (NCBI taxonomy): Eukaryota > Metazoa > Platyhelminthes > Polycladida > Euryleptidae > Prostheceraeus > Prostheceraeus crozeri. Next base: position 1,131,670 of record CAJQUW010014991.1, read on the forward strand.
AGGCAAGAAAGAAGTACGTCGTCAACTTCGCGGATCTTTAGCGTTGGTGCTCCAATGCCACCCTGTCTCTCTTTCTTCATAACCTTCTCAAAGCCAGATATAAAGAAGTTGATCACGACGGGTACGAGTCTGCTCATCATGACAGATCTGTGCACAAGTGCAGTGTCTGGTAATCTCAGCAGCGATGAAATTTGTTCTCCCGGAAAAATTACTGTCGCCACTTCGCAGAAGATCTTCGTGATGTCAGTGTTACTGGGACAGACACGGTATTAAAAAGTGGAATTCACTTATTTCGCAAAGATCATACCCTGACAGAAGTCACATGGTCGCAATCCGTCAACCACTAATTCAGAGTTGCGGATGCAAGATTCACACTGCTTGACATGCGGTTCGAAGATGTCAGTGACAAGCCTTGAATTCGCAGATTAAAAACAATCCTTCATGCAGATGATAGGTATCAGCGGTATTTCAGGTTTGTGCACCTTCAGTAACCCAAAGATGTGTGGCATTTGAAGTTGCATGGGACACAGACGAAGGAATTGTTCTCTAGTCAAGGACCCACTCTCCACCACTGGAAGCAGATGTCGAAGAGAATCTCGAAACTTGCCACTTGGATCACATGACACTTTCTAGTCAGGCCCATTTTTTAATTTTCCTTGTTCGGAACAGCCTTTTGACGGTCAAAGGCTTTCTTTCCCGCTAACAAACCAATAGCAGCTTGCTTAATAGAGACAACAAATCCTTTTGCGAGAGCAGATCCCTGTGCAGTCGATAACAGATGAGAACGAAATCCTTCACTATCAAGCTGACATCCATGGAATCCGCTGTGGAGCTATCACAGCCATACAAGTGACATAAACGTGGATATAACCCTTCATCGAAGCGATTGATCACCTTCTGATTGGAATAACCGACTCTGTGGTCGATAAAGTAGTGCACGTGAACCCAAAGATCCGAGTCAAAGAGAAGTTCCATCAAACACAGACAGCGAACATTGTCAGAATCCAGCATTTCGATATTCTTCCAATTGTTTGATATCTCTAATTTCATTATTCTTCACTCAAAGGAACTCTTCATCTGATTGTCACTGTCACAAATTCCTTGTAATCGAAACCAAAGTGATCCTTACGGGACGAGAAACTTCTTAAAAATCAATGCGCTTTTTAATTAAAAGTAAAAGTACACAGATTTACAGATAAGTAAATTGTTTTTAACAATGACAACGCATTTTCCTCCCATGTTGCTCCTAATACGTACAAACATTCGGAGGCTGTATGTATAATTTTGAGAGTGATCACAGAGTTGACACGGAAGGAGCTGTAGTAGTCGATGGAGGGGAAAACTCAGGTTTGCCGTGGGGATTCCCATCCTATGGGATGGGATTCGGGTTTCAGTCCATGGGAATTCCTATTGAAAATAATGAATATTATTGGTTTAATGTGTACAATCTTAGATCTACTCAGGCAGTGAAGTTCTTTATTAAACTAATTTCTTCTCTCACGGCAGCAACCAGTCAAAGTTAGGTATTCAAATATTCAAACCCAACTTCAAATTTCAAACATTCGGGTATAACTACATCAAAAGTTACGATGTGCTAAAGGTTTACCTACTACATTCATAATAGGTAGGCCTAATTGTGACCGGTGCTCTAAACTCTCCTTACACTATGTAGTGTTTGAAATTTTGGTTCATCGATGATAGAATATTCGTATTAGTTTATTTGTTGGTGACTTTTCAGATTATTTCCTTAAAGTCTTCTATATTTGTTGACTCATTTCTAAAATGATATTTTTTGTAATATAGATCGAGGTTTTCGAGCGCAGGTCCCTCGATTATTATATAGGCTACGTATAGCCAAAATTGCAAGTTTTTACAAGAAAGCAAATAAGGAAGACTGAATTGCAAGAACTAATTACAAACACATTATAAGTTAATAATTGTTACAGCCTGAAATTTCAATTAGGCCACACTTCCTAATGAACTGTACACTTTTACGAAATGACCTGAAGACATTCCATGTCAAAAATTATGACTCTGGGCTTAGTACTCTCCAGTTGATAGGCAAAAACATAGAAAATTTCATTTTAAACAAAAGCTGCAATCTGCGTCCCATTGGATTTACATGTGCTTTTCTTTGATCGTGTCTGACAAGAAGAGGAACTCACTAGAACTCGGCAGACGCAGCGATTCGTAGTAGGCATAGGATGTACATCATTCTGTGAAAGTCTCACTTTCGGCCTCGTTCCCTGCAGAAACTCGCTCTGGCTGCCGGACTAAACACTCCACTAAACAACTCTCAACAGCAACTGAATCCTGGGCGTTGAACTAGAGGTAGACACTCAACACACACTGGCAATCCGCGTCAACAACATTAGCGAAAAAGCAGGACACACCCTCAACATTCTCTCATGCCTCACTTCTACCAATTAGGGCCAACAGCAAGAGACCATCGTGGCCACCTACAGGGCCATGACATGTCCTCTCCTGGAACGCGCGTCCACATTCTGGCCACCAATCATCTCACAATTACAAACAAACTTTGACAAACCACAAGCAATACAGAACAAGGGCTCAGGATTGCCACACGATGCGCCGAATTGCACACGTGACACAAGCACACACCACCTTCATGACAAGACACACGTCCTTCCCATTGCTGAACATACCACACTAAAACAATCAAGACCACCCTCTCCATATAGAGTAATTATTACGATCCTGTCCATCTCCCTCACGCAACAACCACCACCCCACAGACATCAAAAATCCATCGTCTTTATCACACGGAAGCACGCACACCTCACCACCACTCACACAACCACTCGACATGACAGCAAAATAACTCAGACGAACACACACTCACCAAGTCGACACATACCTGACGCACAGACAAAACAACCAAATCAGTAACGCAATCCACACCCCCTCATAGTTCACAAGTCAGAACAGACGCACACGTAGAACATTGGCACAGTTCCGTACCAACAAATCACCGATTTTAAAAGATTACCTACACATTAACCCCTCTGTCCATTCTTCACCTCTTTCCCAACCCCTTTTTAAATCTCAACCGCACAATACACTTAATCTCCTCTCTGGCACACACATACACACAACTCTCACACCCTGGGACTCTGGGTTGCTCCCGTCAAGTGAGCGAGCGATTGACCCTTTCCCAATAGCATGGACGGTACCATTAGTACCGCATGTCTGTAAAGTCACGCTCATGAGATTAATAATTTAGTACGCATCTACTTGCTTGCACACCCTGAAGGACACCCGGTGTAATAGGTAATGAAATCTAGCTGTTTTTTTTATGAGTCTTTCATTTTCGACTATATGACTACTTGTTTTCATTTTCTAAAATTATTGATTTTGCAGATGAATAGCATATTTCATAATTGGATTTCAACTGGAAAAATTGATGGAACTTTGACCGAAGAAATTCCTGTTGTCACCAAATTCGCTCAGGTAAATACATTGTTTGTTAATGTTAGAGGAATTCCCTGGGACCCGATGTAGGCAAGAAAAACAAAGTCAGTTATTCTGAGCACTTTCGGTGCGCTCCGCGCATCATCTTCAGAGAAATACACTGTATGAAACGCACTATGTATTTCTCTGAAGATGATGCGCGGAGCGCACCGAAAGTGCTCAGTATAACTGACTTTGTTTTTCTTGCCTACATCGGGTCCCAGGGATTTCCTGTAACATAAAAACAGGTAAATACATTGTAAATTGAAAAATGCCACTGCTGCAAAATTGATCTGTCTTGATCAATTGGGTAGATTGAAAAAGTGAATGTCGATGGTGATGTTAAGTATATCAGTAATTCATAAAAAATATCTCATTCATTATGATTTACTCAAATTGCGAAATTCAGCTTTTCAGTGAACAGAAATGGAAGTGTTTTGCTTCATTTAGACACGCGTGCCTGTTCATTGCTAATCTTAACTGCACTGTTTTACTATTTGCATATGTCTTCACAAGGGGAGTTATATTTTTTGACAGATTGTTTTTAAATCCAAATTCATGTACCTTTACTTCTATAATTTTGAAGTACTTCTTCAATAGTTTTGCATCGCAGCAAAAGGTTTATTAAGGACAAACCTTAAGTCTTATTAACTATAAGTTTATTAAAATTATGAAACATGTAGACATCGTTATGGGAATGTCCCAGCTTCAATATCCAAGTATCTGAAATAGCTTGGCAGTTTAACTTAATGACGTAACGAAGCAAAATTTTTCAAATCTTTCCGCAATTGTCGAATTTGATCACGTCCAGAAATTTCGAAACAAAACATATCTAACAAATATAATCAAAACTCATTTACGAACGAGTAATGAAAGCACTTTCTATCTTTGTTAGAATCAATGCGTGATTACTAAGGTAACCATAAGGTTATGCAATTGATAAATATTGACAAATTGAGCCAAAATTATTTCTTTTATGTCACATTACTTCTTTCTGATAGCTAGTAAAGAAGAATTTGCACTATTGAATTGATGTGTTTCTGTCTGTCCAAAAACAACAGTATGTTTCAAATTCAAAACCATCTTTCAACTGAGGCATAACTGAGGGACAGTTTGAAGAAAAAATTACTTTTGAAATGCAAATTGCAAATAGATGCCGTTTTATGTACAAATGACTTATTTGGCGAAGGGATCTAATTCACACGTTCAAAGCAGGATGCAGATTAAAAGGGTTATCAAAAGTTATCAAAAATCGATAATATTTCAAATATGCCTTGCGGTGATATTTTCATGACGTTTTTGGTTGCTCTGATGATTACCAATATATGCGTACGCATTCCAAGTCATGACAACTGTCGATTTATTCCATAGAAATCTACATGTATTATCAAATTATAAATCAGTCAATGACATTGCCACCTTTCCATCAGGTGCAAATGTTTTCTATTCTATTGGCAGATGCTTGGAGTTTCCTCAGAACACGGACTGGTGCAACAATATCCGCGAGTTCTTGAAGCGTTCATCCGTGTCCTCACTTGCCTCTTCGATGTCCAATTGGGAAATTAGTGGATTACGAATTATCCGCTCAATGACAATGGATCACGAGTCACGACAGAAATATCAGACAACCGGTTTATGTGATGACCGCGGCAGACGATGACTTTCCATATTCTGTTTTCATTATAAATCTGAAGCATACTACTTGACAGTAAGCATTTGATTCTCTATCTTTTAAGATATTTTTTCATTCAATCTTCCATTTGGTGATTTTTGATAATTTTTTAGGTTTGAGATCACTCTGATGTGTCAATTTACAGTTGTACTAGTGATCTTATGAACAAATGTTTGTATGGCTTGCTTGAATTTCAATAAACTTGCAGACATTTATGTATAAGTTTTGACTGGAATTAATACTGATCGAAGTTCAATTACATAAAAGAATAAGTCCACGGCGCGACAGGAGGCAGTTAACCATCACATAGTCTGACAAGTTCTGTAGAAAATATCTTGCTCAGGTACTGGCAACATATGGGCCATAGGCAGCAGATGGTGACCCACAGGGGCTTTGATGGGTGCCCGCTGGAAATATTTTTCCATGGAAATAATGCTTGTATATTTTCATATCAAAAATGACTTTTTGCTGAAAAGTGAATTATATTTGCAAGTCCGATGCTCAGCCTAGAATCTTATAAAGACGAACAAAAGATAATGGCAAAGGTAGTTCATATAGGATGCTTGATTAAGTAGGCAATTATTAAACATGAATGTTTGAATTTAACTGCATAGACTATTAATGATTCTAGCCATTTAGGCCTACAGCTCAATTTCATATGCACTGATTTCTGTAGACCGTGATATGCAGTTAATAATTTGGAAAAGATGCTTTTAACTTAACAGATCTATTCATAGTCTGGTGGAAAACCGCAGCATGAATTGGATCTACTATGCGTTGGCAAACTTGAAAATTGAGCCAAGAAGAAGAATAAGATCTCAACTTTTGTATGAGAACCTGCATTAATGCTGTTCGTGAAATTTCCTTCATTATCAGCTAATTCTCCGTAATTGTAATTATACTTTTTGATAGCCTAAAAGTGTCATGCTACTTATGCATACATTGAAGTCTGAGGTACCAAGTCGCTATGAACAAAGGAATAATTTGCAAAACTTAGCTATTTAAAAATGATCAAGCACTTCTTAGATCGCAATGTCCGCGAAATTGGATCCTTTGATATGATAGGGACTCGGTAGGAATTAGAACTCGTGACAAAAAAATCAGCGATAACGTTTTCGGATCCATGCAGCCTTGTAATAAACCGTGCATTGATACGGAAGCAATCTTTGAACTAATCGGCTAATCCGTTGGTTGACCCTACTTTTCACTAAATGATGATATCTTTTTGAGTCGACGGCAAACGCCTATTATCCATTTTCAGTCAGCCACAAGAATACACTAGGTGACATGCCATGCTCATTCACGCGTAATTACACATGACCCCAAACATCCGTGGTTATGCGGACATTGCTGCAACATCTGTTATACTGATTGTTTCATAAAAAATGGATCACCCTTAAACATCGTCTTAACTTCAACTTTGTCTAACTCCGCCAAACTTGAACGAATTTCTCTGAAATTTGGAAGATACGTCAGTTGTGCTTATTAATATCATTGTTGGAAATTTCAAGCATGAATATTGAGTTGTTTTCCTGTTATAGATAAAAAAGTAGTAGATAATTTGACCTTCATTTAGCAATGTTACACAAAATCATACCTCACTCTTATAAAATTACATTTGTTTCCTTTATTATGTAATATGTTGTTCTACAAGCCAAAAGCTATCAAGCAAAACAAAAATAAAGAAAATCGGTCAATCAGAGCCAGTATAGCACCATTATAGCACCACATCAATAATAATGTAACTGCTACATGTGATTAACTGGACTTCATGTTCCATAGCTTCTTGACTTCGTTGCGGTGGTGTTGGCAGCACTCCTGATTGCTTTCAGCTAGAAATCTATCTCTTACTGGTTGAAAACAAAACAAAGCACAAATGAACAATAACGAGATCGCATTCACAAAAGGCAAAGTGTCAGCCTTGCTAGAACTTGCTAGAACTAAATGTCCCTTACACAAATGTGCATCGATGGCATAATGATGATTTTCGACTCTGTCGTAAAGAGGGCTCTGGTCGTCCACGCAAAACATCCAAACGTAGAGACCGCCTAATTTTGAGATTTGTTAAAGTTGATCCAAGTCTCTCGTTAACTGAGACGGCTGCACTAGACTCGTCTATTTCTAAGTCCACTATTCGTAGAAGACTTATGAATTCGAATTTCAAGAGCTGTAAGAGGCCCTCTCAGATCGAATTATCAGATCAGCATACAAAAAGACGTCTCAGATGGTCAATGAGTCATTGTCACTGGCGAAATCAATGGGATCGGGTTGTCTGGTCTGATGAGGCATCAGTCCGTCTGAAGGATAGTGATGGTCGATTGAGATTATGGATAAAATCTGATCAGGAAATTCCGAGACATTTACATCGTCCCCGGCTACAAGGTGGTGCGACTCTACTGATTTGGGGTAGCATTTGGACCAATGGCCGCTCTGAACTTCACATACAGCAAGGAACCATGAATTCTGAACGCTATGTAAATGTTTTACGAATGAACATTGGCCAAATGACAGATCAACTTGGTGATCCATCGACTTGGTTATTTATGGATGATAATGCTACGTGTCACAGGAGTAGTAGAGTCAACTTATGCAAGTCTCAATTAGGGCTTAGGACATTATCTTGGCCAGCTCGTTCTCCTGATCTGAATCCCATAGAAAATGTATGGAGTATTCTAAAACGTAACGTTCGTCGTTCACTGCTACCTACAGATGGCGTATCACAACTTACGTCACTGTTAGAAAGAGAGTGGAGAAAGTTAGATCAGTCAAAAATCAACGATATCATCGAATCAATGCCTAGACGAATTGGTAATGTCATTGACAATAAGGGCAGGGCCACAAAATATTAGCTTCTTAAGAACCGTTACTGTATCATAGCTTATCAGATTACATAAGGACATTTAAATATATTAGGGACATGAAATAACATGAAAAATGCTTTCTGTATCATACTTATGTTTTATTTAGTTAAATTTTAGGATGATCCACTTTTTATGAAACGGACTGTATAAGTTAGCATATAGTTGGCAGTCCTGTTATATAGACTTTGCGTCTCATGTGTCTGCATATATCGTGATAGGACCTCAATTTCATGCTCAGGGTAGACAGAACATGCTTAGCGGTTCATCCGTGGTTCAAGCGGCAACGGAGACGACGCGCAAACTATAAACGCTCGCCCGCGCGTATTCATAAACATTCCTCATGTTTTAACAGCATCAGATCAAGTGATTTCTGACTCTTAGTGCAGCGCGTGTACGCGGGTAGAAGAATAGAATGTCCTTAACCACGGATGTTTGAGGTGTTCCGTAATTACGCGTGAATTGCGCGTGGCATGTCACCTAGTGTATTGTTTATGAGTGTTGATTTGTCAGCCCGTGGGTCCAATTAATACTTTCCCGATGGCCTTTCTAGCAGTCGAGTAAATTGCCAGAGATTCAAAAATCGGGAGATAATTTCATTATTTCACTATATTGAATGAACAAGAAAATACCGTCAATTTAATTTCGAATTCATGTTCGGATTGCTGTAAAATCCTTTATTTTTGACGACTGTGCGCGCTATATTGCTGCACCGGCCATTATAACCGGTGTACCGAAACTTTTGTACTATGGCACTGAAATGCAGCCGAAACAGAATCTCCTTTTCCCTCTAAAGTGATAGCTAATATATAAAGACTTCAAGATCTGGAAAGCAGTGTCTCTGTTAGATGTCAGAATTCAATTTAAATTGCATAAAGTACTGGGAAAATTCAAAGAAAATATTAGGCTTCCTTAATTTAATAATTTTATTTTGCCAATACTTGAAAGTGACTCTCATCGTACTTCGCCGCAACCAGAAAATGGCAAGTTACGCTGACTAAATTACTTAGTCAATGGAGGACGAAATTTCAGCGTCTCAGTTGTTTCTTTTAATAAGCATAATTATATATAAGCACGTGTAGGCTATAGCAAAGACCTTATCATTGATACCATTTTCAAAATCATGAAGATTACAATATCTGAAAGCATTACGAAAAATAGAATGAATCGAAGCAATGTCACCACAATCTGCGAATTACTAGGCAGGATCTTCAACATACATTACACGATTTCATAGGCAGTCTAACTGTAGTAACGATAAACCCTTGATTTTCAAAAATGTTCGAATTTCATCTCTTAGAAATTCAAAGTTCAGGCCTACAATGAATTGAATTGACAAATATAGCTGAATAATGTTCTCCTATGAATTTGATTTTTCGTTGCCATCGGTCGGGATTTATTTATTTAAAGCAGCAAAAAAGCAATTTCCTACGACCGTGTAGTTCTTTATTCCCAATATTTCGGCTTAGACTTTTATAAAAGGAAATTGTACCGCGTGTCGCTAAGAAAGTTCTAACGGTGGGAGAAAACTGCCTTTTGCTGCTTTGAATGTTCTCCTAGTTGGATTGATAATAGTGTATGACTAAAGATTCTTCTACATCTGTTGCGACTATGATTTGCAGACACTAGGTGACATGCCACGCGCAATTCACGCGTAATTACGGAACACCTCAAACATCCGTGGTTAAGGACATTCTATTCTTCTACCCGCGTACACGCGCTGCACTAAGAGTCAGAAATCACTTGATCTGATGTTGTTAAAACATGAGGAGGGTTAAGGATACGCGCGCCGCGAGCGTTATTTAGTTTTGCGCGTCGTCTACGTGTCCTCCGTTTGCCGCTTGATACCACGGAATGAAACCGCAAAAGCATCGCAACCCTGAGCATGAAATTGAGGTCCTATCACGATATATGCAGACACATGAGACGCAAAGTCTAACAGGACTGCCAACTATATGCTAACTTATATAACAGATATTGCAGCAATATCCCGCATAGCCACGGATGTTTAGGGTCATGTGTAATTACGCGTGAATGAGCGTGGCATGTCACCTAGTGTAATTTTGAGTGAAGCAGTATAGACACAGTAAAATACAATTTTATCAAATTTCGAATGCTTCGGTGCATCGGGTTAAAAGCCGGTTCTCACAAAAAAAATCGGTGCACCACACGCAGCCCTAGCTTTGACCCGTCAAAACTCGACAAGTTATGTCGACATGAAAGCTGTCAAACGAACAGCTTTGACGATGTAATGCGTTTCCTTATATCAAAACTTCCAACACAACTAAATTGAAATCGCTTCATTTTTTCAAAACTAATTTTTACACCATTATCCGTCAATTTTGAAGAGAAACTTGACATTTCCACAATATTAGATAAATCTAATACGTTGATGAAGCAAAACATGACGCAGATAAAATATCAAGACTTTATCAATAAATATTTATCTGTAATCAAAATTAAGTGAAAATAGATTATCACAGATAGCCAGTTGCAAAACATGAAATTCAGACTTTATATCACCAAGTGAATCGAGTGTCAAATCCGATTCAATCACTCAATGAATATAATCAATATACTAGTTCATACAAAGCTGATTTTGCACACATATCTTCATTAAGAAAAATCTCAGTTTGTTCTCAGATCCTGGTCAAGGAGTTCTGTGTATGTTGTAGTTTTGGGTAAGCGATCGATCTTCGGCATCTTGATAATTACATCATAGCATATCAAGCAAATTTAGTCACAGTCATGATGCTGAAAATAAATACTTTAAGCCTTTTTAGTTGATGATTTTTGTGCTCCGAACACATCAGACAAAAATTTTCCATAGTTCACCGTGCCCTCCATTTTTGGGTCGTAGTGGCTCATAATATGATAAACTGCTTCCTCATCCAATATCACACCAGCCAACTTCATAACAGAACGAAATTCTGCAGCTGATATCTTGCCCTTGTTTTCGGTGTCAAGTTTTTTAAATGATCTTCTGACTGCTTTGGCCTGATCAAGAAGCTGAAACGAATAAAGGAATGATGGAAATAAAAACAGAGTCATGTTTGACTAGTGCAAAGCTTCAAATAGGATAAGTTTCAACTTCCGATAATAACTCAACTTCCATGATGCATTCTTGATTGCTTTTACATAGACTTCACAAGAAATACTGTAATTTACATAATCATCAGATTTTCGGTCGTCTGTATACCTCTATAAAGGGAGGAACGGTTCGTATTGTTTCCTGTAGAGAACAGTAGTTAAAATCAGTTAAATCACTAGCAGCTAAGTAATTACCGAACTATACAAATTTTGGGAGTACATGTTAGTTAGGCTATGACACCGCTCTTTCTGCTCACGAAGATACACAAAAAAAATGGGAAAATGCACCAAAAAAATGGGAAATGCACCAAAATAATAGCAAGCTTCACTTCGCCAGATAGACCCGATCAGTTATCAAATCCGTAGTCATGAATGGACTCGCAGTCGTCTCATTGTGTTCAATATTGAAATTCGTCATTCAACAATCTGGTGTGTAAGATGAATTACACATTCTTCTATAAGTTGAATCTCATATTGAATTATGCTGAGAAGACCAAGTTTAGTTATTATTCAATTAGTTATTAACAATTATACAATTAGACAATTTTGCATTATTCTTCATTATCAAGGTAAGAATAACTTATAAGTCATGCGATTTTTTAGGTCTTTCTTGTCATCATTGTTTTCAACTTATTACTGAAAAATGCTGTTTTGTAGATTTTTGAGTAATTTTGACAAGCTGGTTTACTTTTCAAACCAGCAGATCGAAGAATATTTTTTTCAAGTCTGAGTGCCAAGCGATGACTAATATCAATCGAATCCAGTTAATTTGCCGTGCTGAAAGTATGCAAATATATATAGATTAGCGCTGCATATTAGGCTTACTACAGTGACGCTAAGTCTGTTAAAGTTGCCATTCAATAAATTATTTTTACCAACCTTCATTTTCAATTGAGCGATAGGGCCTGCCGCTTTCGTAGGCATCTGAGGTGCCGACTTTTGAGCACCTTTTCCTGGCGTTCGCGGATGTGCAAGGACCTGGAACATGTTGCTTCCATTTCGCCATACTTGACGTCTCAGTGCAAATGGTCGTAACAGACTAACATAATTAACTCTGTAAGAGTAAAGACATGCATTTACAAACTCAAACATTTATAATTGATGAAGAATTGGGAGCATGACTGTCTAAGTGAATAGATTTAATACATAACGAGCTCAATTAAAAAATACATGAATTCTATCTCGGAAAAGTGGTAAGATAAAATGAAATCACTCCAATTTGATTGATAAAATCATTCGCATCGCGATTATTTGAGTGAATTGAATTGTATGAATTTGTTTTTTATGCTCCACCATGTCAGATCATAACTGATAACGCATTAAAGAATCGCAAGTCCACTCTGTCCGACTAAATTTCATAAAATGATTTTAATTGATTTTTAATGAATTTCGAGACAGTTTTTTACTATATGAAGAATATTTTCCAACAAACTAGGCTTACTTAAGACATTTGTCAAGATTATTTTCATAACCAAATTTTGAAATTAAGGATAAACCCATGCATACGTTAGCAATTACAGATAATTCCATGATAGAAAACCTAACCCAATTCAAAATTCGTCATTTTGAAAAGGACAAAATAGTAGAAAAACACCTTTTGCAAATCTTTTCTTAACACAGCGGTAAAACAATCCAACAAGTTTATAAGGCTGAAAATCATCGACCTCGAATTGAACAATTGATGTTTAATTTATGTAAACCTATTTTGTTCATCAATTCTATTCTATCGCATCAATGGTATACCACCAGTATACTGAGTGACTGTACACCACACTGCACTTTGTAATAATCTTACCTGCCATCACTTTTGTCCATAAACTTGTTAGTGAGAGTTTCAAGCTCATGATTCTGGAGTTGAACACACATTTCACGCAGAACTTCTTGAAATTCTTCTGCGCTAACATATCCAGTACCATACGGATCCATTTCGACAAACTCTGCCCTAATTCGTTCCCACATGTAGTCGATCTAAAATCATGCAGTGCATCATTTTAATAGCATCAAAAGTAAGACCACTATAAGTAAATCAGTAATATTAAACCACTAGATCAGATCAGTAATATTAGACATGCAAAAATAAGTAAATCAGTAATATTAAACCACTAGATCAGATCAGTAATATTAGACATGCAAAAATTTAAATAATTTATCGCTAACATTTTCAATTATTCAATAAATTGATGTTCTGGTATACAAGTATTTTTGAAAATTACACATCATGCAAACATGGTATTGCTAATGTGATCAAAAAGCTTAATATCAGCAAAAAAATTGTCAAATCATTTTAACATGTCAATGAAGTTTTATTTTGATAGACTTTTCTCTTAACTCTAAAATGAATTCTATAGAATTCCATCAGTGTGGGGATTCTTCGTAGGCTTACATTTGGAAAATGAAAGTCAACTTGCCTACCTTCATACGAAGGTTGTCGTGCAACATATCGGCGGCACAATTTAGCTTTCGGGAACGCATCATCAGATCGCTGTCTCCTTTTCTTGGAGGGACCACCTTCGCGTTGGGATAATGACTGGTGTTGGGATTGTATATGAAAGTTCGGAGGAATTCTTTATAATCAAGCTGTTGTTTGTCGTTCAGTAGAAACGTTTTCCAAAGTTCTCTGATTTCTGCTTTTGAAATTTCTGGTTGAATATTCATGCTAAAAAAGATTTTAACAACGCTTTCAGGATACAAAATATCAATCCCGAGAAAATTAATAATAAATACTTAAATTACTGGCTACAAATGTAGCTGCAACAAGCTTATTTTCATGTTTAAAATGTTTTATTGATTGACATAGAAAGGACACTTAAGTAAATTCAACTCATGTGTCTAACTCTACGTGTGCTAGAAGGTCCACCACTGCTTCTATCAACAGCTACACATGTGAGGCAGCAGCATGGTAGATGAGACTACTATCAAACCACTGACATCAAGCAATAACAAAATGAATCATTCATTTCTGTGATGTTAATGCTAATCATGTAGCAGCAACCTTTCATTTCGTTCATCAAATTTCTTGTGGGAGATATCGATCACGGGTGAGCTGCATGAGTCATATGGATAATAGTAGGATAAGTCGCAAATGTTTATGTTTCACTATAAAGAATATACGTCATACGGCAATCTTGATTACTTTAGATGACAAACAAGTGCCTCAAAGTCATGGTAAATTTAACTAAAAGGCTGACCATAAAAAAAGGATCACCTAAATTATGCAGAAATGTAGTTATGTAGAAGCTCTTGAATGACGCATGGCGCGTTGAAGTACGACACAATTGGAGGGCATGAGAATTGCTTGAATTTCGACATAATTTAGGTGATTTTTTATGATCAGCTCTGTAAATAAAGTGATATTGAATGAAACCTTAACAATGAAAAATGCAGAGAACCGGTGAGGCAGTCAAATACGCGTATAACTCGTTCTATTTTTGCCAAATATACAGTGCGTGTCAATTTATTAGGGACACCTGAATTTTAACATGTTTTTTTACGGTTACGCTAATATAATGATATTTCTCTCAAATTTCTGCGCCAAATCCTGCTGTATTATGATAGAATTTACCTTTGCAATTGGTTTTTGACCGATACTTTTTATAAAAAAATAGAACAGATGCCAAAACACGTCTTCTCCAGGATTACCTTTATTTAGAGGTATAAAAAAAGAAATGGCGTCAATACTTGGTATGACCACCTTTGGCCTTAATGACGGACTCAATGCGCCTCGGCATGGATTCCACCAATGATTGCAACACATGTGACAGTGTTGCATCACGATGCCAAGCTTGTATCACATTTGAAATCAGTTCACAACGGGTTTGTGAGCCTCCATCAAGTTGCAGACGCTTCTTGATGATGGCCCATAAGTTTTCGATTACGTTGAGATCCGGAGAATTTCCAGGCCAGTCAGTACGCGAATATGCTCATCCTCCAGGTACTTGAGACACTGCTTTGCTGTATGAGCAGGCGCCTTGTCCTTTTGGAACATGCCATCACCCAGGGGGAGCCATTCTGCCATCTGTGGTCTCACTCTTGTCCTGAGAACTCGTAGGTATTGGTCCTTGTTCATGGAACCCTCCACAACATGCAAACGACCTGCACCTTGGTGACTCATAATTCCCCACACCATCACTTTTATGGGATGACGAGCCGCGGTCTGATGGATTTCTTGGAGGACCATACCTTCTTGGAACTTAATAACCCAACTTCGAATGAGGATTCGTCGCTGAAGGCAACCTGGAAATGATAGACTTTTTTTGAACACCACATTTTCCAAAATATGTTTATAACATTTACATGTAAAATATGAAAAAGGTACATGTATTCATTAAACAATGATTAAAATCATTTAGTTTAATAAATAAATAATAATTACCTTTTTCCAATCATTGATAGTCCAGCTTCTGCGGGCCATGGCGAAACTTAGTCTCTTCTTTTTCATCGATGTGGTAAGGATAGGAACTCTTCTTGGTGTTTTGGATACAAATCCCGCCTCGACGATTCGACGATGCACCGTTTTTCGAGAAGCAACGATGCCAGAAGAATTCAAAGCGTGTGTTAATTGGGTGACGGTGATTAAAGGTGATCTCTTCACCATTCTAACAAGCATGCGATCATCAGTTTTGGTGGTACCACATCGTCTCCGGCCCGGTGTAGTAGAGCCACCCAGATTCATTCGATTCTTCACGCGTTGAACAGTTGACTTGCTTATTTTGGTCAGCTCAGCTATTGAGCTATTGTCTTATTGATGAATTGCCTTCTTTTAACAAAATCTCGATTTGAGCTACTCTGGTAGGTGATACATCCTTCTTCTTTCCCATCTCGCAGTGAAATAGTGAACAACGTTAGAAATATTCAAAGTGAGTCAGCTAACCTGAAAACGTGACATGAACGTCACGTTCAAAAGGGAAATCTGTCATTGGACGACGCAGCAGCCAATTAAAAGTGCCTGCCGTGGAGAGCATTCAGTACAATACACTGACTAGGGATATTGACAGATTGGCTCGATAACTACAGCTTAACTGTTGATAGACCGCCCCATTTTGGTATATCTTTCGAACGAGTTAAAGCTATGAAATTAGTAATTTCGGACTCATATAAGCCATGCCTGGACCAGTTTTGGCAGAAATGTATTTTACATTTATTAATTGACTTAAATCTAATGAGATGGTAGGCATCAGTAAGCCAGAAAATACAATGGTGCTCTAGAATTCACAAGATCAGCGAAAAATCAAACTGTCCCTAATAAATTGACACGCACTGTAGTTTGTTTTGTCGATGAGTTATTAATTATCAACTGTTACGCCAACCCAAAATCTGTTAACTAGCCTTGAAGATCCTCATCAACGTGATATGTTTTAAGACATTTTAATCTGTGAACGATATACCAGCGTATCTAGTTAATCTGTGTATACTTCATGCTAGACATGAACACCGAGAAATAATGAGACAAAAAATGGAATTTTGTAACGGCGGGTGTATGTGGACCGACGAACTGCGAGTTGCGGGGCGAGTCAGTTGTCGGTATGCATGCAGGTACAAAACCTGGACCCATTGAGGCGGGCCCACTAGACCACTTTTCAGCGTCAAATTTACTCGTATATTGTGGCATTTTCATCAGATTTTCATTATTTTAAAGCTATTTATTTAACTTACCTTTTCAGCAGTTCGTAAAATGATTCTTGGGTCATTTTCTGAGAATGGAAGTCTTCGGTTTCCATGAATGCATTGTCCAATTCTTGAAAGCGTGTATTCAATATGTGCTTAAGTATGCGCTGAGTTTCACCTACAGTTCGTGTTGGAGCGTCTAAGGGTTCACAAGGCAGTTCCTGTAATGTAAAGCCAGCAATTTCGTTAGAACATCATTTCAAATTGGGCTATAAATTGAGTTCTCATTAGCAGTAGTCAACGCAAATTTCAATTTTGTTTCGCATAATTGAGATACATCGGTAAATGACTCATGCAGATATTCTTAAAATAATTGCCTTTTTCTGTCAATTTGTTCACGCACAGGGAAATTTGCAATATTAAATTTTCGAAATCACAAATATATTTCTAGGCGTTTATGCAGTTCGACAGTCCATATCAAACATGAAGATTATAATGCGCTAAGCTGGATGACTCAAAATATGTAGCGCAATCTAATGAACTAGAATGAAATTTTTAGCAGTGCTTCTTCTGTTCAGAGGATCTGTCAATGTCATTAAAACAAATGTTAATATCTTGTTATAACACTTGAAAATATTATGCATATTACGCTGGAAACAATAGCAATCAATTAAAATACATCGCACAGACTATCTGTGGTCTCCGTGCCACAGCGGTTAAGTACTTGGCCTAGCTATCTTTTGGTCCTGAGGTCGAGCCCCGAAGGTGTCACTGGAAGTCGGCAGGAAGGGCATCCGGACTAAAAGTACCACACAGCTACAGAAAAGTCTGACTATGTCAGCAACCGTCCAAGGTCCCATGAAGGGAAGCAGTGACGTCAGCGCTTCATTTTTTTCATACCCTCTATATGACTTTTGTTGTTGTGTATGGCTAACTAAGCATAAATTCAGTCTTCAAGAAATTATAATCAGTCAGCATTAACACATTCAACATTATTCTGATCCTTATATTCCTTCAAATATTGACTCACTTGTTCTGGTTCATCGTTCAGTGGATTTGACAATCCTTCAGTGGCAATATCAAACAACCGCTCTTTAAAAAGGCTTGGCTCCAACCCCCTGAAAGTAGATCGATGTTTTTATAATTAGCTAGCTTTAGCGTTTTCATCACACACGATCAATAAAAAACAACATTTATTTTAACACGAAATGCGCACGTTAAGCATTTTTACACAAATGACAAAATTGGTAGTACATGCATTTATCCGCTCTCGTAACCGAAACTAACAAAATTACAAAAAGATCAACCAGAAATCACACAGAATGCAATTGCTAAGCAAATGAACATCATTCAAATAAAACTTCGTTCAAAATTATGATAAGACTATTGACGTATTGCTTAAACAGCAACGAAAAATGTCTTTTTTAGCTCACTAGAAAACGGTGGACATTGCATTATTCGATTACGTTACTGGCGCAGAATTAAAAGTCTCTACTATTGATTTGAAATCGTCGCCATAAAATCGTTTTTCTCTATTGTTGAACTGATTTTGTCGCTACTGTATTGGTAAACACCGTTGATAACCAATAATGCTGTAGAATTCATGAGAACCTTGAAAATGTAGGCTAAGTGAATGGGTGACAAAATTCCATTATTTCAATTCAAAAAACAGCTACAATTTAATCACCTGGTATCAAATTGCTTCATGAAATCACTATATTTCACTTCATGACCTTCTGAAAGTGGAATATTCTCCATAAAAGAATTGAATTGATCGTCTGTCAATTTTAGTGAGAAACGCTCTTCAATGGCTGCCCGAAAATCAGCTTGTGATAACAAGCCAAGACCATAAACGTCGAATTTCCTGAAAACGAAAATTTGCAGATAATTTACCATCGTTAGAAAATTCAAAAATATATTAATGTCGTGAATAATATTTCATTGTGTTGGCAAGGAACGCATTTCGGCAATAATCATGAAACGCATCATGATGTCACTCAGAAGCTCAAATTCAATAAGAATATGGTGGAATACTAACTTACTGAAAACTACTTAGAAGAGCCAGAAAATCTCTCTGAAACATGTTCATCAATTGCTTTTCTAAACCAGACAGTTGAACTTTCACGGGATCTTCTTCATCCGCCGGTCTGTAAAAACACAAAAATATGCTGCAAGTGATATTCAGATTTAAGTTAAGACAGGGACGGAACGATAGCTGCACATGGGTCTAAAATACATGAAACGAAAACGTAAATGAATGAGACATAACGTCCGCGGCATACGCTTATGTTAGCGAATAATTTGCTTCAATTCACGGTTAATAAGGTAAGTTACTTCATTATCTTGCTTTGTCTTATTATGCTTGATGATGTATTCTTATTTCTGAACCCAAAAGAGACTAACAGCGCGCAACGCACACGATATCATAAGAAAATGAAAGATCCGATGAAATTAGGAAAAACAAACATTGCTTAATATGACTTTCCTCAAACAACGTTTGAAAGTCGATAAATTGTCGGCATTTCAAATATTTGGAGGGATGGAAATCCGCAACGTAGGGTCATTGATGCTGAACCCACAACCTCTTTTCTAAGCTGATGGCGCTTGAATCAAATAGACATTTGCTTTCAGACTTAGTGAGGTAATGACACTAGCGTGAGATTACTCAACAGAGTGATGTAATAATATGTCACCCTAAAGATTGCACAGACCATCGTTTCATAGATGGAGAATAGCTGCTCGTTTTGGCGGATCTGACAGACTTGCATTTTCTCACTTTCTGACAATCAAAACTAAAGCCAGAAATCGTATTGATGTCTTCAGCGATATTCGACTTTCAGTACCCAGGACTCGATAAGCGGTCCGTATATACCAGTCATTGCATTCACTAGACGAAACATTAATTGAATATTAATAGGAGTTTATTGCAGTCGTTTACAAGAAAAAATTGCAATAGCGTTCTCGAACTGAAAAACATAAAAACACGTTTAAAAAGAAAAATTGTTTGTTTGATTAGGTCAAGAAAAACATTTTTTACCAACCATGTTTCTAATTACTGAAATAAAGAATAAAGCAAAATTGCGGCAACCTAGCTAGCTTATTGTATTTCATGCATAATTATTCATAACCTTACTTTGGATTTGTTTTGCTCAGAATCTTGTGGGTGATTCCGCCTTCTGATCTGTCTTGAAACCTCATGAGAAAATCTCTGTAAGGAACACCGTCTTTCCGAACCGTGACATTACATCTCGAGAGGAATTCAGCAAGATGTCGCTTTTCTAACACCAATCCGTAACATCCAAGGATAGTGAGAAAAACATCATGAGTAACCTGCAATGATTTGTGCAACTTTGTTAATAATTTCATCTATTATTCGTACTAAATACTAGTCCTTTAAAATGCAATCAATCAAGCGGTAACTTACTCCGACACTCCCATTGAGTTCAATTACATAATAATAATATTGAATTTATTTTAGCTCGAAACACATTAGGAAGGATCCTTTTTTCGATATGGTCGAACAACAAAAATTACATAATGAAAGGGAGGATAAGACATCAATGACTTCTATACGTCATTCAAAAAGTCATTATAAAAATTGAAAGAAACTTTCTCTAAGGCTTTCAGTGACTCTAATTGACGGACTTCGTCAGGCAAGTTGTTATAGATGGTTGGAGCCACAGCAGAAAAGGACGGGCTTCCAAGCCCTGTGAAACTGAAAGGAACAGAGAGTAATTTGCTTTTTGAAGACCGTAAAGTGCGCGATGGACGATGTATCGATAACATATTCACATATTACATACACACATTCAATTACATCTCTTATTGAAATCAATTGCCCATCTGACAAAGCTCTGTTTCAGTGAACGTCTTCCAGCAAGATATTATTCTTGAATTATCTACATGCTATAAAATTAATGAAAACTATTAGAAATGTTGGTCCATAATTGATTTGAGAATTGCTTCACTAATTAAGGAATAATACAGCACGATTATCATGAGTCTATGAGTTATGGAACCCATTAACTCAATGTCGAAATGCTGGGTTGATTATTTTGGATATTCCGCCAGCTTATCAAATTGTAGTATATGAGGATTAAAAACCATCATATTTATTGTACTCCAAGGAAATGTGAATTTGTATTTTAAAATAGTTTGCTTGAATGATTGGAATGAATCAATTACTCGTAAATACGAAATGTCAACAAAAATTACACAGCTTAGTATATGCTTGTTTAACTATTCATACATAGTCAAATTAAATAGTAAAAGTTATTGGCAGAAATTAGATCTAGAACAATTTTGCTCACTATTCCATTTGCTTTGGAATCAGCCTCTTCAAACTTCTGTTTCATTGCGTAGAAACCCTCTCGGAACTTATTCTTCAACCACCGATCTATTCCAACCTCTTTTTTCTCAGCAGAATTGGAAGCTGCAAGCATAAAATATAGCAGATCACTGAACAATGTGAAAGTCATCAAAATGATGTGGTGTCGAATGTGAGCATTTCATTCTTGCACGGCATTATCAAATAATATGAATTATTAGTGAGAAAGATATTGCTGCTGTTGTATTCTGATCAAATAACGACTTTATTTGAAGCAACATCAGAAATGGATTAATATTGCATAACTGTTTTCTAATCTGTTTGCGCAAACAAATTTGTGCATGCAATTAAATTCAGCCCTACGGATGTTCCGAAACTACTTTCCAACCAGATCATCAAACAAAAAGAATTCAATTATCTGTGCAAATATTTAAAATAATTTTTCACACAAGATGGCCTCAAATTATGTTGTCAAATAATTAACCATAATTCATTACATACGAGTGCATGAGTGCATGTACATTGTATATGGACGGCACTGAATTGAAATCTCTGATTAAAGATACGTATAAGTATCTAACGCGCAGTAAAGGATGCGAATTGTATTCAATAGAAGCTGGATTGTAAAACACTAGTATTATGCTAACCACCATTTTTATGGGATTCGTTGACTTGAAATCCGAGCCGTTAGGCGAGGAAAATTACTGGTTTGCTATAGGCGATTTCGTATCCACGCAATCCCAAAGAAATTGCGGTTATCATTTCTATTGTTGTCATCTGTTGGTTCGCGCCCCACAAACACATCTTAACCTCCTTGAACGGGTTGAGAAACGTGCCAATAATCTTATGGGTAGTTTCGAATAACGGGTTTGAATCCATTGCTATTTATCAGAGGAGTCCCGTCAAAACAGATCTATGTTTTATACGCAGTTTATTGCGAGTACTTTCGGACACCACCGGAGTCCATCTTCATTCGCCTGAAGATGGACTCCGGTGGTGTCCGAAAGTACTCGCAATAAACTGCGTATAAAACATAGATCTGTTTTGACGGGACTCCTCTGATAAATAGCAATCTTATGGGTGAAAAACTTGCTAACAAGTTGCAGCGGCTCTCCGTCAGATGGGATGTTGCTTCACTCAGTCCCTTCAATAGATACTATTTCGGTAGAAGCAGCTCTGCAGTAAACGAGTGCGTACCCAAACCGAAGATCTTCTCCAAAGGCACACACAGAGTTAATGCACTCACATGCTATCATGTGAGCTTAGAACGCGCACGCACTGTGAGTCGCTCGAAAAAAAGCTTCTTTGTTCAATTTATTAGTTTTTCATTTAGTAACCCCTAGCTTCGTTCATGTCTCATAGCTGTGCTAGGGGTGAAAATTCTTTAAAAAACAACGATTAGAAAGCTTTACCAATCTATACGTGGAAGGATTAGTACGTTGCACTAATGCATCTGTCCATGTCCGCAATGTATCAATTACAGAAATCTAGGATGAATTCGTGAATATGAAATTGATGGGTTACGGAGGCTGATCTTAATTGAGTTTTTATTTGATCTTTGCAACAATGTTTCCTCAGACAATATTTTTCAAAGTTGTTATATGACTGCATATCATCGGGATTTCTTTTTTGTGCAGTAGCAGTAATTTGAAAGCAACTGCTGGCAAATTTGCGGAATTAATTATCCATGATTCCGCTACAGAAATTACCCTCAAAGACTTGTGTCACTTATACTATTTTTGTAAACTAGTTTTGAATATCATATCACGACAGATTTTATAATTCAGTCTACATAGCATGAACATAGCAGTGAACAATCTTTTAACTCGACTTAATGTGACGGTCTTTTGCAGAATTTGTATAAGAAATTTCACATCGTCAATCAAAATGGTGCGTGAGATAGGGCCTACCCTATAACTTTTCAACAAAAATATCGGTGAATCATACATTAATAGCAGCTGTTCTTCGTGCATACTACAAGAACAATACAGCTGTTTCTATATATTCATCTCATGTTAAGAATGTCTAAAATAAATCAGGAAAGTGCAATCCTGAAGATGTTTTCTCACCTTTCTTCATATTCTTCAGTTTTTCAATCTCTCCCATTGTCATGCCCATGGTCTTTAACATTTCTACTCCATTGATGGCGCCACTATTCTCAGGATCATATCTGCACAAAAAGATTAGAAAATGGTCAGTCTTACTTATTTTATCAATAACTATGATCGAATCTTCCAAAATAACACGTGAACTAGGTCATCAGCAAATGAACATAGTGCAAGTAAGTAGCATCATACTTCGCGCGAAAATTTTGTGAAGACTATGCAAATCCTAATTTTCCATGACACTGACCACGCTGCCTCTTAGTTTTAGCGACAACTGATGCACAAAGTTGCTGGTTTATAGATTTGCAAAACGAACTCGTCTCACAGTAATGTGATATGAAGTCAGTAGTAAGAAAACGAATTGAAGAATTAACTTTTATCTTTCCGTTGTCTACTCATTTTTCTTTTGTCTTTCTACTGACTTCAAATTGCTTTTAATTTTAGCGACAACATAGCTAGCTCTGACTTGTGGCGTGACACTGTCAGAGGAGTTCGTTTTGCAAATATATAAACCAACCATTTCGTGCATCAATTGTTCTGTCGTTAACACTAAAAGAGGTAGCGTGGCCAGTGTTATGAAAAATTTTCCTGTTCTTTAATTTTTTATGTATGTTGGTGCATACCAGAAAAAATCTTAATTTTACCATTGATTTAAGACGACAAGGTGATTTATGTCAAATTCATCTTTGCATTTAGGGCATGGATTTATATTAAGCGCGTACAAGAGCTAGCAGCACCGAGGCAAAGCAACGGGTTGTGTGGCAGCAAGGGCAACATAATCACTCAGAATTATTAATAAAACATTATTAATATGCATTGGCTCACTTTTTCTGTCCTGATTAATTCTCTATACCATCATCATTTCACAAAAAATAACGTACTTTCTGGACTATTAAAGACAAAAATATTCCATCTGATTGTCTTCTATCTTATACTAATGATCCTTGCATTGATAAACAGGGCATATAGATTTATTGATATCACATTTCGAGATCAACGTTACGAAGAATTGATAGTGAGTCTTCTGATCCGCAGTAAGCTCTAATTTAAATCTTCTTTGTGTATAATTGAACAAAAGCATTATTACCTCTGCCAGAGCTTTTCAAATTCACATTCATCCATAAAGAAAAGCATTTTGTTTAGAGAATTGCGAAATTCTGGCTTCAGAAGGCGACCAGCTCCGAAATCAATGAATTGAGGGAAAATATCCGCCACATCGATGAACCTGTCAAGAGAAAATATAGCTACATTATTGAAATCAGATTAATTTCCATTTTCAACTGCATATATGTAGTTTGTCAAATACATTTCTGTGAAGTGATGATTTTTCGACATGCGCTGTCTTAATTGAAAGTGTCACATTCAATCAATCAATAAATGAACCATCGGGTCGGGTCGTCTTGTTTAATTGTAGTGTCGCACTTCAGACAGTTGTCGATTTCTATTTATGCCGGCAAGAATAATGCAATGGCTCATCTCCATTGAGAGAAACTTAGAAATTATCAAAACACTTGGAGGAAAGTCGTTTAATCTCATAAACGTACATATGCATGATTCACTTCACATTCGGTGGCACACACAAATCGAAAGCACGGGTGAAAATATGACGCCTTTCTTGCTTCATTCAGAACTTTTAACCAAAAAAAAAAGAAATTCATTCACAATAATTCTATCGTGTTAGCCATATATCAAGTATTTCAAACAAACCATGTGTATATCCCCAGAGGTTCCTTTTAGATTAGCCCCATTTACAAGTCTAGTGAATATTCTGTGACTCAAACATTCTGAAAATTCATTTCTCATTTTATGTAAGTAAGCACGTCTGTGAACTGAAAACACAAGCACTCAAGGAAAGCTATGTATTTTCAAGCAACACCTGTAAGAAACGTAAGATAAAGTGAGCGAGAAGTGAATATCTGCTTCTGATGCATTGGTTCCATTTGCTAAGAGCGAGAAGCAGGTCAAGTAATGGCTAAACCTTGTTTCCGGAGCTTGTCTTGGCGGCTGCTAGAGCCGAAAATTGTCGAAAGTAATCTTCACAAAGCAATCGTTTCAGAATGCGCATCATTTTTTGTCGAACCCTACTTACATGTGCATATTTTGATTTAATATATGCATATATGGTTTTTATATATATAGTTAGTTATTTATAACTATAAGATACTTTCCTTATTTCGTCAAAATCACGCGTCGAATTGCTTTTAGACATTATATAATTAGATGGCAATTGAGAATTGTAACATGCAAATAATCGAACTTCACAAAATATTGAATTTGAAGCAGAAACATTATCAATACCGGTGTATTGAAAGTATTCTAATTGTCCGAAAATGTTCTTGAAAAAATGAAAAATAGATAGTTAGTCATGGTATAATTCGCTTCTTTCTGAATTGGCGTAAAACGAAAATATTCGCGGATATTTTCTGAACATACTTGAAAAAATCCAGTGTAATTAATTTAGCTGTCTCTGTTTATTTTAGCGGATATTTACTATGAACAGTGTGCAGCATGCTAAAATTTATTATACAGTAAATAAAACTTCAATATAACAAAACATTTCAATGGAGGCGGCCTAAAATATTGTGATAAAATTGTAGTATTTTTAGATCAATCAAAGAAAAAGTCGGACATAGAAGTGATACATGTAATTGAAAAAGCAATTCTTAATAAATTGTTCTCGCTTATACGTGCATATTCTAGTATTTTCTAATGAAATCGTTGACTTTTGATCAATTCATTGCAAAAAACGAACCTTCTTTTTCGACTTCACTTGCGTGCAAGTGCCTATGGCTTTCTAAATGACGTTTCACACATGGTTTACAATTAGCTACTATTCTAAATCAGGTTTCTAGAATACTAACCTTCGTTTCATTTTTGCTTGCAATTGCTGATGCACTTCATCGGCTGACATCTTTATTTTCTCGATGTTGTTACGTTGTACTGTATCAATCCATTTAGGAGGTTCTGACGGATGGCCGACACGAAACGCATTTGTGAAGTCCGTGAAGCTGACTGTTGGTTTGTCATGACGGAGTCCGAGTCTCTGACAAACTTTTGTTAATTGACTTTGAGTTATAGGTCGTCCCAAAGTGGATTGAAAGATCCTCAATAATCCTTCCCTGAAAATAATTCGCTTGAATCCTTAAAGTGGAATGTACTCGTAGAATGACATTAACAGAAATCATGAATCATTTCTGTTGTGAAATAAGCAATCCTAAGTGCTACAAATCACTCTTACAATGCTACAATTACTATGTTACACTATTAGCATTTTCTCTCTCCTTATTATTATTGATGGGACGAATCCTTGTTCTTTTATTAGCTACTTTCGTCCAATTCCCACCATGATATTTCACCGTCCCATTTCCCATGATATTTCAGGAATTCCCATGTGATTTCCATCAAGTTTCATGGAGATAATGTTACTCCTACACTTCTGTTTTTTCATTCTATATATTGTTCAATATATCGTCGTTTTATAATTTGATTTTATTTTGATGCTTTTCCCATTGTTCTATCACGCCTGCTCTTAGGTAGAGGTGGACGATGCTATTTGTTGGAAAATCAGAAATATAATGATAAAAACAAGCTCTTCGAATCAAGCTATCCGGCGTTTTCAAAATCCTGCAGTAAAATTACAGTAAAATTATCTTTGTGAAGTATAGAGAAAAAAGAATTAGAAGAACCTGATTTTTTTTGGTTAAGAATAACTGGGTATACTGTCGCGGACTGTGTTTAAGCAACTGTTTAGGTGTGTTGATGGACTAACTCGTCAACTCACTGCTTGCCATGGAATATACAGGGTGAGTCATAATGTGCGCAAAACTTCAAGGACTTGTAGCTCTGACCTCCATAAAATAAATTATTTGAAGAGTTTCTCTCCATATGTTTACATGCATGTCATGGGGTTGCTGTGTGCATATTATTTTTTCTCTTTTCAAATTATTGACAGTATATTCTAGCTAATTTTGAATTCATAGAATTTTTTTATAAATTTCACAATTTAATTTCAAAAAAAATAAAAAAAAAAAATCCAAGGACTTCTTAAAATTTAATTAATACTGATGATATACTGATAACAGCACAGCAACAACAAAACAATCCCAATCAGCACAGACACACACACACATGGACTAGCAAATCATTAATAATGGCCCGGAGGAGAGCTCTTCTTTTATGTTCAAGATTTCTTTCTTCTTTTTCATCCTTTCACTCATAAAATTTTCTCGGAACAAATGGTGGGATACAATGAGCCTTCACAGTTCCCCCCAGTAGTCAGCTAATGGGACAAATCGGGAGACCGCGGTGGCCAAAGACCGCCGTAACCACGACCACTCACTCGTTTTCGGGGATTACGTTGAATAAAAGTCGCGTTGCGCTTTTCGAGAAATGAGAGAGAGCTCCATCATGGAAATAGCACGATCATGTTGGAATACCTCCTTTGCAGTCACAGACTTTATCTTTTGATCACGAGGCAGTTAGTGTAGTTTCGTTGATCCACATGCGAGTTTCGAAGTGGTGGGGCTGCATGAAGAAGTTTGAAGAGGTTGCCAGAATTTGTCGCAGGAATTTGTGAGTGAAATTCTCTGCAGCCATTCGCAGTGGAGATTCTCGTATGCGGTATTCGGAAAATGTAAAAAATGTGTTAGATGTTGTATGTTTATGTGTGTGGATCATATGTATGAAGGTATGTTGGCATCAATCCTCTGAATGGTTTAGGGAGATGTATCCATGTGTATCCAATATCAACTTCGCTTCTTCAAATATTTTTGAGGTTATGTTGTTCGATTATTGTGTTCGTAATCGAAATAATGGAATGTGATCATGTGCGTCGTGGAAGGCGTCGTACGAAGATGGTGGTTATACGCGTGTGATTTTGGAACTTATCGAGAGCTATTATGACCAAGTGGATTTGCAGCTTTAGAAGACTGGTGATCGAGTAACCTGCTGTGTCATTGAACTTGATGTTGTCTGACGGTCTACCAGGGAAACTGGATCATTGAAGAGTCGAGTATTTTGTAGTAAACTGTTTGTATGATGAGTGAATGAATGACTACGAAATGACCACTAAAAGACATAATTGCCCATATCACACACACGTAGAGTTTTTTTGGAAAATCATTAACGAAAATAGAGCAATTTCAGTTTCCAGAATGTTTGTAAAAAAATCATTCTAAAATAAAAAAGACAATTGTTCCAAACGCGCTCTAATTCCTTCGTTCACTATTAAATGTTGCATTTTATTCGAATGGATGAATTCAAATTGAATTAAAAAAAAACGACCTCTTTGGTTTGTAGCAGAAAATTGGACGCGAAATAAAAAGAGCTAGTTGCGGTCATTTTGATTTGTCATTGATTCAAAAACGAAAATATGGAATGATTTGAGGAAACATATGGAGTTCACAAGATATATGAGAAAAATGATGTCATTTCTCAAAATTTTTGCCTCAAACTTATGTATCAGAATGACTGATGTTGAAGGTCCTTAACGAACA
Organism: Prostheceraeus crozeri; assembly: GCA_907163375.1. NCBI lineage: Eukaryota > Metazoa > Platyhelminthes > Polycladida > Euryleptidae > Prostheceraeus > Prostheceraeus crozeri. Next base: position 1,160,292 of record CAJQUW010014991.1, read on the forward strand.
AAATGTAAATAAAACACAAAACCAAATGGTAGAATAAATTATGGATCACCGTGTACATGTATACATATGCCAAACAACAATCAAACAGTGCAGCACTGAACTCTCAATAAAAAATAGCAAATAGGCCAACGCTTTCTACTTACTTGGAAACGTTTCCTTGCAATTCAGGATCATTGTCAACAAACCTCTTGCGCATTTCTGCGAATCCTCCTTTCATCTTCTCTCGCAATAACATTTCCAGCTGAAAAGAGATCAGATTTCCATTTAATAAATGTTGTTAATTATTATTTCCATTTAATTATTTGTATAATGCTGATTTAGTGGAACGTCCAAAAGCAAACAATTTCTACAGTAAATTTTGAAAGACTGTGCTTCAGTGAGTTATGTACATCAGGCGTTTTGTCATCGCACACACATTGAAAACTAGAGATTACAATCCCGAAATCCCGGAAATTCTCTCACAATATCTCTTGCGGATCAATATAGCGGTTTTACTGTTTTGAAAATTGGGAATGAATTGATTTTCGAATGCATTTCAACATTGCTCATTGAATTCAAAATTGCATTTGTACCTGTACATATACATGTAATATACAATTATAACCTACTCGTACAGTGCATTCTAATCACATATAGATCCAATTAGAAATTTACAGAAAACTATGACCTCCAAAGTATACAGAAAAATTTCTCCTAGAAATGTTAATGTAGGGCCTACTCTCCGACTCACAGAATTAGATTATTTAATCGTATCACTTTGCTAGAAGTGCAAACTGATTCAAACAGATGGCACATGCAAGAACTTAATAAGTGGGCAAAAAAAAATTCCTAATACCTTACAGAGATAGGAAAAATAGTCGTACGTCGCTTGCGGATTGCTCTGAATTCCTTCAAAATGTTCCAATCGCCACGATTCCTTCAGATTCGAAGAATTCAGATCATTGCGCAAAAATTTTCTCGATAATGTTGGGCCCTCCGATCATTTTTAAAAAAGTTACCAGGCGCATGAAAAAACGTTCACAAACTTCTCTGTAGAACTTGACATCGTCTGTGTCTCTTTGCTGTGTGATCCGGTTGATAACAGTCACTGAAACTTTGCACAATTTGGCGTGTTTAATGTTGAACTGGCTGCTCATGGTTCGATTGCTATGGTATTATGTCAGCAGATTGTGCCATTTCATTTACGTTACATGTTCCAATGCTTCTCTTCTAGTCAAACGGAAGAAGAGACGACCTGTCTAATTCTGTGCTCCGACTTGACGGTCTTACTTAGGGTCAGTGAAACAGCAGCTCGGAGAAAGCATTGCGTCACCAAAACCGAACGTGTCTTCAAGGACATCAAAGCGTGGTTCGACACCTACGGAAATTATAGGGGTCAAGGCAAATTGTACAAGAAGCCGTTAGAATACGTCACATAGGCTAATATCTAAATTAGTCACGCTGATCCGTAAAACTTCATTAAAAGCTCATCGCATACATATTTGAAGCACACAGTTTTGCAGAAAATTTTTATGATAACTGACTAGGTACAGTCCGTTTCATAAAAAGTGGATCATCCTAAAATTTGACTACAGAAAGCATTATTTCATGTCCCTAATATATTTAAATGTCCTTATATAATCTGATAAGCTATGATACAGTAACGGTTCTTAAGAAGCTAATATTTTGTGGCCCCTTATTGTCAATGACATTACCAATTCGTCTAGGCATTGATTCGATGATATCGTTGATTTTTGACTGATCAAACTTTCTCCACTCTCTTTTTAACAGTGACGTAAGTTGTGACGCCATCTGTAGGTAGCAGTGAACGACGAACGTTACGTTTAGAATACTCCATACATTTTCTATGGGATTCAGATCAGGAGAACGAGCTGGCCAAGATCCTAAGCTCTGATTGAGACTTGCATAAGTTGACTCTACTACTCCTGTGACACGTAGCATTATCATCCATAAATAACCAAGTCGATGGATCACCTCTTGAATATCGACTCAATAAGTATTCTACGAACTCAGTTAACGAGAGACTTGGATCAACTTTAACAAATCTCAAAACTCTACGTTTGGATGTTTTGCGTGGACGGCCAGAGCCTCTTTACGACAGAGTCGAAAATCATCATTTAAGGGACATTTAGTCGCTTGCTTGAGCAAGGCTGACACTTGCCTTTTGTGAATGCGATCTATAGATTTCTAGCTGAAAGCAATCAGGAGTGCTGCCAACACCACCAACATGAAGTCCAGTTAATCACATGTAGCAGTTACATTATATACTGAAATTATCTTTTTTTTATCTATAACAGAAGTTAAGGCGATGTTTAAGGGTGATCCATTTTTTATGAAACAATCTGTATTAGAAAGCAAATGCATCTGTGGAGATTTACTTCGAAATTCTAGGATTACATTTTTTAAGATCTAGAAATCCCGCGAATGGTTTTTCAAATCGCGAAACATCGGGATTGCTATCCCTGCTGGTTGCCTCTCATGAAGGTCAACAATATGCAGTACAAAGATAGATGTTATGTAGTAGGCCTACCAGTGCACAAGCAGAACTTCAAAAATTGCACAAAGCTGAAAATTGGCGAAATTTTATTGATGGTCGCCATATCAACGAAGAAACCCCACCGAAACCTACTCAAGCATTTTTTATTTCTATCCTCATTTAATATGCTTACAATTTATTATGCATTTACTAATTGTACTATATTAATTACAAGCTTACTATTTATACTAATAATTCTATACTAGTAAATTTGGTTATTGCTATATTTGTATACAAATTCCCCGTAAAAGCTACGAACGAATATGGCATGAAATCGGCATCACAAGGGCAATAACCAAATTTGTAATTGCGAGATTTGCCTTGAATGTAAGAGTAACATTTGACGGGAAAAGTTAATTGTGTACGAATACACCTGTAGAGTGTGTAATGAATTTTATATCGGCAAAACAGCGAGAATACTTAAGACGAGGCATCAAGAACATAAGCGAGCTATAAAAAACAAAAGTACATCGAGCGCCCTGTATCAGTACTTAATAGACAAACGAAATGGCGCTGGCGACGTCGGGACTTTTCAGGTCGGTCTCATTAGCAAACTGACCAACACACCAGATACAACAATAACAGAAACCAAAGCAATCACACAACTTAAGCCAGCAATCAATAGGAAACATGAATTGCCTTTTTACAATCTAACTTCACAGTTCAACAGCCAATCATACATGCAACACAGTTCTTGATATCACTCACTCTTATATAAACCTTCACAAAGGCTGCATCGGTGACATCCAAACATCGACCGTTGAAGGCACTGGACGCCGAAGGCCTGTCTCAGAAATATTCAACTTTTACTTTATTACATAGGCCTGCAAATTGAAAAGGGGAGCCTTGATTGAAATTTTTTTCTCGTTTTTCTCAGAATCATGATCTCCCGTCACTTGTTCATCTACATCAATTTTGATTTTCTATCAACATATTGACATGGACATCTGTGACTTTTACTTCTTCTTTCAAAATAAAGTTTATCACTGACATCTATGTAGAAAGCAGGTGCTGAATATTTTATTCAAAAGAATATGGTAATTATAATTTATTAGTCTATATTTGTTTTAGAAGAATCATAGCAAAAGTTCGGCGTAGATACACTTATTTCCATAATATAGCTTTTGAAAATTAATTAGTCCAAAATTGTGAGGCGTTTAATGCAGAATTTTAGATAAAATGCACCATAGAATGTGATTTTGTGTTTATATTGGAGGACGCGACGGACATGCTGAATATTTAAAGTTAGGCTCCAATCTGTTATTTAAGATGCAATTAAATATTTCAAAATCGCACTCAGAAATATCCACTTCAAAGCCATTGTTCAAAAGTCATCTTTGCATCCTCCACTTGACTACACTGTTATGCAAATGAGTTGGCTTTGTTTTCAATGACATCAAGGATGATGCGAGAGAACAATAGCATTTTAACGTTACTGATTCTAAGTTAAGAAAATGTTATTCATTCTTGAGATCGTTATTCACTTTGAGAATGTCTACACTTGATAGCCTTAACTCGGAGAATCAAATGTAGCATACAAGTTCGTAGCGGGTTAATTAAAAGCACATATTGCCGCTAAATTGAAATGAACAGAGACTGTTCTGATAAGATCGATCAATGACAACATTTCTCACCTCGTCGATTTCTAGGCGTTCTGCAGCGATTTGAGCAATTTTCCTGCTGTCTGCCGTTGCAGGTTTAGGAATACCTGAAATGTAAAAATTATCTAGTCTAATATCGGCAAGCCGTAAATAATTTAGTAGACGAGCTAAAGAAAAATGCATGAACATAATCCCGCTATTTCTGGTAGCAGAAAGGAAAACTTTTTATCACGTGATTGCTTGCGAGCTCGAATCAGTAAAATGTACATTGAACATGCATACTAACTATAGGGTCCTTTATTAATTCACCCAAATAATGATTTCCCATCCCAGATGACATCTAAACATGATAGACAACCATTTGTGACTGAGCTATACACTGTGATATGACACGAGGGGCATGATATTATGATGATTGCAAACAATTATTAAAAAGCAAACATTCTTCCACTTTGTAATGTCAAGGAGGCTAAATTACATGATAATAACGCCAGACGTTTCGGATTTAGATCCTTTGTCGATGCACATTCAGCTCAAATGTTCACTTTATTCACCACTGATGTTGACATCCCACAATGCTGTTGACATCCCACAATGCTGTTGACATCCCACAATGATGCTGACATTCACCAATGATGTTGACATCCCGCAATTATGCTGACATTCACCACTGATGTTGACATCCCACAATGACGCTGACATTCACCACTGATGTTGACATCCCGGAATGATGTTGACATCCCGCAATGATGTTGACATTCACCACTGATGTTGACATCCCGCAATGATGCTGACATCCCGCAATGATGTTGACATCCAACAATGATGTTGACATTCGCCAATGATGTTGACATCCCGCAATGATGTTGACATTCAGCACTGATGTTGACATTCCGCAATGATGCTGACATTCACCACTGATGTTGACATCCACCAATGATGCTGACATTCACCACTGATGCTGATATCCCGCAATGATGTTGACATCCCGCAATTATGCTGACGTTCACAACTGATGTTGACATCCCCAATGATGCTGACATTCACCACTGATGTTGAGTTCCCGCAATGATGCTGACATTCACCACTGATGTTGACATCCCGCAATGATGCTGACATTCACCACTGATGCTGACATCCCGGAATGATGCTGACATTCACCAATGATGTTGACATCCCGCAATTATGCTGACATTCACCACTGATGTTGACATCCCACAATGACGCTGACATTCACCACTGATGCTGACATCCCGCAATGATGTTGCCATTCACCACTGATGTTGACATCCCGGAATGATGTTGACATTCACCCCTGATGTTGACATCCCGCAATGATGCTGACATTCACCACTGATGCTGACATCCCGCAATGATGCTGACATCCTCCAATGATGCTGACATTCCGGAAAGATGTTGACATCACCACTGATGTTGACAGTCACCAATGTTGTTGACATCCCGCAATGATGTTGACATTCACCACTGATGCTGACATCCCGCAATGATGTTGACATCCCACAATGATGCTGACATTCACCAATGATGTTGACATCCCGCAATGATGTTGACATTCAGCACTGATGTTGACATCCCGCAATGATGTTGACATCTCGCAATAATGCTGACATTCACCACTGATGCTGTTGACATCCCACAATGATGTTGACATTCGCCACTGATGTTGACATCCCGCAATGATGCTGACATTCACCACTGATGTTGACATCCCGCAATGATGCTGACATTCACCACTGATGCTGACATCCCACAATGATGCTGACATCCTCCAATGATGCTGACATTCACCAATGATGCTGACATTCACCACTGATGTTGACATCCCGCAATGATGCTGACATTCACCACTGATGCTGACATCCCGCAATGATGCTGACATTCACCACTGATGTTGACATCCCGCAATGATGCTGACATTCACTACTGATGTTGACTTTCCGCAATGATGCTGACATTCACCACTGATGCTGACATCATTTAGCACTTATATGTATGTGGACATTCAGCACTGATGCTGACAGTCAGCTCTGAAGTGGATGTTCAGTACTAATCTTGACACTCAACTCTGATGTGATATACAGCACTGATGCTGACATTCAGAACTGACGCTGACATTCAGCTGTGACGTTGAATTTTAGAATTTAGATTTTATGCTAGCCACGCTTAATATTGTAATGCTCTTCATTGAATATTCCCTCGTTAAACTGTGAATGATGCAAAAAATAATAGGTAAGAACATCTGGTAACCAAAAATACAAAACATACAAGATTGTTTTTTTGCTCCAACAAATGACAACTGAAAAAGGCGACAAAGAAATCCGTCATTCTGACAACAAAAACAATCGAGGATTCTACTTGAAACACTTGAAGCAGGGAAATTAATTTGATTCTCCTTATTTGATGTGGGTCATGACAATTCATGTCTATTTGAATGAGAGTAAGCACAATACTAGAAAAGACTGCCCTATATTGAGTGCTCAAACGCTGCATATTGAGTCCTGATTTCACTTTCTTCGATGAAACTAAAGATGAAAATCCTTCAATTCGTTTCGCCAGCATATCTCGACATTCAATTCACTCTTCAATATCTCAACAACAGATGTCGATCGCTACTCTCATTTAATACTAGTGATGTTAGCATCGAACACTCAATATTTGACCTAAAAATGTACTTTGTGTCTTTATTTGGTGTAACTGACACTAGTGTTTGGAATTCCCGGGACAATTTCAGATCCCGGGAATTCGGGACAAAGCTTCTTCGAATCCCGGGATTTTTCCCGGGACAAACCGAAATTCCCAAAAAGTCCCATGTTGTTGGCAATTTTGTTAGCTCGACTATTTTCTAGGTGCATTGGAAGGGTTTGTATTTACCAATTTATTTTACTGGTGGCTATTTTCGAGTTGTATTGGAAAGGTAATAGCATTTAGAGACACTTTAATTACGGTACCGTACATTTGAGATGCAATTAATCAAGCAAGCTTTTTTAATCACGATTAATGCCTGGGAAAGCTGTATTGTCAAAATTGCTAACTGCTACAGTTGCTTACTGATAGAATTATTTCTAATTTTGGTACAAATTCTGCGGTAATTCTTGTACGGTACCGGAACAAAGTTGCGAAAGTAGCTAGTAGACCTATTGACTTATGAACCAGTTGTGTTTGATATACATGTAATTAATTTTATTAGACCTAGGCCTACATGTACCTCATACTACATGTATCCGGTGGACAATTTCTCCTAAATATATTTAAGGCTCTAATTTCGAATCCTTTCAGAGTTCTTACCAAAATGAAATGATAAATCTCTTATTCCCCATTAAGACACCAGCGTCTGCTTTGGTCTGCACTGTCAATGTCATGATGGTAGAGCATTCGCCTAGATAGCGACTGTCTGGGGTTCGAGTCCCTCTCCTGACATCAGTTTTTTGAGGCTAACTGTCTCATACATGAACTGTACAAATGCATTACGGAGCAATGAAAACAACAAATCACTGGGTAGATCATGAGAATTGTGCTTATAAGAGAATCGGAACAAAAAACAATCGAAAAGAAAAAACACACAAAACAGTCCAGTTTAAATCTTCATTGGTTGGAGATTACAAACAATGTACGAACTTACTAATTCAATTACACAATATGTCTCCTACTCTCCTGTCTAATGTTGCAAAGTAGACCTACTTGCGTTTAGTAAAATAGTCTTTCAAAAAACACAATGCGTTTATGGAGTTGTCTGACAGTCGGTTACGAACACGCGTGACGAAGTTGCTTGCAATTGAAAACGCTCTTTCACTGTCAATCGAAGTTGTTCTAATCGTCATCAGATAGCTATATAGACTTTCCAAGTTTGGCGTTCGTTTCCCCGTCGCTTCGTAGACTGTGAACTCTTGATTGAGGGATTTGAAGCCTTGAAATTAGTTGGAATCTTGGGGAGCTGCCTTCATGGAAATTGGAATAGCTGCCTCTAACGCAGTGGATAACGAGCCTTCAGCTACCGCACAGTCTTCTCGGACAGTGGTGGCATGGTCTTCTTCTTGTTCATCATCAACATCCTCACTTATTGAGAGCCGTGTTAACAACGACTTTCCCAATCTCACCATGGCCTTCTTAGACGACATTTCAAAGAATGTGTCATTCTACTGTTCATCAGATCTGTGTAGAAATTTGATCAGAGACGTGATGTCCTGCTGTCTTCTTTCACTTAAGCGATGTCGCAGTGCCGTGTATAGCTCCTGACTTATTGGAGATGTTTGTTTTCCCAATACGTCGAATAAGAATCGAAGAATTCCATCACTTCTGAGTAGATTAGTATCACGTCTACTCAAGCCATCCACGCACATACGGATTGGTGCGAGAGCATCAAGCAACTCCTGCAACTTGACATGGTCTTCCTCCATATGAAACTTGCTCGACATTTTCAAATCAATCAATGCTTTTGTGACACAGTCCCGAAGAAGTAAATATCTAGCCAGCATCTTCTCAAGGGAATTCCATCTGGTTGGACAGTCATGAAGTAATTCCAATTCCTTTCCTTCCTGAACAAGGACGTACTTTTGCAGAGTGTTATTTCGCACCGGTGACTTTCTGAATATCTTGACCGTTTCTCGAAGCTTCTTAGGGAGAGCTTTCAAATCATCTCTCTCAACTGGAAGTGAAGACTGAGAGTCATCATCGTCGGTATCCATCTCATCGTCGTCATCACAATCGCTCATCTCCTCAATGTCAATTTCTGTCGTTGCACTAGATTTGTATAACCTATCAACAACAGCAAGATGAATAGCGTGATTGAAGCACAACTGGTGTTCAGCCGGTGAAATTCTGCCGAACTTCAGCATCACTGAGGCGCCGTCTTTGTCGAAGAAACAATATGTGATGAGAAGGACAATTCAAAGTCTTCCAGTCTCCCTTCGATGAGTGACACGGCTTTTTCAGCGGGACAGGAATTTGGAACACGAATTAGTTCGAGATTATTCATCATCCCAGCCTTGTCGTGGACGTTGACATTCATATACCGACGATTTCTTGTACTGGTCCATTCATCCAGGGTGATTGAGAATCTTTCTCCGTTCGAAACTTTGTCGGCGATTTCTTTCTTGACTTCAGCGACGATCGCATGATGATATTCGATAATCAGTTTCATAACAGTCTTTTCACACTTTGGCGGCGTATATCCTTGTGCAGAAATAGAATTCCGAATGAACTTACTCCTTGTGATTGCGCGTATTGAAATGCCGTCCTCTGCTGCTAGTCTTGCCAGTATTTCTGCTAGTGATGATAACTTAGCAGACATGAAAGCTCGATCTAGAGTTTGTTGCTTCACTTTCTTCCTCTGTGACGGTTGATCAGCCATGTCGTCATCAGCTTTGCGTTTCTGGGGCACAAGCTCACGATGAATGTTCTTCAAATGTCTTAGCAAACCGCTAATCGATGATCCTTTGCAGCCGATAGAAGCTTTGCAAATATTGCAGATGGCCTTCAAGCCAGTATCGTCTTTCGTAAAATAGTTCCATGCGGGTGAATCCATGGCTTAGACGTTGCAATGCACTGAACTCTCAACTCGAAGGAGTAGTCTATATACAACGGGCATTCTTCTTGAGCGCTAACACCAAAATCAATTTTCATCTCCATGGAGATGGGAAAAGGAAGGAAACGGTGACAGTCATCTGGCTTCTCGCACACGGTGGGTTTAAAACTTTTTTACCCTCGAAAAATTGTCCATGTTAAATTCTTGCGCAATTATGATCTACAGTGGTTACTGATTGCATCGACACCAATTTTAAAAAAATCGACAGCTGTGCAACTGATTTACAGGCCAAAACGCATATCATACTACTTATAAAATTGATGATGCAATATTAAAGAGAACAGCAGTTGTCCAATATAATTTTGAGCTGGAATGTATTTCTTGGCTTCTTCAAATAATATCTACTGTTTGACAATTGTGTCCTACAGTTGTCTTTGATATGTGTTTTAATAAGACTACCTAGGAAGTAATCAATTTTCTAACATTTTCGCACTTCATCCGTCTTCCTGAGTATTCAGATGAAAGTCATCAGCAACATCTGGATTATTAGTTTCAGATATCTATCTTAATTAATCGTTTGGCTTCGTATCACGGTTGCTGTCGGCAAAGTGTGCCAGCAGTCCTAAATTGAATTGTATCATTCTATCACGCATTTATGTCAAATCAAGACAAGATATCTATCAGATCAAAGATGTCTATGGAATCAGTTGCACTAATAGAAATATGTTTCAATACCTTCATCAAAGATAGATAGCTATTGATGTTATTATTAATCTGTGACTCATTCGTTACATTATTCACACACTTGAGGCGTGTTATTGCGTGCGAGTTGAAGAAGAAATTGAAGAAGACTGTAATTCCAAATGTTACCTACGCTCTCGATCTTAAGGTGATCAACATTATGTTGGGACTAAATGCCCATTCTTCTTGCCATCCTTGTGCATGGTGCGACGCTGAGAAAGGTAAATTTTCTTGTAGGGGACAATTGAGAACTCTGAGAACCATTTCAGAAAGTTTCTGGAGCTGGCATCGCGAGGGTGCTGATCCCAAACTAGCAAGGAATTATTCTAACTGTGTTCATTGGAATCCATGGTTCATTTGCCGATAATAAAGGATGACGACGAAAATGCGATAGTCAATTTCATACCTCCCCAGAGCTTCATCTCATGATGGGTGCTGTAAATTCGATTTATGACCACATGTTGAAAGAATGGTCCGAGGCTACTAAATGGCCCGATTCCTGTCATCTGATTAGGTCAACTATTCGTGGTGGCACATTTGACGGCAACTCATGTCGAAAACTTCTTAAGAATGTTGATTTGCTTCGTCTAATATACCCAGTTTATATTTTAAAGTATGTTCAAGTGTTGTCTGACTTGCGAAAGCTTGTCGACAGCTGCTTTGGTAGCCGACTGAGTCCAGAGTATGTTCAAAACATACACAATTTTCAAGCAAGCTACTTGAGTCTTGAAAAACCTGTAACTCCAAAAATACATGCCATCATATTTCATGTGATTGATTTTTGTGAGAGAAAATGTGTTCCACTAGGGCCTTATTCCGAGCAGGCATCTGAGTCTCTACATTCTAATTTCAAACCATTTTGGTTGAAATACCAGGTACCTCTCAATCATCCCTCATTTTCTCAAAGATTTCTCCAAGCAGTGCGTGAATATAATAGTCGACATATTTGAGTTATCTGCGGAAAAATGACAATTAATTCATTCTAATTTGTTTTGTTTTGCAAGTTGCAGTTGCAGTTGAGCGCGAATTTTGTATTTTTGTGCTTGTGTATATACTAACAATAGATCAATCATGCAATGATGTCTTTTATGAAGTTTTGAAAAAAGTTGGACACAATGTCGGCTCAATTATAACACCTAGTACATGAAGTGATTACAAATAAGACCGCTGTGCACCGGTGACAACTCTAGAACATAGTTGCTGGTCAGTAGACATTATTTTCAGTAGTCAAGAAATGCATTCCAGCTCAAAATTATATTGGACAACTGCTGTTCTCTTTAATATTGCATCATCAATTTTATAAGTAGTATGATATGCGTTTTGGCCTGTAAATCAGTTGCACAGCTGTCGATTTTTTTAAAATTGGTGTCGATGCAATCAGTAACCACTGTAGATGATTGTTATCTAAAAATTAATCATGGACAATTGTCGTCTTCATCAATAATGCATCATCAATTTTATAAGTAGTATGATAAGCGTTTTTTGCCTGTAAATCAGCGAGACAGCTGTCGATTTTTTTGAAATTGGTGTCGATGCAATCAGTAACCACTGTAGATCATAATTGCGCAAGAATTTAACATGGACAATTTTTCGAGGGTAAAAAAGTTTTAAACCAACCGTGCGCACCAATCGTGACCTTGCGCAAGCCTTGCGGTAGCAGTCGCACACACAGAATCATAGCACAGAAGTGGCACAGAATCATGCACAGGATACTGTAGTCACACCCAAGACGTCACACACGATCACTCAGTTCTAACATCATGCTATCATACAATTCATACTCAGCAACAGTGCAACAAGATTCATTCTGCCGAATGACGCGGCGAAATATGACCTCAGACAAGGACTGCTATTATATTTAGACGTCCTTGCCTCAGATGAGACGACAAATGTACTATGCATAATCAGAATAGCTAGCTTTTGTGCTATGTACTACGCAGCTTACGGTGCTACTTACTAGCCTTTTACGACTCTATACGGACTATGTAGCCAATCCTTAACTAAAATATGATAAACGCAGATTCGCACAACTACTATGTATGTTAATAACTTCTTTTTCGAGAAAATTGAATCCCGGGATTTCCCGTCACGGTACTTCTATTCTTCCCCCCCCCACATTTCAGTTGTTGACACCCAAAAGTGTTGCATTGTCAACTATCTTCTCTTGCTCCTACTTGTTCTCACTAACGTGGCATAACGTTTAGTGTATAAAACTCCTCAATTATCTGACTTATTCTATTATCTCCTCATTTACAGCCTCAGAATTAGACAACTGCTCGTCATTTGTCTGTAAACAACAATCACACGAAGGTCATGATTACAGCTGTGCCTTGTATTCTAACTGAGTATCCAAGGGACCAATCCTTCATCCCAGGGTTCAAGTAAAACTTCTCAATCGTGTTGCAGTGTCACTCAGTGACAGATGAAGTCTATTCTAAACCCAATGTGACTAGCTTTGGCGAAATTTGATGATTTTGGAAAACTTGAAAAATGTGGGGGGGGGAAGAATAGAAGTACCCCCGTCTCTGTTTCCCAGATTCGGGACAAGAAAAATACGCCGGGATCCCGGGATCCAAACACTAACTGACACATGTTGGCAGTAGGACTGTCCACCGACTATGGACTATCGACTCCAATTTGAAAACCGACTAGTATACCGAATTCTTTCTTTGTCATTCTATTAAAGGATTGTCAGGTGGCGTCTTAATTTTGATAGCTGTTGTGATTTGTTCGACAATCATTTCATGTATCAACGAATGTTGAACGAATCCGACTGCCAGATCGGATTCGTCCGGATACTTCTTCAGCAATCGGATTTTAAGTAAGTGGCATCGGATTGGAATTTCATGACCCGACGTCATGCTATTCAGAACTAGTCATCAAGAAAGTTCGAAATAAAGAATTAAGACTAGTTGCATACATTCTGAATCACTGTTTCTTAAAATATGCTTGATATTTGCTGAAATGAGCTGCATTTAGGGAAAAATGGTACATAATGACGGTAATTTATTCCTATCATGAATAGTAATGTACTAGTACGCCGTGCATTGCTCGTGGTTGCCAAAATTGGCGGTCACGACTTATTTATAAGGACGGTTTTGACTTTAGTAGATTCTCACTGTACAATGCATTTTATCTGTAAGATATTGCGAGGGTATAGAGATAATGACGTCGGCCTTATCCAAACCAAATTTTCGGAAAGACATGTTTAATTGATTCATATTCCTAAATTTATTGGAAGTTTGAATGACAATAGACACGTCTGAAATATAACGGAAACCAAAGTAAAAAGCAGCATATCAATCTCCTGCTGTCTGAATTCTGCAGCAGAATAAACCCGGTAAATGTATATGTAAGAAAATTGTTTGAAGTTGAACATTACAAGCGAGTAGTATGCACAGTGCGTCTGAATGAGGTTTTGGATTAAAAAAATATATTATCGCCGAAACCAATTTTTTTGAGGTTAGTGACTCTCTAGGAATGGGAAATGAGCAAAACGAAAATCTATTAAAGTACAGATTTTTATTTACGGCCTATTTTCAAAATGGCAGCCATTTTTTCGTAAAAATCGTATATCTGATGCACTTATTAGGGCTTAAGGCATGCTACGTCACATGAATTAGCATTTTCTGATCACAGAAGAGTAATTCATGCAATAGTTAAAATCATAAAAGGGTGCCATGCAGTTGAACTACTGTTTATAAGTAGTATGTCGTGTCTTGAATAGTATTTCTTAACACAGTTTGCAGACAAAAGCCTCAAGGTTTTGGGTGATCGAATTCTATTCGCCATAGCGCTTTCAAGCGTTTACGCTCATCATCAGTGGCATACACAGTCTAAAAGATGTACAATATCGACACGTTTATATACAAGGTAAAATAGAGCGAAGTTTAAAACAAAAAGAGTTCTTCCGATCGCAAGTTACTGTTCATCAATATCTTCTTCTTGTCGATGTACTGCTTTATGAATAGAGATTCAGCGACACGTGTCTTGGAAGTACGCATGAGTAGTAAGTAAAACTCCACTTCTGGATAGCGCAAGATGGCCGCCGTCGCTGACGTCCCCCCCCTCCTGTCCGTCGAGTCGGTCGTGGTGTGCCGCCGTGTTGCTTCGAGTCTGACGTCCCCCCCCCTCCTGTCCGTCGAGTCGGTCGTGGTGTGCCGCCGTGTTGCTTCGAGTCTGACGTCCCCCCTCTGGCCGGCCGTCGTAGCGCGCGGTGATGTGCTGTCCAGGTTGGCGTGGTGTGCCGGCCAGGTTGGGAGGGTGGACTGGCGTAGCTCACCTGAAAAAATCCTAAGTGTCAGAGTGGCTTTGTATGGGTAAAATTTTGAAAATTTTCCAAAGTGTGTCATTTCGACCTGGGACCCTCACCAAAGTTTGTTTCATCAAATTTCACGGACCCCCCCCCCCGACAGCAATCTTCTAACTTTGGTTCTAGTGGACGGATTTTGTCTTACAGCTACTCGTTTGAAAGAGGAGAAAAAACTGCTCGACGACATTTTTGCCGCGAGTCAATCGGACCAGCCGTTCAAAAGTTACAGCTGTTACAAGATTTTAGGTCGGAGCTCACCTGAAAAAATCCTAAGTGTCAGAGTGACTTTGTATGGGTAAAATTTTGAAAATTTTCCAAAGTGTGTCATTTCGACCTGGGACCTTCACCAAAGCATTTTTCATCAAATTTCTCCGAACGAGGGGGGGTGGGGGGGAGGTCAGTGAAATTTGATGAAAAATGTTTTGGTGAAGGTCCCAGGTCGAAATTCGGAAGTTTTAAATTTTTCAAAATTTTCACCACATTGGAGCTCAAACACTTAGGAATTTTTTCACTTGTGGCATGTTACATGGACATGTGCTGACGGACCGACTTCCCGTGGTCATATGAGAATGGTTCAGGTGTCATATGATAGAGAATGATGAGACGAATCGTTTGCAACAAACCGCATGTCGCTACGATGAATACTTTCGGAGATAGAGCCATCGGGAAGTCGGGATATCGGGAAGTTTTCTTCCGAGCATATATAAACCCCCGACAACGTAAGTCTCATCACTTCATCGAAAGACGAGGTAAGCGACGGTCGTCGCTCTGAGCTCCCGATATCGGGTGTTTCAAAGGACTCTATCTTTTGAAGTAGGCAGGCTATCTTCTTACTTCAAAGTTTGTGTGATAGAGTCTGATAGTGTCTTTACTACTGATAAAATTTTTTAAAAGTAGTATGAGTAGTAAAAATGCGGAATTTTTTAAAAATTCTTAATTTTCAGTTTTTTCAAAGTTTTAACATGTAGACTAAGGTTTTCAAGTATGCTGAGTTCAAATCTGCTATCAGATTTGAAATTTAACTAAGTCTAAGGTAGCTTTGAGGGGTTAGATCCCAGCTACTGATCACTACCTTTGACTCGGCGTTGCTGTTACCACTTCGGGGCAGTAACAATGATGTCTTCAGCTGTAAAGAGCGGGTATCGGGGAAGATCTCTCACTTCCCTAGTGATCAGTACAAGGCCTTCGGGCTGTTGACGGGATCGAGTGCCACTCACTATACTCAAATCTATCATTCCTCACTAAGTGTAATGCTTTAGGAATATGACTGTACTACATGATTCCAAACTTATACAAATTTCATTATCTTACAGTTAACAAGAAATCTCAGGCATGGCTAACGATAAGAACCGCAAATTCCATATTAAAATGTGTACCTGTGGGCGAATAAATCGCAGTGCGGACTCCAAGGCTCATGTCAAGAAGGCGGGCACCGACCACATGATTATCCTGAATAGGGTTGCGTGTATGAAGTGTAGAGTGTTGAAGGGTGATGGGGATGAGGCGCGTTTTTACAGAGTGCATGCTGACTGTAGTGGAGGTTTGGTGAATGACTTGCGATTCACGCAGTTGATTGTTGAAGAGAGGGAGCGAATGTTGGCGATAGAGCGAGACGGTAAGGTGGAGAATGTTGTTGAGAATGATGAGTTGGCGAGAGCAGTTGCGTCGTTGGAGGCTGAGATTGGGCGAAAGAGAGTGCTTGAGAGTGATGATGAGGATGATGTGGATTTAGATAGGAAGCGTGTGAGGAAGTTGAGCTCTTCGTCGTCGGAGGTGTCAAACATTGTCATCACTGACCTCCCGCAGAGCTCATCTTCCCCAAAAATGAAGAGTGGTGGGATTCGTAAGCAGTCGCTGAGATGGTTGAAGGATGAAGAGAAGAGGCATGTATCGCAGCAGATGGCGCATGATTTGTTGGTGAATAAGTATGAGAGTTTGAAGAAGGTGAAGGATGAAGTCGTGAAGGAGTTGGATGAGTTGAAAAAGAAGGAACTGAAGTCGAAGGAGGTAGCGGATGAGAATATTCGAATGAGGCGTAGTGTGACTGATTTGAAGAATAAGACGCGAGAGTTGGAAGAGAAGAATGATGACTGTGAGAAGAGGGCGAGTGCTGCAGAGAGAAGAATGAGAGATGCAGAAGCGAAGTTTGAGGAGATGATGAAGGAGATATGTGTGTTGTGAGCGAGGAATGTTGAGTTGGAGAGGACTGTGGCTCGGCGGGGTGATGAGAGGCAGGCGTTTGAGAAGTTGGAGCGCATGAGGGATGAGTGGAATCGTGTGAATGAGGATAGGTTGTTTGAGTTTCACATCCCTATTCGGGATAATCATTTGGACGGTCAAGTTCTTGTAAACCAGAATTTAGATGACTCCATCATATGCTACAACGGCCATCCAACCAAAAAATGCCTACATGCCAGCCTGAGAATGCGCGGTCATCTGCACAAATTCTCTGTCAGAAAGCGCGCGAGACTACCTAAGGATGGCTAACTTGGTAAGTGAAAAGTAAATAAGATAGTATATCCTATTCTAATACATATCATTTTCATTGCAGATCTTTGCCCGCCTTCACCACCCCATCAATTCACTCCCGAGAACGAACCATCGGCTCTCTTAAGGGCCACCTAGGGGCAAGACATGATAGAACCTCCACGCGGTTTGCCCTGGGCAGTCTTCGGACTGGCGAATACTATCATTTAGTTGAATCTGCTATCAGTCAACTTGAACGTTGCGTCGCGTTAGAGGGGTATATAAACCACTGCCTCTCATTTCATTTCATTTCAATCATGCAGACGCCGAACAGTCAAGTCAGCTCTCCTCGCGGACCGCAGTTAAGGCCGCGAAATTTATTTGAGGAATTTGTCAGGCTAGAGGAGCAAGACAGAGTCCACAATAATCTTGCTCGGATTGGCAATCCGATGACAGCAACTGTTGTCAATCCAACGGAATGGCGCTACATTCCACTTTTCAGCCATGTGCCAATTAGCGTGGAAGTCGACACTGCTACCAAGGAGAGAGTCAAAGACTCTCTCAGCAGAATCGGTAGGCTGTAAGATGACGTTACTCCCGAGAACGAACCACCGGCTCTCTTAAGGGCCACCATGGGGCAAGATTTGATAGAACCTCCTCGCGGTTTGCCCTGGGCAGTCTTCGGACTGGCGAATACTATCATTAAGTTGAATCTGCTATCAGTCAACTTGAACGTTATGCAGTCGATTGCTATCCCTGAAGCATTCTGATTCGCTGTTGAGCAATTCATTGTTGAAAACCCTATATAAGCCAGAAGATTGTAGCGCTTCTCATTCAATTTCAAGTCACGATGGAATCAACATCTACTAGCACCATTCCCGTCTTCATCGATGAAGACAACGCCATTCCCGAGTTCATCATCCTCGACGAGTGGGATTAAGAGGACGAGAAGAAGGGGAAGATCAAGAAGATCGTTTGGACGGATGAGGTATGGACTCCGAATACCACTCGCATCCGAAAGGTGCCAGATGCACCACCACGGCTTAGGCGGCACAGGGTTTATGACAACCTAACTGTCATACCCATTGACTATTCCATCCAATAGTCCACTTAATTCACACCCCGAGAACGAACCATCGGCTCTCTTAAGGGCCACCATGGGGCAAGACATAATAGAACCTCCACGCGGTTTGCCCTGGGCAGTCTTCGGACTGGCGAATACTATCATTAAGTTGAATCTGCTATCAGTCAACTTGAACGTTGCAAATGAAGTTCGGTGTAATACTTCCTTTCGACGGGCGTTCCTGTAAAGGGCGGCGGTGAAACACGTAGCTATGTATACCGCAAGGGACATTCGGCAATGGTCAATCTTGTTTAACCTCTCTGCGTCATGTTTGCAAGTGATTGCCTCTGTCTCAACGTAGTATGCATTCGCGTCAGGGCGACATTTAGCCAACCACCGAAGGTTGCCTAAAACTTTCCATTGCATACGTTATGAGAACCATGAGTTCTACCTGTCTCTATCAATGAGACGAATTGATGAATGGAATGAAATGGGAGGACACTCACGCGCCACACGCAACATAACACACTTCTCTCTTCCGTAGTCTAACAAGCTCTTTACACATGGATCGTAGTCGATTGCTATCCCTGTATCAGAAGTGTAAGCTATCTTAATTTTATTTAACACTATTTCATCTACCATCATCGCCCATATGAAATGTTATAAGATTTACAAGTTAGACTAAGCGTGCTACTATTTCCAAATGAAAAAGTATACATGGTTAAATCATCCACTTAAACCCCATTCAAGTAAGTCATGTATGAAAGCAAACATAATACGAAATAAAAATTTATTATGGCATGTATTTCAAAAGGTCTTCATCGTCAATATCGTCCCAGAGTCTGGCTTCACATAGATAACAAAAACAGTTCACTTGCTTTAATCGTTCTTCCACTGCGAGCCTCACTTTGTCGATATACTCCCACTCCACCATAGTTCGTGGCTGGGAGTTAGGGGTGTACCACTCCCATAATTGGTGGAGGAATTTGGTGCTGGTGATCTCCATCACATCGTCAGTATCGTACTGGAGATACTTCCACCTCACGCCTGTTAAGTCGGGACACTCCTTCTCACATACACTCTCTTCGTCGTCCGCTGGCAATGACAACTTTCTGATGTTGTCCAATCGGTACACATTCTCTACCTTCCCCTTCGTTGGAGCGTTTGGTGCAACGAGCGCCTTTGGTGTTGAGCATGGAGAAGAGAATTTTGTGTTTGGTGTTGTCGGAGGGCTTGTCATGTTGACTGTGAATAATAACTTTGAAATGTTTTCTAATTCTTAAGTATCAACAAGCAACCAATCAGAATGAACAGCCAATGAATGATGAATATGAAAATATATATGTAAAGTGACATTCGTGTCATTTCACTCTGTCTTTGTGACATATAAGTGAAGTGTTCTCTGGCGAATTCTATATTTGAGGCGTGCAAGTGAACTGCTCTCTCGTGAATTCCAAATTTGAGTGAAGTCTCTATCTTGTTGAAGTATCAACCTTAAACTTGATTTCGTTGAAATGGTAAGTTGAAAATTTCTTCACTCATCTCCCTCAAACGTGTGGCTAATAGCATCTTCCTCAATTTCAGGCATCAACTTCATCACCAACGCCCTCCCTTCTCGAGGAAAGTTTAGAGTTGTTGAGTCAAAGTAGGTTGTAACAATACACTGAGACTTGAACAGAGATGAAAGAATGATTTCTCTTTCAGGTGATGTGAGTTCCAGCTCAGGACTCTCGCGACAAGGCAACGAGTGGGAATGTGCCGACTGCGGACATATGTTTACAAGGAAGCATAGTCTCCTTCGACACATCAAACAACGTGTGTGTCAACGCAAAGCGGCGTCAATCTCCGGAGGTGAAGTTGATTCTGACGATGACATCTCCTTTCCTTGCGATTTGTGACCTCTTTCTTTTGATAGTCACTTTCAGCGATCTTCGCACAGACTTCAACACACGCATGCAAATGATCACTACACCAACGGTACCTCTACCATCTCCCTCATTAATGTTTCACATAATAATTTAGTACGCGACTACTGCATGGAGTCCAATACTCAAATAGTAGATTTTCCTGAGTGGCTCCTTCAAAATTCTAACATTATCGAAGCGCTCTTCAACAATTTAGACAATTTTAGAATGAAGGCGCTCATCTACCTTAAACTAAAATATATTAAGATAGATTTTCAAACGGGTCAAGTGACGGAGAGAATACAGTTTCATGTTCCTTCCTCTTCCGCAACCGAAGTTGTAGACTGCGAGTCTTGGCTAAATTTTCACATTCAATGTTTAAAATCAAATGTAGATAAATTCAATCAACGCGACAGCGCTCTCATTTTTGATGGTGTGGACTCAGCCATATTCAAAATTTCCCTATTAGAAAGTCATGCAGCTCGAGGCACATTTAAACTACCAAAAACGTTGTATAATAAGAAAGCTGTCATCAATGTCGATTGTAAATCACAGTGTTTCAAATATGCAGTCCTATCCATCCTTCACTATAATGATATCAACGCGAATCGAAATCATACCTATAGCTATAGACAGTGGGAGGATGAACTAGACTTTGAAGGTTTTGATAGTAACAACATGAAAATCAAAGATGTAGAAACGTTCGAAAAACATAATAAGATTAAAATTGTCGTCCACGTGTGGGAGAAGGGGTTGAAGGGTGCCCGCTATAATTCACGTTCAACTTGTTATGAACGTGTAGTCAACCTCTTATTAGTAAAACAAGATGATAGCGAGGAATGGCACTACTGTGGTATTCCCAAAATCTCTCGCTTGTACACTCACTTGGGGCACTCTAAAAGAGGTGAACATTTTGTATGCGACCGCTGCATCCGCTCCTTTTGGAGTAAAGATAAATTTGAAACTCACTATGAATGGTGCAAGCGAGGTAAATTACAAATGGAACGCATGCCCAAAGATAAAATATTTTCACATAGGGATAATGGTGACGAATTAAGTCCCCTGCGTGTCATTTACGCAGACATAGAATGCTACATTGATGATATCATCCACAAGCCAGCAGCCATATCCTGCTATGAAGTATGGCATGACCACTTTAGGAATAGACAAAACAAAATGCATACTTGGCAAGGTGAAGATTGCATTTCAAAATTTCTAGAATTTCTCGATAAAGCTGCTAAATTTCAACAATCATATGATCCCCAATTGCAGCGTAAGTCACTACATATGTCAGATGAAGACAAACAAAATTTGAAAGTTGCACATCGTGCCCTAAATGTCATAAAACGTTTGATGACGATAAAATTAAGAAAGTGCGTGATCATGATCACATCACTGGTAAATTTAGAAACGCACTCTGCTCCAAATGTAACTTTTCACTTAGGTTGAGACGTCGTGTACTACCCGTCATTTTTCATAACTTTAAGGGCTATGACAGTCATATGCTCATAAAAGGAGGGTTGAGCCAGATGAAATCGTGGCAGTTTAATGTAATAGCGCAAACGAGAGAAAAATTCATGGCAATGACAGCAAAAGTACCAGTAGATAAAACTAAAGAAAATAAGACAGTCTTCTTCGAAATAAAATTTTTAGATTCATTCCAATTCATGTCAGCGTCACTAGCTTCTCTCGTTCGTAATCTCAAGTTTCTTCCCCATAGTCAAACTTTGAAGAAACACTATCCAAACTTAACGGATGACATGATCACTCGCAAAGGAGTCTTTCCCTATGCGTATTTTAGCTCAATGTCTAAACTAAATGAAACATCCCTTCCTTCCATTGACAAATTCCAAAACGATTTGACGGGTCAAGATTGTCCAGTAGAAGATTATGAACATGCTCAAGAGGCATGGTTAAAATTTGATTGTAAAACGTTTGGCGATTATATGATCACTTACTTAGAATTAGATGTCATTTTGCTGGCTGATGTCTTTCAGGAATTTCGACGAGTGGCATTAGAAGAAGACAAATTAGATCCTGTCCACTTTGTCAGTCTACCAGCCATGTCCTTTAAATCAGCCTTTAAAATGACTGGTGAGACCATTCATCTCTTACAAGACCCGGAGATGTATAATATATTTGAGCGCGGAATACGCGGTGGTCTCACATTTGTAAATAAACATAATATAAAATCTGAAACAGTAGGTGATGATCATATCCACCTAAAGTACTATGACCAAAATAATTTATATGGCAGTTCACTGTCTAAACCACTACCTCATTCCGAGTTTAGTTGGTTAAATCAAGATGAGCTTGAGTATTACTCCAACCCTTCAAACATACTGAAGATTCCAGATGAAGGTGATTGGGGATATTATTTTGAAGTGGATTTGATTTATCCAAATAGCATTAAAAATAAAACTGCTGATTTCCCACTCGCACCTGAATCTGGTGAAGTGACTGAAGATATGTTTTCACCATTCATGTCACAATTTCAATATAACTTAACAGAGTGTGGACAGCCAAGGTACAAACCATGCCGCAAACTTTTGCTCACCCAATATGATAAGAAAAATTATCTCGTGCACTTCTGCATACTAAAATTCTATTTAGAAATGGGCATGCTTCTAGAGTCAGTTCACCGCATTATCAAATTTAGACAGAAAGCCTTCCTCAAACCCGACATAGATAGTAACAGTCAAAAACGTGCACTCGCCCAAAATAATTTTGAAAAGGATTTTTATAAATATAAGAATAACAGTCTTTTCGGAAAGACCATGGAGGATGTTAGAAAACGTATGAACTACAAACTAGTCGTTGATGAACAAAAATATCACAAATTGATCTCTTCACCTCTTTTCATTGATAGAGACATCATCGATGAGGATCTTGTAGGTGTTAAAATGATAAAATCTGAAGTTGAGTTGTGCAAACCCATCTATGTTGGGCAAGCCGTTTAAGATTATTCCAAGCTTGAAATGTATCAACTCTTCTACAAAATATTAAAACCATGCCCTCTCGTAAAAGAGGTTCGCTTGCTGGGTGGTGATACAGATAGTTTCTTTTTAGGAATTACCACTCAAAAAGATTTAAATTTTAATGAAGTAGGCAAGTCATTAGAAAAATATTTCGACACATCTAACTACAATCCCACTCATCCACTCTATTCCATACAGAATAAAGCCAAACTTGGTTGTTTTAAGGATGAAACAGCAGGAAAGGAAATAGATGAAATGATTCTCCTCCGTCCTAAAATGTATTCCATGAAATTAAAAGAATGTGCAGATAGTATTAAGCGTGCTAAAGGTATATCAAAATCCATTGTTCACAAAATGAAACATCGGTCCTATAAGAAGGCCTATAAAAATAAAACTATAACGTTTGTCAATATGACAATCTTAAAATCTCAAATTCATACTGTGAAAACGCACACGTTCAAGAAACGAGCACTTTCAGCATGGGAGGATAAGAGGTGTTGGATAGGTCATAACACATCTCTTCCACATGGACATCCTGACAAACATACCTCCACCCAAAAGAATAAAACTCACGCTACCACATTCAGGAGATGTATTGACATAATCAACTTTAACTCAGTATTTTGATGTTGCCTTTTGTAGATATACATGGTTGTTTTATGTATCGCATGAGATCGTTTCTTCCTTGTGAATATATGCCTACAGTCAGCTCATTCCCCCTATATCTGTGAAAAGACTTTTTCATATACATATTTTTATTTCAATAAACATAACACAATGACTTCTCTTTGTTTTCCGAAACACTAAAGTTACGAGGGATTTAGTATCTTTCACATGGATGCACTCTTGTAAACCATTGGTAATTTTGATAGCAATAGAGGGTATAGTTTGTTTGACGACGGGATGATAGAAAATAGATTCAAACATCTTCTCGACTATTCCATATGAAGCGTCTTTATCATGAATGAAATCGCGTAAAATGTATTCTTTTTTCTCACCAACAGAAATAGGTAGAATCAAATCACTTTGAATGTAAAGGTGCTGTTCATGTTTATCAAGTGTCATTGGTGTTTCTATACCAATCGTATGCGCAGCAGTAAACACAGTTTGTAGCATTGAAAAACCAAGGAGTTTTTTCAAATTTTTACTCAATTGACATTGAATGTCATCACCCAGTTTCAGAACAACGCGTTGATTTTCAATTGAAAACGAAATGTGGTGTGTCTTTACATCATATTTACTTTTCATCACATGCTTCAACTTCTGTTGTATATAAGGATTTACTACATGAATGAAGCTTTCAACTGTATGATGTAGACGCGGCATTAGATTGATAGCAACTTTAGATTCTTCATAAGACTGGTAAATTTTCTTGATGCGATCACCATAGATGTCCACCCACCATTCATCATTAACTGAATCAGCTTTAGTGTGATATTCATGAGAAGCATACACCAGACCGCTTCCAATAATAGGGGTTGGATGTCTTACAAAATGACGCAAGGTTGGAGAGAAATAAACTGTAAGTTTGTCATTATATTTCTGAATAACCAACTTATTTTTGTCCGCCATAATTTTCTCTCCATACTTCTTACCCACAGTCTCATTCCATCGTTTTACTAACTCAATAAGTGATAAAGGTTGAACACCACGCTTTTTCAAAATGATGCGTTCTTCACATTCTACAACATCTTCATCAAATATTTTAAATCTATAATGAAATTTGTTGATTCGATTTGAATAAACTTTTTTAACATTTGCAGTAGCAATTGACGTTAGATGTAGTCCATGACCAAAACCGAGATGTGGATAGAAGTCATTATCCAACCTCAGTGTAAGACCTTTAGTAAAAGAATGAAAGCGAAGGAACTGTCTCCCACTCCAATGATAGATAGTAAACTCATAAGCTTTCTGATTTTTATTCTTCATGATGGAAGTATTACCACTATTGAACGCCTTAATAATTTTCTCATTCCCAAATGGGTCAGAATAATCTGATTTTATCTGAATCCATTCATAGTTCCACTTTCCATCTGATGTTAAATTGTATGGGAACTGAAATGCATTATTCATCGTTATTCCATCATGGGTGCGAGGAGTCAATATCATTTCTTCCAAATCATTCACATTCTGAATATTGCTATCATAGCAAATACTAGAAACGCCAACCTCCCATTCACCTTCTAAATGTAGTGGACGATTTAATTCTACTCGATAGTCTGATGGTTTATTTTTGTGAAATTTATTCATAGAAGCATTATTGGGCAAGTAGATTAGAAACGAGTCCTTATTTTCACTTTCCATATTATTCACATTGGAAAAATATAATAGCATACTTTTGCATTAACTCTTCATTCGGAAATGGAGTGTGATACTTGTCACAGCATCTTTATGAAAAGGAATCAACGCACCAGCATCGTCATAAATTGCAATATCAATTTGTGGGATGTAGTTTGATTTCAGCTTTGTATAATGCACTTTCTTGAAAGTATGCTCAGATAAAATACTGCAGCTTTTTGGCTAGTATGGTATCATTGCTAGCAATGGAGCTTCAACATCTCCCACACGTACATCTTCACCAATATTGGAATATATCTGAAAATAGTTAATACGACGCGATAGCGACATGTCTGCGCTAGCTTTGGTTACACTACCACTTTTAAAGATATTTTGATCAAAACCCAAAATGTCCATTAGAGTTTTATCCATAATTAGTTCAATACCTTTTCCACTTATAGTGAGAGACAAAGTACCTTCTTTTTCAGAAAATGAAATATGTTGCTCATTAATCACTTCATTTAAATAATCTACAACCAATTTAACTGAAGTAATAATGCGAGGCATCAACACTCTTGTTTCATGTAAGATACCACCTAAAGGCTCTACACACTTTCTGTATAAAGATACGGTCCATTCTGTATCAAATTGATTTGACCTTTCACATGGTAAATGTTGCATATCAAATTTTCCATGAACAGCTGCAGAATGATGTCGTAAGAACTGATGAAAATCTTTTGAACAAACTAATACTAGATTATCATCATTTAATTTAC
Source organism: Prostheceraeus crozeri (assembly GCA_907163375.1). Classification (NCBI taxonomy): domain Eukaryota; kingdom Metazoa; phylum Platyhelminthes; order Polycladida; family Euryleptidae; genus Prostheceraeus; species Prostheceraeus crozeri. The sequence goes on from CAJQUW010014991.1 coordinate 1,186,488, forward strand.
TTATTGCAATATGATTAGATGATTTGATATAAGTCAATGTTGCCACTTGTTTACCATCAACTCGAAGGAGATAATTAAATTTCTTCAATAATGTTTCAGGAGTCATGTTTGTCTTTCTTGGCTTAATCACAATCTTCTTCACCAACGTCTTCTCATTTCTTGGAATAAGATCTACATAATAAGCTTCCTCTCGATATATTAACTGTTTATGACCACTTATGTGGTAATTAACGTTAAAATTATCATAGCTTGTTAAGGCGCTAGCGAGGTAACCTAAATCATTTCTTAAACTTGGACTTAAACCAACAATCCAATCTTTCTCAACTACATGATGTACATAATTATGATCATTATTGTGCGGAGTAAATTGGACAATATGTTTACACGCTTTATTCAAGAAATCATATATAAACTTTTTACATGATAAGAGATCTTTCTTTGGCCACTGTGGAATGTATACTCGGCAGCCCTTTTCACATTGGTAAGCAGCTGTGCGTCTCATATTAATAGTCATCACCTCATGATCAAAAGTATAGACACAGTTGCTATAAACAAGTTGAGTGACACCCACTTCCCAATTTCCATTTAGCTGTTGTGTATGATCAATGGGAGTAGAAAAGAGTGCGGCTCGATTACTAGCAAATCTATTTGCGGCCGCATTGCTAAGCAAAATATGATAAAACGACATTTTTATATTGCTGATCTGCGACTTTGCATAACATCATGAAGACTTGGATTTTGGACTCTCTACAATATATCAGAGTTGATCGTGATGGAAACGTACATTTCAAAAATTCTCATGGTCATACATCAAGAGGTATTACATTAACATGGCGACAATTTGTCAACCTCAATGATATCATGAGGGATTTGGAATATTTTGAAACATTAAGATTCATCTCCTTGGGTGATCAAGTTTGGCTTCAACATTACAGAAATGAAATTCAAATCTGCCATTCTCATTCCGCAAACTGTTTCTCATTCCGCAAATACAATTGGGAGAAGTATAGAAGATACATACATCGCTCCATCATGACATTTATTCGTCGTGAGTTCATCGCCCTACTATGCAAATCTTAATCAGACATGACTACCACGCACCATGAGTTGGAAATTAGATTCCCTACAACGTATTGAAACGGATCATGATCGAAACGTCTATTTCAAAGATTCAACTGGAAATGTGAGAAGAGAGTTTGCATTATCTTATCGTCATTTTCAATCTCTACATCATATCATGAAGGATTTGAAATACTTCCATATGAAAAGACATTCACGTATTGGAAATCACATCTGGTTGCGCGTCAACAAACGGCGAATTCAACTCTATCATTCCCAACTCCATACTAACTTCACATTTCATCAAGGTAGTTGGGAAAAGTATAAAAGGAAGGTACATCGCTCAATTTACTCATTCTTTCATCATGAAGCGCCATCGCTACACCATCGTCAACATTCTCCGTCGCTTCAGATTCTACACCAAAATCGATCTCACAACATTACACCAACACCTTCCAAACAGCAAGTATTACCCGGGCCGTCCTCAAATGTTAGTGGTGAAGATGAAAAATTCACGGAATCTTCAACTCTTCCCAAATGGGACTGTACAGATTCTCGGCGCCCTTTCTCATTCATCGCCGCAGTCAATGCGCTTAGAGCTACAGAGACTACTACGTCGGATATGGAAGAGGGAGAGGTGTGTGATGTCGAATCTGACTGTGGACAATATGGTGATCTCTACTCAATTGAGTGAAAGTGTATCATTTTTGAAGATTCATACCAGCAGTTACAATTTGTGTTATGAACCCGAACTTTTTCCTGCAGCTCTCATTAGTTGTTGGTTACCTGTGCATGTGGCAATCTTTCATAATAGTAAAGTGATCATTACTGGACTAAAATCTCATGTACAAGCAAATGTGATCCTAGACTATCTCATCGAGTATGTACGTACCCAGCGGATTGTAAAATAAAAAACAATTTTTCCAACATGATGTTTTTATTTCAAATCATGATAGAACTTACAAATCATTTTTTCATTAGAGGATAGATTACATGAAAAGTTTTGAATAACAGATACAAATCGAGATACATGTAAACGTTTTAAGATGAAGTATAGTACAAAAGCACCACACGTTGATGAAAGTGGATGTTGTAGTATGCGTTCATTTCGCTGATATTGACGCGTATGTTTTCTCAACCACTGCTGTGTTGGTATATTTGGAGGTTGAGCAAGAGAGTCAAATAGTTCACCACGTCGGTCTTCTCCAGTAAAGATCGCTTTCCAATGCTCACCGCCTAAATTCTGCGAATGAGTGTTTAGCACAATAAAGATGGGATAGTGATTTACTGCAGGTGGTAAGTTATCGAGCGAATAGACATTATCGAAAGCTTTCAACGTCGCTTCGTCTGCATTACGCTGTACTTTAGTTTTAATATCGTCAGCAGTCAACCAACTCATTAACGATTATACTGAAGAATCACGTCACGATACTTTGTAACTTCAATATTTGAATCGAAGACTGCATAAATTAATACATTGATCGTCTCAGGTAGTGTTCTTTTGAACGTCAAATCCAAACGAATATTATGAGGCACGTTCGCTTGACGATAGGGTGCACTAATATCGCTGTCAGCAGTCAAATCAAATGCATAAATAGTATATCCACTCTTAAACTCTTTCATAGTCAGTCCGTTGGTGTCATCCGTATTGTAAAAGCCAAAGACATCCATAAAATCAACATAACTGCGCATAAATTGATCCGAAGCAAAATCTGGTTTGTAGGGTGGACCAGGATGACTCACACCATTTACACATAAAGCAATTTCACTTAACTGATTGTGTTTAAAATTGAAAGGATTCTTCTTTACATTACCATTAAATGCATCATTTTCAACCATTGCCACCATGAGGAGCTTCGGTGCTTCCGATGGAAAGAGGCCATCTTTCATGAAACTCTTTTGATCTTTCGGAATTGTAAAGGTGAGAAGCTTTGTATGCTGAATGGGGTAAATGGTATTTTGGCGGTTAAGACCTTCAGCATGCCCTCTAATGACACTTGGATTCGGTACTACTCGACGAATGTAAAGTGCAATATCTTCCACATGAATTCTAAAATTGTCAACTTTAGCAAATGCATTCAGCGCAAATTCAGGCTTATTCAATGTCAGCTTGAGTCGCATGCTGGTATTACAGAGTAAAAACTTTGACTGTCTAAAGAAGTCTAAATTCAGCGGACCATATAGCTGACATACTCTACTATCTTTAATCATAGCAGATCGCTTTACAAAGCCACTGTTTGTTTCAACATCAAATTTTCCTGCTTCATCTCTGTACCATCACATGGCTTCCATATGACTTTTTCGTGCTGCTGGATGAAACTGTGATACATGATTGAAATATGATTTATAGGGATAATCGCTTTGACCACCTTCCACCTGCTGCTCTCCAATCGTTAGAGAAACATCGCGAAGTAATGTAGTCAATGGTAAATTGTTCAGTCCAACTTTATGTGCATCGTCAATAGCAGTTCCATCTGCTTGCTGAATTCTAAACCTCAAATCAAGCATCGCATAACTCAAATCTATGTAGTCATCACTACCACCAGGAATAACAAATTCAATGGGGCCAGCATTCTCAGCTGTTGGAGGATGATAATCTACAATACTTGAACTAAGAATATCTGTCTGTATGGCTTGTTGATCAAACAAACAAAAACCGGAAGTTTTACACTCCATGATTAGAAGTTATGGCAGCGTCGTCGTTTAGCGCCTGATGAATGTTTAGAGCCTCTGCGACGTTTGCGTGAATGCCTTTTGACTGAAGATCGCACCTTACCAGCTCCGCGATGTTTCCTCCTTCCTTTTTTCATTCGTTTAGGTGATTTCTTTCCTTGAGTAACACCAGCAAAGGTCTGCTTCAATGTTTTTAAACCGCGAACCTTCCCACGATTCAACAAACTGCTCTTAAAACTTCTACCTCTGGAAAGATCACTAGCAACATCACCAGCAAAGCCAACGGCATTACTTAAAACATTTCGTTTTAAAGATCTACCGACATTGGATATGAGAGGTGCTACAACAGATTTCAGTGCACCAAGTATGCTACCTCCACGTTGGCGGCGAGCGCCGATGTAAATTTGTCCTCCACCACTTACATAGGAGGGTCGTGAATAAAATGAGGCAGTTGGATTCATAGCTCAAACCCTAAACATTGTTAGTTACAACTTTGCATGAATCACTGTCGATCACTTAGATGAAAGATGTCGGCACGACGCATCCAAGAGTTCATACTTGAAGGATAACCAGTCCATTTAACAAGACACCATTCTTCACCTTGCCGTTTTTTACATCGAATGATTTTCTCTACCAAATATGTTTCACTTTCAGTGACTACCTCAATCTCATCGCGGTAAAAGCTACCCTCAATTTCTTCATTATCGTAATCTTTCAACTTGTAGGTGGTGGGAGAGTCTTTTTGATTAATCCTTGATACTGTAAATACCTCCTCTGTCCAATTCGGAAGGTACCCTTTAGCAAAAACACTTTTCACTTTTGAGATACGAACTTTATCACCAATTTTCACATCACTTTTCACATGAGTGCGTTTACGTTGGAATGATTCGTGCACTTTATCTACATTGTCAGCATTTACATCTACTGGTCTCAGTCCAATAGAACGATGGATAGAGTGATTGTAGGCATGGAGTGTATCTTGTAGAACCTTTGTCCAATTTTGTATCAAGTTGGCAGTAAAATGTCGCCACAAGCGATTTTTTGATGTGCGATTAAAACGTTCAACGAGTGCAGCTTTATAAGCACTCTTTACACTAAACAACTCAATGTCATGCCTCTCAAATAATCTTCTCACATGCTGATTTTCAAACTCTTTTCCTTGATCACTCTGAATTCTTTTTGGAATGCGACCTTCTCGAAAAATTGTTTGGAATGCTTTTGCTACTCCTTTCCCTTCTTTAGTTTTTAAAGGTTGAGCCCACGCATAACGCGAGAAAATATCAATGACGGTTAAAATAAAATTATTGCCCGAGTTATGTTTTGAAATGGAGGCAACATCACACAAATCTGCTTGCCACTGTTCATCGATGTCATGAACAATACAATGGCGGGTGCGGTACTTCTTTTCCGCTTGTTTGTGGAGTGTATAGGTAGCCTGACCCTTTAACCATCGTTTCACTTGTGATTGTGGAAGACCACTCGCTTTTGATAATTTCTTGATAGATGCAAATCCTGCCGGATGTTTTACATCATAATAGATTGACTTCAAACGTTCAGTCGATGACGACTGACTCTTTTTCCTCCTTCTCATCTTTTTGTTTTCTTGCATTTCTACATTTACAACAACTGCAGCATTTAGCTTTAGCGGTTTTGCGATCGTGTTCACATTGCTTAGGGGTTTCATTGTGAGAGCTGGCGCAGCAAGTGCAAGTGACAACGACATTCACCTCTGGCGGCTCATTACATGGCAAGCGACACATCTGCTTCATATTAGTAGTCTGAGAACATGTATTTCCTGGGAGGAGCTGTTTTACGTTTTCCTTTTACTAGTTTTAGTGGTGATGTAGATCTACGTCGAGTTCTTCCTCTTGTTTGCTTAGTGAGTGTGGGAGGGGATGTAGCAGGTGACGTCTTAAACCAATTTGTTGGCATTTTCATCGTCTGAAGCATTGGAGCAGTAGCCACTGTTGAATCAAGTTCTTTCAATGTCTCATTATTCAAAGCAAATTTTGGCACATTATGCTTTTTCAATAGTTTAAGAAAGTATGACCAACCAGGTGGAACATAGCCCTGACGGCGCTTTCTACGTGTCGCATACTGAATCAAGTCTTCATAACGTGAAGCATCAATCACTTTATTTATATCTGTAATGATTTCTCCTCTATCATTTAAATTGAGATGGGGTTCAATACTATTGAAAAGAGATATGGCATGTGCGCGAGATGCTATAGGTGTAGCAGTCAATACAGAGTCACGCATCTTATTCTTCAAGTTTTTCAATTGCTCAACAGTTTCCGATTGTAATAATACAGCACGATGTGGATCTTTGATGTGAACATTTTGCTGATAATCTATTTCTTTCCTATACATTTGATTTGCAAGAGGTTGCTTTACTTGCTGCATGGCAGTCAATTGTACATATTCATCCTGAGGAAAAACAATCATGCGAGAATAAGAACTCATAGTTTGTAGATAATCATGGGAGTTTTCAAAATATCACTTCGAAATCTAAATTCTTCCGGACACTCTTGCGTAAAGTCAATGAATAAGTAACCGTGTGGTTTTTCAGTAGCTGCTTGAAAAATTTCAATTAAGGCTTTTGATCCTCAGGGTGCAACTTGTCGCGCTAAAATTTCAAATTGACTTTTATCTCGCGGATTCTTGAAAATAGCATAATAGTGTGTATTCAGGTTTCGTGTACGAGCTTCTTTTCCATCAGGAAATAAATTTTGTGATATAGATGATAAAACACCTTTTATGATGCGCTGCACGAGTGAACATATCTGTAACATCTTTGGAATTCTTACTTTCTTTTAATAAATCATCCAATACAACAACATCATTAGACTGAAGTTTATCCACTGCAATAATTCCTTCATGTCGAATAAAGTTGCGACTTTGCAATTCCTGAAACAGCGACGGTTGATAAATACCATAACACCATAATACCATAAAGAGGAAAACTCAAACCGCCCTTTTGTGTTAGAGTTTTCCTCTTTCTTTGAAGGGCGACTTTAGGATTGGAGATGAAACGCAATTTTGTGGCATATCGCTTAAGTAACTTTCGTTGTTTTGGCGCTAATTTCTTCGTCCTCAACTTCCTCAGATGAGAAATAATTTCACGAATGAATTTATCGTTAGCATGTCGTATAGCATTGTATCGCTGATTTGCTTTCATTCGTCGGAGAGCTTGAATGGCTGAAGAAAACTTTGAAGACTTTTGACTTTTACGTTTCGCCATTTTCCGTGTTAGTCTTTGCTAAAACCTATCTTTACAACATTTGCATAGGTACTAACTATTGCGGCATAAGTGACACTCGAAATGAGCAATATCACAGTGGTTACATTTGCAAAGTTGAATGCAATTACGTATGAAACAGCGCTGACAAAAAGCGTGCTTACATCTCTTGAAGATGCGCTTTTCATTTCCATCCTTTCGCTTACATACATCACAACACATAGTTTCACCGTTACTGATGTCTATAGCAAGTCTTTTTGAAGATATGAATTTGCTAGCCTTTTCTAAATAATAGACGCATGTACAGAAGGAATATACTTCGAGAGTGAGCAGACATAGCTCGAAAACCAGTTGTGCTACAACCAAGTACCACTGCATTTTCAATTTTTCTTTATGGAAAGTTGAATGTGAATATCTGAAATCACTTCAATCACTAGACTGCTACCATGATGGTTAAATGCGTTAAGACGTTCAGCAATTTTTATCATATGTCTTTTAAAAAATTCTTCGGGGTGATCTACCACTTCCATTGAATAAGAAGCAAAATGGAAAGAGCGACTTTCCACCTCTTCCTTTCCAAAATGACTAAACTTAATTTTCGCAACTAATCGCGCCATGACAATGCTATCAGAGAATGTATTCATTAACTCTAGAAATAGAGTGCTAGCATCATCGACCACTGCTTCGATGTCGGTCTCATCTTTATGAAAATTTATCACATAATCTTGAACAGCTCCTTTTAAACTTTGCCTATGAAAATGTAATGTTCCGCAGTCGTTTGAGAAAGACATGATCGCCCTTTATCTAACCCATCCATTGCATGAAAACAACAACTCTTCTCATAATAACATTTATTGAATAAGTGCAACAAGCATGCATTATAAATCAATGGTTTGAAAGAGATAAAATAGATACAGCTGGTACTATCATACAGCGAGCAATGATAACCATACAGGACTTTGGCAGTGTTGAGGTAAGGAGGAAAGAAGCATTGGTTATGAACGTAGCTACTACAACGAACAGACAAAATAGGAACACACAAATCCTTATAACGTTTCGTGACTTCATGATAATGTTGATTCACTCTACTATCCCAAGGCGGGAGCAAAATGTCATCAATGATTAGATTGGGAAATACTTTCCTCTCCTTACCAGGATTATTACAAAAGATGCGTATAACATTGAAAGCAGCTAACCATCGTCTAAAGTCAATAAGAAGAGCACTCTCACAAGAAAAGCCATAGTCTTGCAAATATTTCAGATTAAGTCCATGAATATGTTTTCTCGCCCATTGATCAACATTGGGATCGCAGTTGGCATGTTGATGATAGACACTAACAATCTGATATGTCCAATTGTTCATAGCAATAGCACTGAGCTCCTGTACAGGTTCACCCTCACAATCCATAAAAATGATGATAGAAGCCTAAAACCGAAATTTACACATCTAAGGAAACGTTCTATAACATATTACAAAATGAAGAATTACATCGATGCTTTTCACGACAAAATAAACAAATGATATGATGGCAACGAAGAAGTAAAATGTATCTAATAAGACCACGTCTACGACACTCAAAGCACATAAGCGAATTGTCATAGGGTATAGTTAGGAAAGGACTAGTAATTCTCCTTCTTTGATTTGCGTTTTGATGCAGCATTCTTCTCCGACTTGCGCTTCGTACCACTGCTGTTAAGGATTTGATCAATTATGTCGTCCACGTTGGGTGGTTTTGGAATATATAGGATGGATTCCATATGCATGGAGAGAGAGGCTATTTTATTATCCTTGTGACGACCATAATATAGCCCATTCACTTTGAAAAGGATATCCCAAGTACCTTCTCCGAGCTCGTCGCATGTGATGGGTGTTGAATGATCTCCCTCCTTCTTATAGTAAGTGCACCAATGTGATACCGGTAGGCAAATTTGATTACCATCCCAAATCTTTCTATAGGGAGTATCCTTGTCATCTCTCGCCTTCCACTCTTGAGCAAGAGGAGTAGGAATGTCCATATTTAATGTCACGTACTCCTCAATAATATCAAGTTGGTGGCGAATGTACGGACTCACGGGGATCAGTATGTAGTCCCCATACTGATTGTGCATTATCTTGACATCCGTGGAAGGGAGCATTCCCGTTTGGAGTACTACGCTATGATCGTCATAACGCAAGACTTGTTTAAATTTACGCTGTAGCGGTGTAGGATTATGTACCTTGGTTGTTTCTTCCACTGGCCTCAGTTGTAGATGATCTGATCGTAGCGAACCTTGTAACGTTTGACCGCCATTTTGTCCTACTAGTGCAGCAGATGGAGTAGATGCCGGAAAATGAAAAAGATTGTATTAAGTTTACGTTCAAGGGAGGAGAGGGAGGGAAGTAGCGACTTACCATTTTAGTTGAATAATAGAATAGAGAGAGAGAGAAAATGTGCGTCCGTCACTCGTGTGATTCAATGATGGAATGATTCTCACTGTGGAAGGCTCACTATTTATATAGAAATGCTTGATTCTCATTGGATGACGATCCTCATTGGACAATAACATCAAGCTGATTCCAAATCTGGCCTCCGTTTACCAATCCGAGCCTTCATTCGCCCGCTGTAGCTGTTTCTTGGGAAATTCTAACTCTTTCGTTTTTCGTCAATCTCCCAAAATCTTAAATGGCGTCTCACATCTAAACGAAGACAGATATGAACAAGCCGATTCTTTCAGTGAATTTGTCTCACTCTTAGCTTTCAAACCAGCTATTGCACGACTTTCTACGATCTTTAGAACCAAAGTTGGAAGATCGGTGCCGGGGGGGGGGGGAGACGTCAGCGAAACTTTTTCTCTCCGATTGACTTGAAACTCACCATACCGATGCAGAATTTGAAGCTGAATCCGAATCTGGCGTCCGTTTTCCCATCCGATGGTTCGTTTTGGCGCTACAGCCCAAAACGACCAAAATTCTAACTCTGTCGTTTTTTCGCCAATCTCCCAAACCTTAAATGGTGTCTCACATCTAAACGAAGACAGATATGAACAAGCCGATTCTTTCAGTGAATTTGTCTCACTCTTAGCTTTCAAACGAGCTATTGCACGACAAAATCCGTCCACTGGAAGCCAAGATCGAAGCTAGCTCTCCCGAGGGGGGGGGTCAGTGAAATTTGATGAAAAATGTTTTGGTGAGGGTCCCAGGTCGAAATGACACACTTTGGAAAATTTTCAAAATTTTACCCATACAAAGCCACTCTGACACTTAGGATTTTTTCAGGTGAGCGAGCTCCGACCTAAAATCTTGTAACAGCTCTAACTTTCGAACGGCTGGTCCGATTGACTCGCAACAAAAAATGTCGTCGAGCAGTTTTTTCTCCTCTTTCAAACGAGTAGCTGTAAGACAAAATCCGTCCACTAGAACCAAAGTTAGAAGATCGCTGTCGGGGGGGGGGGGGGGTCAGTGAAATTTGATGAAAAATGTTTTGGTGAAGGTCCCAGGTCGAAATGACACACTTTGGAAAATTTTCAAAATTTTACCCATACAAAGCCACTCTGACACTTAGGATTTTTTCAGGTGAGCTACGACAGTCCACCCTCCCAACCTGGCCGGCACACCACGCCAACCTGGCCGGCACACCACGCCAACCTGGACAGCACATCACCGCGCGCTACGACGGCCGGCCAGAGGGGGGGGGACGTCAGACTCGAAGCAACACGGCGGCACACCACGACCGACTCGACGGACAGGAGGGGGGGGACGTCAGCGACGGCGGCCATCTTGCGCTATCCAGAAGTGGAGTTTTACTTACTACTCGCATGAGAATTTTGAAGGAATCACGTGAGGGTGGATGAACGTGCATAGATATCTCTGATGCTGGTCTGCCTTTGATATGTTCCGTTATTCTAGTTTGTGCATGTCTCCGCGTTTCACCGATGTAATACTGTTCGCAGCATTCACATTTGTATTCATATACGATGGATGAAGACACGGAAAAGGGGACTGGGTCTTTGTTTTTTATCATGTTTTGCGTTTTATAGCTGTAAAAGGCTAGACGTATTTTACTTTTGCTTAGACTTTTGTTTAACTGATAAATTCCTTTGCGAATTTCTTTTTCGCTTTCTTTCACGAATGGAATTCTCCAAAAAATTTCTTTTTTATCGGTGGTGGGTATTTCACGAGGACAGTTACTTTCCTTAATAGCTTTTTCTATGAAACTGGCTTTGTAGCCGTTACGAGTAAAAATTTCTTTTACTGTGGTGGAAGCTCGAATCTTGTCTTCCTCGCTAGAGCTGAGACGCTGAGATCTGGTATATAAAGCCTTGATGGCATTTAATTTATAACTATTCGCAGTACATGACATACTAGGCGTATAAAGATAAGTGTTAGTATCTATAGTATTGTTAATTTCTATGTTGCAACATGAACAACATGCTACGTCATATGTACCATAGAAATGTGCAAGCTAATATTTGAATTTATGCGAATGTCTATTTTGTTAGAACATGGAAAGCTACTCAACCCTGAACACGAGGTTTGTGCAGTGTATTTCAGTAAAATTTGTGACTTTTTGCTTTATCTTATCGAGATAAATTCACCTTCAAACGAAAGTAGCAAATAAAGCATATTTTAATCGACATTATATTCCGAAGTTAAGAAATACTATTCAAGACACGACATACTACTTATAAACAGTAGTTCAACTGCATGGCACTTTTTTATGATTTTAACTATTGCATGAATTGCTCTTCTGTGATCAGAAAATGCTAATTCATGTGACGTAGCATGCCTTAAGCCCTAATAAGTGCATCAGATATACGATTTTTACGAAAAAATGGCTGCCATTTTGAAAATAGGCCGTAAATAAAAATCTGTACTTTAATAGATTTTCGTTTTGCTCATTTCCCATTCCTGGAGAGTCACTAACCTCAAAAAAATTGGTTTCGGCGATAATATATTTTTTTAATCCAAACCTCATTCAGACGCACCGTGTATGCAACTATCATTGAATGCACTGATCACAATGAGCATCGATGGTCTCCTGCTTCCTTTATCGGCATTACCGCGTCTATAAGGCGTAGGGATAGCATTGCTGTCTCTTACATTCTTTACGTTACATGCAAGTACAGAAGCATCCATTTCATTATGCAATGCATTATATGAGATCTATCAAGATTGTAAAAAACATGTTTTTTCATCTTTAATTTTTTATGCTTTTATTTGTTTTTTAATTAAAAGGATATATTGTTACTAATTATTCAAAATGATTTAATAACGACGCCTGTTCAACTTCAAATATTCAATTAAACATAAGATTTCAATGAATAAACGAAGAATTTGAGCCTGCTTTCGCCATAATCTTGATAGTTCAATGTACTATCAATCTTAAATGGTATTATACACGTATATGTAATGTATTTATGAGAGAGATATGGCTATTGAGCATGAGTTATAAATAAGTGATAATCAATTATCTGATTCCAGTGTTTCCTAAAATCGGCCACAGTGCTTGATATGATTTGATTGGTTCTAATGATCAAATACATAATGGTTCAATGATGCACTATCAATCTTGTTTAAATGCATATCATAATTTTTTTCACTTTTAAATATAATCGGCGTACTCTTAGGCCTCTATTTTTTTGTCCGACAAACTTCGATATAGATGGTATTACAAAACAGTATTAGTTTCTGTACATCTGTTGCATAAATTGCTCTGAAAATCAGATGCATTTTCTAAAATCATGGTAAGTTCTGTTACTCATATTCTTATATTGTAAAGGGATATGGGTTAATGCAAGCCATACTTCTGGAATAAATCTATACTAAAAAGAAAACTGTTATTGCTCATACTTAGCACAAAGACCAATACTTAAAGTACATAGGTCAGAGGCCTAGCTCGATCTCTGCGATTGTGAAAAATATGAAATTTGTCATAGTAAGTTTCATCGATTGATTATCTTCCATATTCTTCCTATAGCCAATCATCTTAAGAGCACTGAATAGGGAAGTACAATATGAAAATGCTTGATGGCATATTTCTTTGTGGAGTTATTAAAACTTGGTTCCCTTGCTGATAATATTTTTCTATAATTCTTTGAGAAACTATGGGCTGTTATTTTTCTAAGGCAATTAAAATAAAAAAAACATGTGTTAATAAAAAAAACAGTGTTTTTTAACATAACAAAACACTGTTTTTTAACATTAAAAACATTAAAAAACACTGTTTTCTATAAATTAAAAAAAATAGTATGTTTATTTAAACAATCCTAAGATCTATGCACATAGCCCGTCACATTTTTTCAATTACAACCATCTACTTGCAATGTGCAAAACGAAAAGACAGACCGAAATATTTAGTTAAGGCTAATTGATGTGTGATAGATGCGCAATTAGGTGGAGTCATTTAGCACCAACGTTGAGCATGTGCTTTCATCTTCATATTGACAAATAGAAAACTAATATATTTCTTAGGATCAGTCGAATTATTTGAATTATACTTATACGAGCATCGGATCGAGGTCTGAAAATGTTTATTATGGGATCGGATTTTTGGTTTCCTTCCTCTGGATTCGGACTTTGTTTTCGCACAATCGGATCGGATTTAACCAAATCCGTTGCACGCCTATAACACACAGTCATTGCGGCATGTCGATGACATGGTGCTAATGTCACATTCAAAATAATTATCAGTAAAATCACTTTCTATGAAGAGTCAGGTATTCACCCGAATTTTTGAGTATCTATTCTTAGTATTTCTGATAGATACGATACTAGCCTATATTTAATATCACACTTTGCAATTTAGATTCCATTTTTTTTATTTTCACATTTTCATAATATATAGTTCTCATCATAATGCATTTTTCCACTTTCTTCAATAAGTATTATTCCTAGCGTGGTGATTTTACGATTTGATATAAAAGAAACCATGATAGTATTGATCCAGAATATGGAAATCTAACTTACCATTTTGAGGTGGGGCCATATCTTCTGATATTCTACCCAATGCCGGCCCGCTTGACTGTCTAATACGAAGTGAACGTTGAGAAGCACGACTACTTAGTCTTGACATCACTGGCTCGCATTCCATAGCAAGAGGTCGTCCCGATCCTAGTTGAGAGATAGGACGATCTCCAATTCGGGACATTCCGCGCACATCCATCCTATCTGGATCGCCCAATCGTGACAACGGATGCTCAATCTGAGGCAGTTTTGGAATGCTCGAATGCACACTCATAGGCCTCGCTGAAGCAATCTGAGACATCTTGATGTGAGGGTGAATTCAAGACAAAGAAAATTTCAGAGTCAAATAGAGATGTCTGCAGAATAAGAAAAATCTCTCACTAAATTAAAGTGATGAATTACAATTCCGTGTATTTCGGATGACAAAATGAACAGATAAAAAAATCACAGACCACTCAAAGTTCCGAAAAATTGAAATTCAGACTGTCTACGATGGAAAATTAGAACACAAGCCGACATACGATCGGCTGTTGCCAAGGTGACATACTAAGCAGCAGCAGCAACAACAGGTCGGTGTACTAAGAGAGGCTGATGATGGATTGAATTGTTGTAGTAATCAGGAAAGCCGCGCAGTGCAATAGGTCCTATAACGGCTTAACGTTCAGCTTCAATGAACGAATGCACAATCACTACGGACTGTATTAATCGACAAGTAACTTCATGGAAAACAATAGAGGTAATAATGTGATTGCAGTGACCTACCAATTAAATCAAGCTATTGTGATGTGACGAAGTCATTTCCGAAGATATATTTGAGATGAAAACCATTCGTCTTTATTCCATTATGTTTATTATTTCTTCTTAGAATCGTGAATAGACTGAATTAGCAGTCAGTTTCAAATCAAATTTGTTCTTTACTATCAGTATGACTGCTGCCAGGAGACGGAGTGGATTAATATCACCCAATCCCAATCCATAAATGAACTCGTTTAGCATTTGCAATTACTTGAATATAAATTCTAACAATCCCTTGTTATTCTAATGAAGTCGCTTTATTCAAGAAGGAAGTTTACGATGAGGGTTTCTGCATGACTACGCTTCAGAGAGTTGGTACGGAAGCTATGTAAAATTCCGTGATGAGGATACTCAAATGCATCTTTTGTGTACCTTGGAAACGCAATAGAGATAGAATTAATGAGTAAAGTAATTGAAAGTGCACCAAAACTGTTTCATCAAAATTCACTCTTAACTAGGTATGCATCATTAAAATATGAGTATCAATATTTATCTGTATTTCGAATACTCAGATTTTAGTGTCACATTACATACAGTCTGTTAAAACTGTGATCTATTGGAGTCTCTTGCCGTCAAGAATAAATGTCACACGTTTCCTAAGCGCAGATTTTTTCGCGCATAACAACACGAATTTTCGATTTATTGACGGCGATTTGCATTAAAGAACGAAGCTTCTTATTAATGAACTATATCACCCATTGATTTCTTATCTCTTATGAGAATTAATGAGAAATTCCGTGAAATTATGAAAATGACATTCATTAATCTATGACAGATATCAATCATAATATGCAATTGACCTACACCTGAATTTGAATATAGGGAGACGGACTATCATGAATGCCTCAAAACTTACCCTAATATAATCCTGAGAATCAACAGAGGCATTCTACACTCCATTGGGCTAGATCAACCGATCAACATGAAAACTGCTATTGTATGAATGATTGATCGAATTTTTGACTTTTTTAAGAAAGTGCACGGAAGTGTGTGCTTCAGGAATAATAAAGCAAATGTCCTGCAACTCAACCGTATCTTAATCTCAACTTTCTCATTCGGTCATTTTTTATCACTCATTTCTATCGGTTTTCTCAATGATAATCGGGTTTCTAATGAGAATGTTCCGTCTTATACACCACGAATTGTTCATTTTGATTACGTTCTATCACACATTTCCTTTCTCTTTAAAATTGCGTCAACATGTAATAATGACCTTCATAGTCACAGACTCAGTTTTCAATTTGTCGCAACACAAAAAATCAAGATCCGAAAGTTACTGATCCATCTAAATTTGAAAGTGAATGCAACTATACAACATTCGCAGTAAAACTTTGTAGCTGGGAATACAAGCATAGAAAGAAGAGATAGAAAGATTAAACCAAGGATTAAAGCAAGCAGGCCAATTTCCGAAACCTTGCCACGGGGTAAAGCTCTCATTACAATTTCCGAGGGTGACTTTTCTGAAAGCCCTCTCTTTACCGTGAAGTAAAAGTGCGCATCATTTGTTACAATCAGATTCTCAAATAATTATAATTCCTAAGGATATTTTCCTATTACAACTCTTATGATTCCTTAGAAACCATGAAATGATCGCTTCTGATAACAGGTTTTTAGATTCTTTTGAATTCAAGCCCTTCATAAGAAACCTGACTTATGTAAGACTGGAATATATAAGAAATCGCACTTGCTCTGTTCTCTGCTAAAGTAAGTTCAAGAAAGAGGGTGTAAAATTAAAGCATTGGAAGCATTCTGTTTGCAAGAATTGAAACCTAAATAATCGTCACAAGAAACAAGAATAATTGACCTCAATCTTATTTGTTGTCTTCCGACAGAAATCACCAGCTGTTGAGAAACCTCGTCCACATTTTACAGCATAGCATATTTTAACATATAAACTGTGCGCCTGTCGCCCATTGGCTGAAGATTGTCACCCACTCGACTAAAAATTTCATCACTGGGCGGCATAATAAGGGACATTCTGTTTCATCCAAAGATCTAATTAATATATCCTATTTCCTGTATTATATCCTCTGATCTGTCGATCGCTTTATCGTCTTTCCTTCATTCGATCTCAATATGATTATTTCTAAATGCATGACGCACATGCGTTATACACACACGTGCTATCTTTAAGTAGTTGGGCAACTTTATTGCCCCACAGCAAATGCTCAATTTTGGGATGCTTCAGATGAGTCGACAAAAGACATGCATCAAAGGCGATATCCGGTCGAGAATGTTTAGAAATCCAATCGATTGATCCAGAAAGACGACAAAGTTGACATTCTTCATCAGAAAGTTGACGATCATTCCGTTTGTCAGCACATTTGATCTGCTTCAAAGTTTGTGGAAAACTCACTTGATCGAGACAAGTCGCAAAATCAGACTTCTAGAGATACAACGAGATGCCTGAAACATTTCGCTTCAGTCTTGCTTATCTGAAAGCTTTGGACAAGTCTGTGAGCAACCTATTCTTTGAATGCAGTTGTTTCTCCCCAACAGAAGTCATCAACATGGATACAAATAATGACACATAAATCTTCACACTCACCTATCAAGTCACTGCCCAACGTCGACATGACATAACCCAGAATTTCTAATTCTTACTTCAAACCGTTTTACGCAAAAACCGTACAATAAATCGTTCTACGTAAGCGCCATCGTTTGTCAGATTTGGCCTCCTCGGTCAGTCGAAGTTAAATTTCACGCTTAATTTTGTCACCTTGAAGAAACGTTAACTTTATGTCAACAGCTATAACATGCAAATGTTTCATAGACATCACTGCCAGTGCTAGACGTAAGACGTTTTCAGAGCATATATGCAAATACGTTTTCTCAAATATCAGTTCACCAAAGTCTCTAGCTACCGAAGGAGCTTCAATAGCCTTCTTCCCATCAACAATCGTCTCGGCCACTATCCAACGTGCTGAAATAGCTGCTTGGCCCCGAAATTCAACCTCTTCAAAAAATTCGTCTTTTCCATTATTTGATATACGGATATTTTCCATTGATAGGAACGAAAACCAGGACCTCTTAATCTTCAGAAAATTCTCGGTAATCATTTGTGGTACTCAAGATATTTGACATAGTAACAATTTCTATTCCCACCTTTTGCTTTTCCTGCTAGTCTTCAAGAGTCTTTTTCTGCTTAGAGACTTCAATAGTGAAATTCTCTGAGAAGGACAACTTAGAAGCTTGATACGCTATCCCTACTTCGGTCTTCTCGGCTTTCTGTCAGGGATAAATGAAACTTCAAGTTGATCTACATTTTCTTGAGTAGCTTCAGTGTTCGCTAATTATAGTCCCAAAATTATGACTCTGGGCTTGGTACTTTTTGGGCTATCAGAGAGAAAATGGAAAATTCATTTTTTTTCAAAAGCTTGCAAATTTTCGATCCCATTGGATGGATTGGCATATGATTTTTTCGTGTCTGGCAAGAAGAGAAGGAGAATAGAACGCGGACGACGTACAGATTTACAGCCGGCATTTGGGCATTATCATTCTGTGAAAGTCTAACTTTCGGCCTCGTTCCCTGCAGAAACTCGTTCTAGCTGCCGGACTATTAATTCAGCGTCACATCTTCTCTGATTTCTGCTGACTTTGTGATCTAAAATAACTTCCTCATTGGTAGAACCCTCTTCACTAGTCTCAGGGTATCGGAGCAATCCCCAATATCTTCAATATCCATGCCTTCCTTACTTCCAGCAAATCTTACCCTTGCATGATGAACGGGAACGATAATGCTGTCATGTTTAACAAGAACATCTTAACCATCCCTTCCGATCACTTCTACTGGACCTCGCCACTCGTGAGCCCCAAGCCTTTTGTAATATACTAGATTGCCATGTTGAACTGGAGCTGAACCATGAACGCTTTTCAGCAACGTCAGTCAGGCACAACTTGTCACATGATCACTCTTGAATAAATTCTCTACGAGCAATGTGCATAGTATTAAGGTTTCTCGCGACAATCTCATTTGCACTCTGCTCTTCAGAGACAGGATGCTTGTGGTCTCAAACCACATGAATACATCGGGTTGAATCCAAAAAACCAAAAAACTAAGTGGTTTAGTGAAAGGCCTTTGATATTATACAAAAAATCCTTAGATGCTACCGCAAAGCCAAAAGCAAATTTACCTTCAGATAATCAGCCATAATACGTCGCATGGAATCGCCCAAAAACGGCATTGCATCGCTCCACAATGCAATTACACCAAGGACTTTCAACTGTGGCATTTTTTACGGGAACGTTCAGTTTTTCTGCCAAACTTCTAAACAGGTTGTTTTTTTAAATTCTCCATCGTTTTCAGAGAGAAACGAATGCCGTGCACCAATTACAGATATTCATTTGTGAAATAAAGAAGAAATAATCGTCTCCGGCGTCTTGTTGCTCATCACTTCGTCAGATCAGAGCGTAATCCATCTTATTTCAAGTCGAGAGCCACTGTCTCATTAAATGCCGTCGCTACTGGGAATCCAACAATATGACGCAGTGGTGAATTCTTGCAACGCTGGCAAACATCATACCGGGGCTAAGACCTCAAATAGCAGCTCTTACAAACCGTCCTCCGATTTCCCAGCCCGCATGAGCAAATGTCCGATTCATTTGACACTTGCATGGACGAGCTGCTTGTGAAGTTTTGTAGCGATGCTTGACTTTTCTTCTTTGTCCTTATCGGTAAATCTAATCAGCACTGCTTCAGAATTTGGACCAAATGGATTACAATAACGTCCAGAATCGTTCACGATGGCCTTCATCACATTACCGATTTTTGTATTCACTTCTGAAATCCATCATTCCACTTACCTTTTTCATTGACTCCTTACTAAATAACTGTGGTAAATCACATGAGACGACGTCAGTTTCTGTGAAAATCTTATGTTCAACAATTTCACATGGGATTTTCATCCGCTTTAGAGATTTACGCTTTCCCTCTCCAGATGCAAAGATTGCTTTGGAAGGTGATTCAGTTGTAATCGATTAACTCTCATCCGACAAATTCTAAAAATTAGCATGTGTCTTTGTACATCTGTCTTTGTGCAGGCCAAATCTAGGAGTGCAAGACCTAAAGAATTGTTATAGGATGACACACCTATGCTAGCCATCAGGGTAACACATGCTTTCTATTCATCAGATATATCACGATCAGGGCAATCGGCAGCTCAATGGAAACGTGATCCACAAACTCCGAAAGCACTTATTTCTCCATTACGGCTCTTCAGAATGAACTTCGTTGATAATATTCATAATTTCCACGACTGCTTCTCCCGCTTGAGGATGCACCGCGATCGCGTACACCTTCGTTGCGTCGATAATCACGTCCAAAAAACGGATGGCTATCCTACAAAGATGCTTGCATTTCGCTACATTACAGAACTTCACTTTTCATAATCACGGCTGCAAAAGAAGTTGATGCTGTAGACACAAAGTTGGAACCGGGACTGCTTTTGGGGCCAAAGCCCGGCCCGTCGGCATCAAGCCCACGGTCCGGCCACATCAGATCCGTGTCAATCTTCAATTCTCAAGCCTAGGCCCGACCCAATCCCGTTAGCACAAAATTTCAGGCCCGTTATAATAAAACCATTAAATACATGTACTGTATTGATGATGGCTGTATAAATAGTCAAACTATGTGATGATTATGAAACCTGTCATTAAAGATCTAAAGCGGTTTATTGAAAATATTACCTATCTACACAATAGGCAAGTTATCTAAAGCAGTCACGTATAGCCTATATGCGCATTACATCATAAATGAAGTATAAAAATTTGTAAAACATTTCTCGTTTGGTAAAATATAAATATCGTTAACAGTGGCGCAACATGGATACTCGGAAGGGGGGCATCGGTCCCATGAACATGTGAAATTTGCATATTCATGTGACTAATTAAAACGTTGCACACTAACTATGATTAAGTATTGCTGGCAGCGACAAGGAAGACAATGTACTACCCTAAATTCAATGTAGTTTTAATGTACTACAAATTTGATTTACAAATTGGACTTATTAAGGCATAATTTACATGTTAATGCATACGCAGAGAATATTGTAGTCTATTCATCATAATGGTTATGCCATTGTTGAGAGCACAAAATAAATCCAATGAAATTTGAACAATCCATGTGCTATGTCCAAACTATCTTTATGACAGATTCCGTAGACTTTCAAAGCTGCGATGGACAAATAACTGAAGTTCTAAACTTACCAAAACGTCACTTCATCTTATCTACAATTAACATTTTAGTTTGCCTCGCTGCTTGGCAGTCCCAAATAATAACATTACGAGGAAAGGAAATTGTTGAAATAATGAATTCGTCTCTGACTGGTGCAATCAAGAACTTAGAAATATTGCACGTAACAAGAATGGGAAACGAAGGATCACTGAATAAGACGGCAATGAAAAATCTCTATAACAGTCTTCACATCTCAGCATGTAAAGCTTTCAGAGAGAAAAAGATGTTAAAATACCATCGCCTAAGAGAAGCTGTCATCTCACATATTCTAAAGTTGAAAACGGACTATATCTCCGCTGGCGATTTGGTCAATACACTCCTTTTGGCGATCAATCAATGGACTCCTTTCCAGGATACCTAATGAATCATCACAGCCTGACCCAGACATACTTCATGAGAATTTTGCTGAATGTATGTATTTGCACATGAGGGTCATTAGTCATCTTTTCCTGATACTCAGTCATTGCCTTTGGAAGTATCCTATGATGAAGTCTACAATATTATGGTTTCCTTGCGTACAGGTTCTCCAGGACCTGATGACATTCCGTTTTGGATATTCAGAGATTTTTGTTATATTCTAACTCCTGGTCTCCATCACATCTGCATCCTCAGCACATTATCCGGTATCGCTTCAGACATGTTCAAAATCGCATATGTGGTTCCTATTCCGAAAAACTCGAACTCAGCAGTGAAGCAATATCGCCCCATTTCTCTTCTACCAATTGCAGAAAAAATACTGGAGAGGATAGTCCTCAAAAGATGGTTTTGCTCAATCATACCAAAGTTGGAGTCAAATCAATTTGCTTTCATCCCAAGATTAGGCCAGGGAACTGTAACTACTTTAACCTTTTTAATGAACAAAACTTTGTCGTTTCTTGACTCACCAGGACCTGTTTGTCTGCTGTCAATCGATTACTCCAAGGCATTCGACAAATTGCCACATAGTACCATTCTGTCGTCACTTCCTTTGATGCACTTTTGAAGGAGCTCATTCATTGAATTGATTCTTACTTGATGAATAGAATGCAAGCAGTAAAAGTCGAAAACTCATTCTCTGGTTGTTATCAGTCTACCAGTGGTGTTCCCCAAGGAGGCGTGCTTTCTCAGATTTAATTCGCGTAAGCAGTAGACAGTCTACTGCCCCAATATCAAAACAGCATATTGATCAAATTTGCCGATGACATGTGTTTGCTACATTTTGTTCGTGATAATGAAGATGACCACTTATCATAAGAACTTGATCACAATCACAAGGATTGACGTTTAACAGCACAAATACGAAGTTAATGAACTTTCAGACAAAAAGATCAACTCGCTATCTCCATTGAAAGATCCTCACTCTGACTCTGTTATTCAAGTTGCATCCTCACCCAAATTGTTAGGCTTTACAATTGATTCCGAATTGTCATGGAATACTCATACTTGCAACATCCTATCGAAAATTCGCAAAAGAGTCTGCATGTTGTATTCTCTGCGTCAGGTGAAAGCACCTAAGACCGTGCTATGGACTGTGTATTGCACCATGATAAGATCAATTGCGAGCTACGGATATCCTGCCTAATGCAGCATCAAAAAATTCCGTATGTTGAGTCTTATCTAATTTGAAGATCGTTTATGCAGAATATTCGACCTACCTTGCAAAAAGAAATTTGTTGAGTTTTGTGATAGCCTAGGTGTGAGTATTAGAAAGCATTATATCCTTCTCATCCTTTGAACTCCATCTACAATAACGAGTCGACAAAATATTCCAGTCGACAAGGGAATCAGGGCAGGAGAGTAAAATCCAAACTTTCTCGATATGGCTGCTCTTTTATTAAATACGCTTAGTCCGAAATTTTGTTTTTGTGGTTTCTTACAGAACAGATGTGTCACTTTTCATTGTGTAAACTGTAATGACATGTCCGAATGCATCATGACATACAAATAAAGTAATTTTTATCATCATTTTCTTAAGAAGGATTTTGTGTGATATTGTATCGAACGCTCTTGCAAAATCGAGGGATAACACTGCTACAGCGGAGGAATCATCTTCTAGGTATCTAGTTACTCGATCCTGTAATTGGATCAAGGCGCATACTTTGTTTCCTCTCGTCGGCTGACAAGCCACATTTGCAAGATCACATGAAACCTCAAAATCATTAATGTCATCACAAAACACAAGCTTCAAGTCCGGAAATCTGATAAGCACAGAATCGATGACATCAGTAATAGTAGTAACAATTCATGGACCATCCAGAAAGCAAATACTTGGTGGCAGGTAGAGAAATGCTAAATGTAAACGAGGATAACGCAGGTGAATAACTAGATAGTCAAATAGAGAGTTATTGGGAAAGTATACGGACAAAGACTCTCATGGATCCACACACAAACTCCTCCCCCAACACAAGAAAAACGATCGTCTCGGAATGTTTCGTACGTTTTCAGATGTAGAATATTTGAATCAATAGCAGGTTTTAACTAAGATTCGGTGGCAACAGTAACAGCAGGTTTATAAGTTGCTTGCATTGCTCTCAATTCATCGAACTTCTTGAAAATCGATCTAGCATTTGCAACAAGTAGTGAAGGTAGCTTATTTCTACAAGAACTTGAGTCATTTGAACACTGATTGTCTCGATTCAAATTCGAGCAGAAATCACAATTAAAATTCTAAATTAGAATTTTCTGACAAAACTCTTTCATTGTTCAAATAAACCGCATTTCTCCAAATACAGATCTTCTTACCAGTATTTTCAGATTTCGTTCTCGAATCATTAGGCAGGTCGCGGAGCTGCTTGTTCATTGACCACCCGGTGTGATTGGTGCAAGATCCGGAGAAATGAAACTTTTGCGAAAATCTTCAGAACTTCGCAGCTTTTTCACATTCGACAAACTCTGTGATCTCTTATTTGGGTCATCGAGAATGATTCGAATTGTCGCTGCTTTCCAGAAACAGGCCTACCGAATCTGTGGACAGATTCACAATCTAAAGCTAAATCAAGATTAACACCGCAATCCAGAATCAAGGAAACCGACGAATGCGAACTAGTCTCATATTTTGAAAAATATTTCGGCAAAGCTTCATTCTGTTGAAAAGAGTTGGAAAGAGCCGATTCTATAAGTTGTTGTAGATGAATATAGGCCTGTATATCTAGAAGCAGCGATATATTTCAGCTATCCGCAACTATCGCCATGCTAGGAAGGAAATCACATTTTTCCACCGTCAATAATAAAAAATTCACACACGAGACATAGAAAATGCGGCAGGTAGTATTACAATCACGAACAAGAGCATCTCCCAACGTCAAAATACGGCTTATCAAATTTCATGCAACAAATGCAACAATTTTAATATCGGAGGTGCAATCGCACAACCTTATGTCCGCTGCCGAGACCACGTGACAAACAGTATATACTTCATCAGTATACAAACATCTACGAACATGTGTAAATTCAAAAATTTCAATAAGCAATCTTTCAAATGACATAGACTTGATCAATCTAAGACTGCGAGAAGCCTTTTTTTTATCAATAAACTCAAGACAGTTATAGAGATTTTATTTTATTGAATATTTCATGGACTTTCAGCCATCTGCATGTTACCTAGCCTATCTCTACAGGAACTTCACTCACACTTCTATGACATTCTTTATCATGGATAATGTACCGCACAAAGATATCCTTAGTAAGGTCAAGCTTATTCTTGCTATTGGTAGGATGAAACCCAACACTACCTGCCGTATTTTATAGGTCTTGTGTGTGAATTTTAAGATTTTTCGTGTTGATGATAAAAAAGTTATATTTCCTTCCTAGCCTCATTCGGTTCCTCATTCAAACCATGTAAACTGACATCTATTTTCCTCAAGGACCTCTCATGCTGTTTTATGATGTTATCGTGAAACTTAAATGCGCTCAACAGATCAGAAATTGTCTCTTTTGATGTCAAAGGTGGCTCTAGAAGAAATTGTTTTTCATTGATGGATAAGCCTTCACTTTCCAATTCCTTCATTCTATTAGTCAAAGACAATATCGCGATTTTCAGACCCTTCATTTCGTTAGAAAGCGATGAAAATGAAAAAATACACAACGCCATAAAAAAGTTTGAAAGTTTTGGGTGTTAGTAATATAGTTCGTTATGGACCTTGGCAACCTTTGGTTTTGATTTTTTAGATTTTTTAAATGTTAAAACTTGTTCAAAATTAATATTTTTGTTTTGGAAAAACCAGGAGCGTTACAAATGAAAGACAATGTAACACCGCGTAGCAATATTGAAATACTTTGTTGTCCCAGCAAAACAGCTATCCTGACGTAAATCCCATCGAAAACGTAGGCAACATCCCGAAGGCGACTTGCAGTGATCCAATAAATTGGTGATTCTTGTGAATCTTACTGAAGAATTTGCCTGAATTCACAAAATTTTGCTTCAGAAAACGGCTAACAGTAAAACTGGAAGACTTCGGTCCTTACTGAAACGAGTGGCTGCAGCAGGCGGCAATGATCTACCTGGGGATATTTTCTCTACGCACTCATGGCCAATATTTCTGCCATCAATCAATTCTCGATATCACAGACCACTTGCCTTTTCGCTGGCACGAATTTCGCACGAATAGCACCTTTAGTGCCAATGACAATGCAAAAAAATCAAAGCGAAAATTTATTGACCTCCGTTTCCACTGAGCGATGTATTTATCATTGGCACAATTTTGTCAGAAGAATAACTAAAGTCAAAAATAAATTGCACATGTGCAAATATGACACGAACACAGCATCCTCCAGCTTACACCATCTCAGAAGCAACAAATGTCATTTTCATGACTTCCTAGCCCACAACATCCATCATTTCGTGTTGAATACAGACAGTTGTACTTGTGCAACTGAATATTTTGGATTATTTGATTAACATAATTCCAAGAAATTTCGAAATATTGAGTCGGCGGTGATGTTAAGGTAGACATTAAAACAATACGAATTGTTTTTCGGTGGCGCTCCTGGTCATGATCCTGGTTTTCATGGAAGAATGCAATTGTGAAATCTTAATACATTGGACAAGCAATGCAATAGGGACGAAGAAGTGTATAAAATTCCATGTCTACTTTTTATGTGCTTATGCATTGCAAACAAATAATTCATTCGGATGGAGAATGCAACAATGTAATCAAACAAATGTATTGAAATTCGCGTCTACTGCAGTGAACCTGCAAGGCGAGGTCGTCCATTGAGTCGGACTGCTATTCTTCAGTGGCCAACGTAGACAAATGTTTTGCTTGAAAAAAACATTTCATGAAATTGAATTAATGAACTGTATTCTTATTTCAACACAGAAACCCATGAAAACTTTTACTGAATTACATTTTGTCGAAGGAGCTACAGCTTAATTAAATCAGATAATTGCAATCACAAATCTGTTTCATTGATATATATTGCCGGATTCTTCTTTTGTTGAAAGTGTTTTAATGTCTCAAATGATTAGAAACACATCAACATTTTCAAATCATTGTTTACTGCTGAAACGCGTGCATTTCATCAAGACTGTAGCGGACTTATCAACTACGTTCGTGAACACAGAGGAGAGTCAATGATGACCCTCAACCTGGAATGCTCATACAATAAGAACTGCTGGAAGACTGGATCCGCGATGATCGCCATAAGCGATTCTTTGTGTGCGTTTGTATGCGGCAGAACTCGCATATTTCTAAGGAAGACATTTGGAAATTGTGACGATGATATTGAGATCATTGGACATAGAAGGCCAATTCTTAAGCTACACTTTTCGAATACACGGTTATTCAACTATCTAATATCAGTCGGAGAAGACAAGGTTACTCTTTGGAATGTGAATGAATTGATTCAGAGCTACTATTGTGGTGAAGAATTAACTGGTCGGGATATCATGAGGCTTCCACTTTCAGAATCATCAACTGTGCATGTCAAAGTGAATTCATCTGGAAACTTGGTTGCGATCTCACATGATAATCTATTGAAGCTTCACAACTTGGTTGATGACACAGTCTATGATTATGATAGTCACAAAGGAATCATAAATGGCTTATCATTTCTAAATGTACGTTCATTTGTTATTACTGTGTCTGATGACAGATGTTTTCATATACACAACTCATCAAATGGTGACACTGTCTTTCATTCTTCCCTTCTCTGTTCTAGTCCATTAGTTTTTGTAACTTCGTACGGAGAATTCGATGAGTTTTTGGTGGCATCACTTAGTGGAGTGCTGTACAAATACAAGTTGGATGAGAAAGAATATCCCAGAGAGGTCGGTTCATATTCATTTATAAAAATTGCAAATAACAGCCTAAACAAAGCTTCGGATGACAATGATGAAAATGACACAGTACTTCAATCACCAGAATATGCATTTTGTATTCAATGTGTAAGGATCATTGCAATGAAACCTCCTGTAGAATCGCAGAATATTTTTCATTCCAATGATCCTACAGGTGACGGTCCCGACGAAAGGATGTTAATGTGTATCTTCTATCTAAATGGATTTGCTATTCTAGATTTTCAATCATGTGAGCTATTGCACAACACTACCTACGAATCGTGTGGTATTCAGATCGCACCATGTGTTGAATTTATTGACGCAGCCGAAACAAGTTATCAATCCATCTTAGTTGCATTCCATTCTAAAGGCGAAATGCTTATGCTAGAGTTCATGCTAAGCTGTGACAACTTACCATTGACATCGATAAATGTAATGGCCAATTCTCCTATTCATCCCATGTCCATCTACAGAAAATCTAAACTGCAATATAAGCAGTCAAACCCTAAAAAGGCAGGGAAGCTACAATGCGCAAAGGGAGACAAACCTCTCACGTTTCATTCAAAAATCAAATCATCTGGCTATGGACCTAATGGGAAAACAGAGAGAAAAATGTTTAAGCCTGTCATCAGTAATGCTTCCAACAAACCAAAGAAGTCGAATGAAAAATCAAAATCCATTGAAAATTCTTTGACATTGAAGTTGTATGAAACTACTGGACTTGTTCCTTTGGACGATCATTATCAATTGTCCAAAACTGTTGACAATACTGCCACTCAAGTAACAGATTTAAAAGTGTCATACTCTGGATTATCAGTTTCTTGTAGTTTGTCAAATAAAACGTGTCAAATATTGAATAATAAAACTCTATCTGAAAATAACGTCCTTTTGGGTCACAACGGAGTCATCACATATACATCATGGAGCATCGATGACAAATGGTTGTTGACTTCAGCAAATGATAAAACTTGCAAAATATGGGAAAGTTCGTCAGGCAAGCTTGCATTTACTATAACTGGAACAACTGACAAGAATGGAAAGTTAGCTACTTTCAAAGCTGATCCGAGGAATGCTCAATTTTATTTTATGGACGCATTTATTTGCCTTTCAAGTGGATGTGATTTACACGTTTTCAAGTACCTTTTAGACATGGCAACATCGGATATCAAGCGGTATGAAAACAAATCAGCTTGCAAGATTGCAAAAACTATATCGTTTCCTGACTGCTCATCAGTGTCACAGCTAAAATGCATAAATCGGTTTTACTCTTACTGTCTGTTCTGTGGACTTTCCAATAATTCTATCGAAATATATGACTTAAATCATGAGAAAACATCGATGAAGTTAACAAAGCCACATGAAAGGACACTACACAGCATCAGCTTGAATGGTGGAACAGATATTGCGGCTCAAAGCAACAACATTCATAACATATTTGCCACTGCTGCTTGTTCAGATGGCATTAAAGTATGGGATATCCGAATAGATAAACCTATCTTCAAATTTTTGACTCACAAGAATAAGTTTGCGTCGATTCCAGTGGAATTCTCCCCTTGTGGCAAGTATATTGCTAGTGGTTCTGAGGATCAGTGTGTCTACATCTACGACTTGCGTAAAGGTGAAATGCTATCTAAATCAACCCAACACAAAGATGTTATTTCATCTTTAGCTTTTCATCCAAAATTTCCCAAAATTTATACCGGTACAAACAATGGTTGCATTTCGATTTATCGCGCGTCTGTATAAAGTGTCTATGTCTTCTGGTCATTACAAGTCCATCATGAGTGGTAGAATATTTTGCATGTACGTGTACATTTTCAAAATTTCAAACATGTTTTCTATGTAGATATCTGGTGTATTTTTTCTCTGACTGGATTTGTATAATACGTAAAATTGTCGAAGAAGATGTTTATCAAAAAGGAAAAATTATTTTCGCTACCAATTTACGACTTTATATTTCAAGAATAAAACATCAACACTTGATTCCCGACGTTTCGTCGTCCTGCCGACTTGGTCACGGGAAATAATTGTCTATGCACTAAAATCGGCTTTATACGAAACATTCGCAGACGGCAGACCATTCAATAGCTCTCATGTTTCCTGTTTAGATCAAGTTTGTACGTGTATTAATTGATAAATGCACTTTCTGACAATCCAGTGGATATCGGATCACTGCAACGGTTAAGCATGTCAACTAAAATTATCAATAGATAGAGAGTAATTGTACTTGTTTCTAAATACTGGATTTGTGTTCTTTGAATCTTAAATGAAAAGAACGGCCAGTTTGACCTATATAATTCTGGTAACAAATACGGCAGGTGAAACAATAAACTAAGAAGCGGTTGTTGCAATCGCAATTTTGAGGTAATTTGTCACAAATATCACAATTGTTATATTTGCTTCTCGGCTTCTGTTTATTCGGACACTGTGATAAAGGCCTACCCAGGCTACTAGTCAGACGAACGGAAACTTCATGCTTCTTGATTAGCTTTCTTGATTGACAAAATCTGGATTCAGTATAGCAGTATTACCTATATCAGGTATGTATCAGCTAAGCAATTCTGCTATGATAAAACTAGATTTTGTCAGTGACAATCCCACAGGAAAAATCAACAAGCTGTTGACAGCGTACGCTAATTGAAATTGATCGTATGCCGCTAATTTCAGACAGTGCTCTACGATCCGCTGTCAAGTGCTCAGGCAGCAGGCCCTACTGCTATTGCATGTCCTTGTATTGATATCCATCATTCATAATAACTCCTTTAAGCTTCATGCATTGCATAAACTATCCCGCATAATTAAATTATTCGAGATGTGGAATAATCTTGCGATAGAAAGGCTTGAGAGCACACAATTCTTACAAAATTCATTTGGCTGACCTAACGACGGGCAGATCTTAGTCATTAGCAAATCAAGAATCAGGCTTTTCTTTCTTAGAGTTCCGTTGGTAATTCTACCTCGCCTATAACGAGACTAAAACTTACGAGGTACCGAGTGTTTACATGCAAATCGCATTAACAGATTTATCTAGATGGTTTCACTGTGTACGACTTAAGTTCACATGTACTCTTTCACACGAGAATGCATCATGTCCTAATACTGTCTTAAGAAAAATATGGTGGAAGAAACTCAGTAAAATTGATATTTAACATGTGATAAAAAAATGCTTTGTATTTAATTAAAAATTTGCTTGTTCCGTTGGACACCCAACAAATGATTTTCTATCGGAAATGAAAAAGATGATCTCAAGTTTATTTGTGATTAAAAAAAATTAGCGGATCTCATGCTCAGAAGAATACCTGTCCAGGGGAAGCAGTAGAAAGCCAAAGTCGAAATGCCAAATTTTGTGCAGTTGCAAAAGATAAGTTGCAATTTTTTCTTAAAAAGTCCTGCAGTGGATTTTTGTCTGCTTCAACAGAACAAGTTCTAATCACTCTAAATTTCAAGCAGCATTTTTTTTACATAGAAATTCATTTGAAATTCAAAAATCTCCAATTTTGCATATTCACGCGAAAAATGCATTTTTTTGGATTGTTGTATAACAATGAAATTTAGCATGTAATTACGCAAATTTTGGCTAAAAACACCTAACACCAATAACTTTTTCCGTCATCATCAACAGAGTTTTCCTCCTCACATCGACGCCTCTAAATTTGGATTGACTGCTAAATTTGGATAGTTCCTGTTATTGAATTAGAATGATGCATGGTGGGAAACAGTTTTGAACTTTAAATTTGGAATCTGTCATTACAAATTACTTAGGCATAAGCTTAAATTACACCATTAGATCTAGATAGTCAGCGTACAGAATTCATCATGAATACTACGAGATATAAAAATGTGAGTGGTCTATGTCCTCAGCAGACTACAATGTACATAAGAAATGAACTTTCGGAATTTTCGGTCAATCACATCGACGCATCAGCGTCATGACGGCGACGGCCTCGTATCAGGAGCTCGATCGCATAATTATTGTGGTTCAGCATACATGATATGCATCTTGCAAGAACCAAATGCAATTACCAGGATCAGAAGAAATCAAAATTTCGAGAAAAAACGGACCACTTTTGCTGAATTTTGTCATATGCTCTAAAGTATTTAGCATAGATGTTACTGACTTGAAGTGCACGCTTTATGATTGAACAAAAAGTTTGGGAAAGCCTACTAAATTTTTTATTATGAAACAATTCAATATTTTTTGAATTTTTGAACTTCTCTTGAAAATGAGTTACGGATATTTCATAGTCTGAAAAAGTTGCTTTGTAGTGATAATATAATAAAGCAGCTTTACTTTGTTTTCCCGAAATTTTCAATTATGACTAACAGCAGCGGCGTATTTGCACCCGATTTGTGGCAATGATTGTTGATGAATTTCTTCATTAAATTCATCTTGATTTATGATTATCCTAGGGGCTGTTGCTTTCAGTAGATCTGCCAGAAAGTTACTCACGTTCTTTGTTTTGTTAAAAGTGGAGATATTCTTCCAATTTAGGCAAAATTAAGTAAATTACCTAAAAGCCCCTCTAACGCAACTTCCACTCTCTAATAACCAGAGTCAATTCTGATACCGAAATTCCATCTATGTAATAACAGGCTCAATGCTTCTAACTCTCAGACTTGCCGCAGTCAATCCCAAAGGATTGGTGTTTTCTAAGAGTTCGATAATAATGTACAAATTAGTAAGCATACAACAACAACGGAGTAATGCAGTAATAGCCGATACTTATAACAATTTTTACGGTCCTACATTTTTCGAATGTAAAATATGCATTAGAAAGCAATATTTTGAATTTCACTGATGAACTGCAAAAAATATACTCATACACATGCATAGTATCGTGAATACTGTAAAAGGCTCTGTCAATTGAAAACAGCACTTGATCAGTGTTGCATGAATTTCAGAACTATTTGTTTAGTGAAAAAAACTGTCGAAACTGAAAATTCAAAACAAATATGGTATGCAGACGATAGTTGCAACATTGGACAACTGGATGGAATAAAGAAATGTCGAAATTGTCTTTGTATGAGAAGTCTTTAATATGCATATTACCCTAATGAAGCGAAAACGGTTCTTATTGTTAAAGACAAAATACATGGAGACGGCTACAGGTGTTCTTGGCAGCACAAGCATGAGTATAACTTCATCTGGGGAGAAGCATCTTGGTGCAGCAATTGAAATGAGACTTTTGAGGTCGCTTTTGCGCAAGAGAAAATCGTCATGGGTTACAGAACATTTGAGTAAGATAACAGGAGACGTTCTTCAAGCGGCCTTGTCTGATTACAACAAAGGACTATGTCATCGTTGGTCATACATTCAACGAACAATAACTGATATCGGAAGATTTTTCAACCATTTGAAGATGCTATTAGAGACAAACTGATTCCAGCTGTTACGGGTCGCTCTGTTACTGATCTGGAACGAAGATTTTTGGTGCTACCAACGAGATGTGGAGGTTTGGGAATCAGCAACCCTGTTATAGCAGATGAATATGAACAGAGAATATGAAGCTGTAAAAAATATAACAGCCAATCTGACTGATATCATATGTTCACAAGAATCATCATCGGAAAGATATGACATAACAAAAGTGAAAGAAACCATCAAAATGTACAACCTCGATAGAAACATTTTGGAAAAAGAATTAAGTAGAATTCTCTCCATATCAGATGAAAAAATGAAGCGGAACTTGGAATTCATCTCAGAGAAGGATTCGAGCTCATGGTTAACAGTATTGTATTTAAAAGGACGTGTGTGAAGTTAACCTTACCAATATCCATGCCACATCGAAAATTGCCTGTGCCATCCCTCTCGAAAAGAACATTTACACATAATTTTAGACTGTGCCAACTTGTGCCCCCACTCATGTCTCAAACTAATGCAGCAGTTTTAGAGAAATCGTCGATCAAAAGTTCGAGGTGGTGCGGATGTGAAACTAGCCGTACCAAATTACAGAAAAAATCTTAAATCGCATATTGATGAATTTTCAACAACATGGACGTCTAAAATAACACGTCTAAAGCATGTGCCACCCACTACTTCGCCGAAATTCACAATAGCAACTGGAAAAATGGACAAAATGAGCTCAAAGTGGTACGGATGTGAAGTTAGCCGTACCACTTGTGAAAATCGTGTGTGCCACTCGCATCAACCCACCGAATGCACTTATTGGGAATGTGCCAGCTTGTGCCACCCCTCAGACAGCCCCAACCCCACAGAAATGTGGATTTGCCTCCGCAGCCACGCCCGCAGCCCATCCGTACCACTTGTGAAAATCGTGTGTGCCACTCGCATCAACCCACCGAATGCACTTATTGGGAGTTTGCCAGCTTGCCAGTTTGGTTTTTGTTCAGAATTTCAGCCATTCCTTCTTTTACATAATCCTTGATGACTTTATCATATTCCTTTAACGTGTCGGGTTGTGTTTTCAATCTTTTGCAAACTTTGCGAACGTGGTGAGATCAGATCAGACACTGACACAATGTGACAACGATTAAGCTATTAAAAGATTACAGCTGACCATGACACTAGCGATGCTGATAGGTAAAACAGGGATGCGGAGTCGGAGTCCCGGAGTCCTATCATTTTTGCTGGAGTCGGAATCCTATCAAATGATAGGACTCCGGACTCCGGCCTATAAGTAGACACGAAATATAATACAATCAAATTATTTATCCTCCTGCATTGTCACTGTCTTAGTATCAACTTTCTCCGTCAAACAAAAGTACAGAGACAGCAGTGCATACAAAGCTTGCAATAGTTGAGGGAATGAACCGTGATAGTGAAAAAAGGATTGTCTTTTCACTCGGTGATCTAATAGAGAAGACAAGTCTTCCTAGCCTCGATCACACCTACGCGCCAAAGGTCACATCAGAGACAAAAATGAATGAGAACATTATCCTCTTACCCTCACATTAATCGTGTGTGATGGTTCCTCTATAGCGCATATTAAAATCGAAAGTGTACTCATTTTTTTAGAAGGATGGGGATTTTCCTGCCTGGTAGAAACTGGAGAAAAACCGTGTGAAGCATACATCAACAAGATGGGAGGAGCCGAGTCGTGTGTATCCAACTTAAAGCGACGTTTGATCAACTTTCATCGAAAATGATTGATAATTGATACAGCAATGATCACTAAAGATAGGTTCAGGTAAGCCTATAATGATATATGATGTAGGTTACCAGTTAATTTTTCAAAAAACTAGGCTTTATATATTGGCCACCCGGAGTCGGAGTCCTATCAAAAGCCGGAGTCCTATCAACCCCCGGAGTCGGAGTCCTATCAAAATGATAGGACTCCGCATCCCTGAGGTAAACTACCACTTGAGAGATCTACTCACAATCATGAGGTAGGAATCGAGGATAACACCCCTAGGAGACACAATCAGGAAGCGAAAATACCACAGTGGGACACTGCAGAATCCACTGATTATAATGATGTAAAAATATCAAATACGACGCGTCAAGAACACTACGCAGCTTGCATGATACGAGATAGCTTTCGCGTCAAGACGCAAAAAAAGGAAATAGACTATCGGTACCCACCTTAAGGAAGATAGTGCGATTTGCTATTTTGATTTATTGTTATTGATTGAATGAATTAAGAATAATAGTGGCCTTTCCTGAGAACCAGGTCCTATTTATAAACTCTACAGTTCATGAACAATCACATCAACATAGCTACACTGCAATGCGAATAAGTAACTTAAGGGTCTAATTCAATTCAAATTCTTCTACCTATCAGACTCGGCCAACATCTAAAATTTTGATAGGCAACTATTTTTGGAAGTGCATTTGAAACTAATTTATGTACATTCAATCGCTAAATAGAATTTTTCGAGAGATCAGGAAAGCCTGCCCCCGCCGCCACACCTTTGGGCTTGCAGCCCGAACGTAGAGACCTAGATGATGCTCTTACCTAATCATGATCGCCTACATGCATGTTTCTGTGTACATTCTTTATTGTTTAGTACACCTAAGAGAACAAACACGCACACTTTTCTTCGCTAATATCGACAACCAGAAGTTGCATCATGCTATCTTCTGTGAGACTATCACTAAGAAAACGTTATCCTTATCAGAAAAATGATTTGAACATGGTACTGTTTGCAATGGGAAAGTAGTTACCTATCTAAATGACTTTTTAATAGAAAGAATGAAATTGTAGTAAAAACAGGTCTATGCAGTCATAGCAGGTTGCATTTATAAACGCGAAATCCGTCGAATTCAAATTAACTAGCTAAGATAGTTAATATAATTAATTCGCAAACTGGCCATGAATTCAGCCTATTCTACAATTTACTAGTAGATTAGCAAAATAACTGATTGCATGACACCTATTTCCCTAATCATAGCAGATTTCGCATTTCAACTGTAATAAATTAAACATCAATCCACAGAAAACCCTCAATATTGATTACCACTAGCTCAATGAGAAAACCAGACATCGGAACCTCCCTTTTATCTCACCGGATAGGCTGATGAAAACAATAGGTAAATTGAATTCTGTATTTAAACCGAATAGTGAAGGCTTACAATGAGACGAAAACCAGAATGATGCATTGAAGAAGGCGTGGACGAAGATGTCCAGAATGAAAGTGATCATGTAAAATCCATCACAACGTATTCTAAGGCATATTCTCGATATATTGGACGGTTCCTTTTCAAGCGCATTTCCCTTGAGAAATCTCATTTATTTTGCAAAGAATTTTGGTCCGTATTCCTCGATTACTCAATTGCACTAGCTTATTTGTGGTTGATTTCGAGCTGAAAGTATCGAGATATAAATAATTAGCAAGCTAAGGAAAGTGTGTAAAGTTGGTGAAATCAACTGGCGCAGCAACTTTTATCTCGAGTGTGACATTTGGAAAAAATATCAAAAAAATCCAAAATATCAGATTACAAAACAACCCAATATTAGTTTCTGATTATGTGCCGCACAAAAGTCTACAGAAAGTGCTACATCTTTATGCAAAATATCAACTTTCACACTTAAGTCTTTAGTGGAGAATATCATGGTCGAGACATCTTGGCATACCAGTGGTGGGTAAACGCGTGGCCCGCGTGCCACTTGGTGACCCGCCGGGACACATTGGGTGGCCCGCCACCGCTTCTCATATCTAGAATGGCCTGCGGACATTGTCGGACATGAATCGATGATGTGAAAATGACTCACTCCGACTTCGACCTTAGGGAGGTGCATCTAAGGGTAAGGGATCTTCTTTAGAATTTGCAAAGCCATTATAACAACTACGTGAGCAATATGATGGCACAAAAAACAAAAATTCACATTCGAATTATCCAACCATGCTCCTTTCGTAATGAATATATTCTCGTATAAGCGCAAAATGGTCATCACCTTCGCGAGTTTATGCTAAGTCATATATAGTATTCGATGCCCTAATGAGCATGTTTCTTTACGTAATAAACCACGCCTCAATGAGCCTAGAAAGAGGCTATATCAATTAGACCTTGACTACGAATGGAGTAATCCAACTGCATGATTTTGACAGGCCAACATCTTTTTCAAATATTCTTTCTGAATTTCACTTGTATACTAAGCCTACTCCATTAATACATATTTTATATACTCGATTGGCATTTTTTATACACGACTAGCATTTGTGGAGCCCATGCACGGTTTTTGAAAACCTTAATTTTTTTCGGTGACATGTAGCCTATGCAAGTCTGTACATGTAGTAATATCAATTATTGTAGCAAAATCAATTTTATCTTGACGCGTGCGGCTTTCAGGCGGATAGTTGCATTGCACTTACAGACCGTTGGTTTTCGATGAAATAGGGTTATGTCAGTCAATTATCACCAAAAAATTCAAATTACAGTTTAATTATACAAAGGAAAAGCTTCCATGATTTGTTATAGGCTTATCCGCTCTTCAATACACAAATAAATTGTAGAAAGTAAATTATGATTCCTCAATATTAAAAAAATTAGTTGCGCACAATATTGCTATATAGATTTACACTGCACGTACGGTACAGCAACCCACATGTGCACTTAAAAATACGGAATAAAATAATATTAAGCCCATACAACTGCCTTTTAAAATTGGTAGCCCGCGAGCCCTTTCGCGGGCCACTCCTTGTGGCCCCCTATCCTAACTTGGCTTCCCAGTATTATCTTTGAATTAGAAAATGCAATTCTATGCGGCCAATTCTACCGGTGGCACTGGGTGGTTCGATGTTCGAAGTGCAGCACAGCAATCATTATGTGCTATCTTGGGTTCAGCGTGTAACACTAGAACGCTCGGTACTTTTGGGTTATCTCCGCCCCCACGTTTTCAAATTTGCCTAAAATCCGTAGAAATGATTTAATCGTCAGAAAAATTTAAGTACACGTCAGTGAGGATATTTTCTACCTACAAAAATTGTGCAAATCGGACAAGTATTTTTTGAATTAAGGGAGACAACTTGAAGTGGAGCGATGTGAACTAAGGTTTTCAATCCCGGATTCGTTAACATCTGTTTTTAGGTAGTTGGCGAAGATGGAGTAACAAGGAAATAACAATAAAGATAAACGCAATTCATTGTTGTAAATTGCAATATATATTGTTATATTTGAAACTCTTTCCTTTTTCGTTATCAATATTAGACTTAAGATACCAAGAATGCATCAGACACGGTAGTCGTATAATTACATGCAGATGTGTTTTACTTATTCGTACATTTTTATCAAATATACCAGAATTAATTTTGGCGCATCTTTGTGCAGTATGGGAAAAGTTATCTACTTTCATTGATATCAAAAAATAAAACTATGTTCAGGCAGTCGAGAGAAATAAGGAGAGAGCGTTACGCATACAAGCGTAAGTACTAATTAATATATAAAGTAAATTCCATTTGTTCGCCCGTATGCGCACTGAAAACTGCTCTGATTATTTGCCAAGTCATTGTCATAAAACTTTTCGTGCATAGTTTTGTCACATTTTTGTTATAGGATCACATAGCTAAACATTATATTCGGTGAACCTTTAGTATACCCACAAGTACCAATTTGCACCATGTTCGCTCGTTACTTCAGACATGACTTTCATGATCTCTTCTTCAATTCTAAAACTCTGCTCTTAGACCGAATTTGATTTCGAAACTCTCTGTAGTTATCATGGATAATACACAAATTAAGCACAAATCAATTGTTCAGTGAAAAATATCATATTCTGTGTAAAAAATGTATAAAATGCTACTCGCTCGCGTTCGCTCGTTACACCTCATTGCTATCTTTTCTACATTACAATTTTCTGCACAAGCAATGAATTTTGAATGAAGGTATTACGGTTGTATTATCGAAATACAAACATTTGCTCTTCAGAGAAAAGTGGATATAATGTAGGGTTGCCGTGGGGATTGATATTTGAATCCCACCCCATACCCACAGAAAAACCTGTGAGTATCCTCACAGAATCCCCACGTCCTCACAGGACAGGCTCCTGATTAATATGTTCCTCCTGTTCGTATAGAATGATTAATGTCCAATATCTCCATCTCAGTGGAACTTCTGCACATCATTCAACGATCCGAAGGCTGTATTTGACTCCACAGATGGGGAATGGGAGTCCTTGAAGAAAGTCACCGACGTCACCGAGTCACCGTGTTGTAACTTTTATGACTTTTCTTTTCTATCTTCGGTATAGGCCTATTGCTCTTTAAAATTGTAGTAGCCCATTTTCTATCATTATTGAGCCTTGATTCTGACTTGCCACCTAGAAATTATTGTATCAAACATTCAACTAGATGCTCGTTCAATGCACACGTATTTGATTCAAAAATTTACATTTGCTTGAATCATTTGGTTGCATTAGCAGATAAGTGTTCTTTAT
The DNA here is from genome assembly GCA_907163375.1 of Prostheceraeus crozeri. Taxonomy (NCBI): domain Eukaryota; kingdom Metazoa; phylum Platyhelminthes; order Polycladida; family Euryleptidae; genus Prostheceraeus; species Prostheceraeus crozeri. Next base: position 1,225,518 of record CAJQUW010014991.1, read on the forward strand.
CTATCTCTACTGATTCGTAAGTTTTTGTCGTCTGCTGCCAGCTTACACGTACAGTTTATATAGGTTCTTCTCATTCCGCTCTTAATTCTTTAATGATTCATGAGACATGACACCCTTTTTCCATAAGACTGCCATAACGTAGTTTACCGTAAACGCAATTATCTCGAAATGTTTCTTTTTAATAGTATGACGACATTGTCTTTATTTATTTGCTTTTATAACAAATCGGTTATTGATCAGCTTTTGCTTTTCAAACTTCATCTTTTACTCACTTTGGATTTTTGGTTCACTTAACCTAGTTATTCACCATGTCGATCCTGCTTCATTTTGCTACAGGACTGTTTCAAGGGTACAATTTTTGCATTACTGCTCACTTAAAGGAGACACATTTGTATAGAAATTCAACAACTGTGCATGTAGACTAAAGGAAACATGGCCTTATTAAAATGTTGGGATGAAATATTAATACGAGTTACTTAGTTCTGCACAACACTCGAGTACGCTATTTTGAAATTTCGATGTTTCTTATATTCACCTTTTACCGTTCGCTGTTATAACACTAAGCAACCAGTCTACATCAAGTAAAATCAAACCTAAGCTTACATTACATAATGTAATACATGTTATGCGAAGCATTCTCATGAAATATACACACACTCATTTCAAAAGATCTATACTTAAATTCCTCGCTGTAGACAATCGTGATTACGTACAACATGTTTCACAAAAGCAAGCATGAATATTTATCAATATACGAATATCTATTCACATTTTAATAACTGTGCATTTGGCAGTTTTGATAGATTATATACGAGTTTCACATGTTCCATTTGTGAGAATATAATCCTGGGCTGTCCTGTAAGTTGGTATTTGGGGTTCTCAATGAGTTTTTCACTCGTTTGGTTGCTTATAGTGATGCTATTATCAAATAATAGGAAGTTCATCAACATACAAAGACAGGGTTGAACATAAATTAAAATAAAATCATATGTTGCTACACTGCCAGTACTTCAAAATGATCACTCTATCACAAAAAAAGTCACCTGTCAAAAATTCTTATGCAGGCCTTCACTATATGTTTGTGGTCTACCATGTGTATTATAGCCATCGTTTATTGCTCAGTGGATCATGCCATGTTGATATGTGTGAATATTCCGTTTAATAGTCGTTAATTGAATTAATGTAGCAATAATTGATAACTCTATCTCCATTAATGCCGATAAAGAAGTAAAATGTCAAAGCGAGTTTGGCCTTTATGCATCTCAAGTCTATAATTGTTTCGCAGTAGAAATCGACTAGGCCTGGCCTACACGTAGTGAAGGATAAAGCATTGAATCAATCTAATCTACTATTATGAATAAAGACTTCGACGAAAATCGTCTTGACATTCTCGACCACTCATGTCATCGAATTATTGCACAAGAATTGGGAGGATGTTGACCCATTTGTGTATGATGATGAAATGCAGCACAATGAACCATTGATTGAGGTGCACTTATGTGTGCAGTTAAGAATGCCTATCAGATGAAAGTGAAAGTTATGACAAGTCGTGGACAAGTGAAAATCTGAGCTTTCATTATAACTATGACTGCACTGCGAGTAGATGGCTTGCAATTGAATGATTTGGTGTGAGAAATCTTTATCACACTGTTCATGTATCCGACGAAAATCATTCAACATTTTCATGTGTCTTGCTTTGTGGGTTGAACCCAACAGGTCTTCTATATCGTAATTAGTTTAAAATCTAGGTTAATAATGATTGATCGCATTGATCACGCAATTAAGCTGAATTATATCACAAATAATTTTATCAGCTATTTGTACTATTAGAGCAAATATTTGTAAGTCTCCATTCGGCTCTGCAACAAAGGAGACTTGCAGAATTCTTCCACTTCAGACGTCCTTGACACACCTGGAGCCATCATTATAAGTCATTCAAAATTATTGTACGTGTGTTGCTAATGTGAAAATGATCAGCATTGATATTTCATGCATTTTAAGTGGTGAGATGAGTAAGTGATGAGTACTTCATCATTAAATTTGATTGATCAAGTGACCTGCTAAGTGTGAACAAGACTTAATGCACATACGTCCATTAAAATAATAGCGGAAAGTTAATACGAAGGCATAATGAAGAAGGACAACAAAGAAGAATGCTAAGCTATCCATTTCCATTAATGTGTGATTGGTACTTATGATAATTATCGAACTTCTACATTAGCTCAATAGTTATGCATGACGTCAAAATGTCGTTGAATTGAAGCATAGGCATAGATATCTGTGAAAAGACTGATTTCGGAAACCGTTTAGTACTTAATAGCTGCTGATATTCACTTTTCTATCATAGAAACCAGTGATGTTATCTGTGCAAGATCGGATCAACGTTGTGTTGCTTAGGGCTAAGCATGAGTCCGTAACTACCGCCCGACGGGAGTGGCAAAGAAATTTCACATCAAAGCCACCTTCTGAAAGCACATTCCGACTTGTGTTTAAGAAATTTACTGAGACGGGTTCTGTCCAAGATGCTGAGCGAAGTGGTCGCCCATCCCTTGACGAGGATGATGTTTTACGTGTGAAAGAGGAGTTTGAGAACAATCCAAGATCGTCGGTGCGGGATGCAGCCAATCAGCTTGACATGCCACGCGAGACTGTTCGACGTACTCTGAAGCGAACAATTGGCATGAAATCATTTCACATTTCCCGTGTTCATGAACTGTTACCAGACGACTATGAACCAAGGCTTCAGTTTTGTGAAGAAATTAGCCGGCTATGTGATGATCCCAGCTTCATCCACAAGCTATGTTTTTCTGACGAGGCCATCTTTCATCTGAATGGCAAAATTAACAGTCACAACTGTGTGATTTGGGACTATGAGAATCCACATTTATGTGACGAGATTCCTCTAAAGTCGAAAGGCTTGGTGGTCTGGGCGGCCATGTTTTGCGACCGGATCATCGGACCTTACTTCTTTGAAACAACGGTGACGAAAGACTCCTATCTCGAGATGCTGAGGGATTATTTCATTCCTGAACTGAAGAGACTACGAAGATTTTCCACGACAGTCTTCCAACAAGATGGCGCTCCTCCTCATTGGGGTCGGAATGTGAGAGAATTTCTCAACATCCAATTCCCTAATCGATGGATTGGCAGGAACGGTCCCATCCACTGGCCAGCTAGGAGCCCAGATTTGACGCCTCTTGATTATTTTTTGTGGGGTCATATCAAGGAGATGGTGTACAAGAATAGGCCAACAGACAACGAAGAACTGCGAGTGAAGATTGCAGAAGCAGTCCAGTCCGTGACGAAAGTCACGATCAACAAGACTTTTGAAAACTTTCAAAAAAGAGTCATTCTTTGTAATGAAGTTAACGGAGCTCACTTCCAGCATATATTGTAAAAATGCAAGTCTCTTTGGAAATTCTGGTTCTTCCTCTACAGTATAAACGAAAAATTGAGTTTGTAGTGCAAATACTTACAGAGAAATCTCAATTTGAAACCCGATTAAGACTTTTGAGTCACCCTGCTCATAAAAACACTTGGCCAAATCTCCGCTTACTCACGCCATTGGGTTGAAGGGTCTTTAGTATGATCATAGAAATCTTTCTTCAGCAGATGATCAAAAGAATTCCATTTTTGCCATTTTTCTAGTTCTGCTCTAGGTTGGTCACATCGCAATTTTGATGTTTAGAGGATCACTAAAGTGCTCAGCTGTTTCAATAAGTTTGACTATTCTATTTTTGAATAATATAATGTCGCTTCTGTGACCATTTAGGCGATTAGATAAAGGTTGGCTCGCTTGGTCTATGTAGACACGTGCAAGTGAACATACGAGTTCGTGGTTTCACAATTGCCGCCATACTTGATCTCTACAGACATGTATAGATATCTAAAGATTTTATTCGTATTCATTGTATGACACGTCTTTCAACGTAGTCTATGACATTTTTCATTATCGTGTTCGTTCTTTGAAAATATATGATCGACATCTCTCCTAGCTAAATGATTTTTAAGGAGTCAACTTCTCTATAGACAACTATTGGAGGAACTTTGAAAACTTGACGAAAATCTGATGAGGAATTATTTGGAAATTTTCTCTCAGAATTTTAGATAGCTTGCTTTATTCTGGATGATAAGTGACGACACAAGGAATGCGTGAAGTCTTTGTTTTTTTCATTCATTCTGTTAAGTTCTTTCGTATCAAATTCATAGCAAGTTTGAACGTTTTATCAATTCAAGTGAAATAATCAATGAATAATTATCGGGAAGTCATGAATTGAAGTTGAGTGTGACAATGTAGATCTTAACCGATTGAATTGATTAGCCATATGAACTCATGTGAACTCAAAATGTTGATTCAACGTCGACGGAAAATGTTGATTCAACCCCGACGCTTATGCTTCGCTATATGCATGAGTGCAAATCGCATTTGCGGAATACCTTGCAGTTTTCCAAACATTCAAGTGTAGGTATTCACTTTTACTTGAATACAGGTGATTCTGACAATTCTGCAGATGATGGAATTAAAAATCCGTTGAAAAGACAAATATCACATAATATCACATATTTCCACAGGATGGTGGAATTAAACATAATTAAACATTAAACAGATGGTGGAATGAATAGGATACAAATTTTTCAGGAGATGTAATGAATCATTAGTCACTGAAATGAAAGGTGAGGAGATGCAGACATGCGAGTTTATCGATAAATGTGCGATTTGTATTAATTTGCAATTAGGTTCTACATTCAGTTATTCACATATCACTCGCATGTTGGTTTAACTCATTGTGAAATATCATGCTTTCATTATTAATACTAATTTGTCTCTCACTAAATGCATTTTTAGATTTGAAGGCAGGTTAGTTGATACACTTTTCGTTAATTTTCGTCCAGCAGAAAATTTATGCATTTTTCTGTAGGTTTTAGTGTTGGATATAACATAAATGGGTACTGTTCATGTATGTAGTCATTAATTTGCCACTATTTGTCGAAAAATTTATGGCTATATCAATTTAATCAAAATGAACGGAATGTATCAACTAACCTTGTAGGGTGGGTTAGTTGATACACCGTGTGAGGTTAGTTGATACACTCACTGAAATCCTTGGGATTTTGTATGCTGCTTTCAATGTGTAAACAAATATCCGATCCTACATACATAGCATTTTTATGCTGAAGTAAGTTCCTATACAGCAATGTTGAAATCAATACTGGCAGGCCTACTGGCATGTTTTAGCAATGCCTATAATGATAGCTTTGTTGACTTTATAGACGGTAAAAATGTCACAATCGTAATTTAGTTTTTTAGATATGCTTTCAATCCACATAGCTTCTATGAAGCTAAAATGAGTCATTCTACTTCATGCTTCATATGATTTTTTCGTATTAGCCGGCCCACTTTTGTTGATTTCGTTCAATTAAATTTGCTACAAAAAATTATTAACTACAATCGGATATAGGCTACATAGGCCTATCTACACTGAAAATAAAAGCAATATGAATGATTTAATGCATGTTCATAACAATCTATTGTGATAAAAAACATCAATAAGAGAAACTTTTTATACATATATGAATGGAGAAACTTTAAAAAACAAACGAAGGAAGATCTTTTAATAGGCCTATAATCCAAAAATTGTTAAGTCAAAGTCAAACTTAAGGTAGTGCGTACGACTCGCCGATCCACCTACAGCGGTTGGAGGCGGAAGCTTACAGATGACATCACATGCTTTGAAATAAGCTTTGTCCCGATCATTGGGAAAATACAGGTCGCTCTGAAAGTAAGTCTTCTTCAAGTAAACTCCTTCAAAGAACTCGTCATTTGCTTCATCGACACTTGCGATGAAATTTTGACTCCTCTGTCTTCCCGACAATCCCACGATTACGAAGTCTCCTTTTTTAATCCCTTCGTCACCTCCAATTGGTTCGACATGATCTCCATCCGTCTCTTGCTCGTGCTCATTTTCGGATCTTACTTCATCTCGACCATCTGTCCTTTTCTGCTTCTTTTTCTTCTCAGGAATGCTCAACTGATTTAAAACATCTTCAGAAGTCAGAATCATGGTTCTTCCTCTTTTTCTTGCAGGCCTCTTTCTTTCAGGCGCTTTCGGCAAGGGAAGAACATTGATGGGGGCGACATACTCAATGGATGTATTAGGATTGTCAAGTCTGTCTGAGTCGCTTAGTTGACTCATGTCTGACTTGTGCTCACTTAGCTGACTCTGACGAGGACTTGATCTATCCGTCAGCGAAGACGGAGCAAAATCGGCATCGGTGAATATATCCCGGTCATAAGGGAAAATTCCGGTTGATTGAAATCCAGAAACCACATTGCGAGGACTGAATGCTAATGCGTGAGCTTTCGTCACTAACTCTGGAATGTTGTAAATGGACATGGTTTTCCCTGCATTTGACCGCATCCAATGATCCATTGCGCGATTATAGGAACTTTTGAATGGACCAAAGACTGATTTGTCCAGAGGTTGAAGGCGATGGGATGTGTGTGGTGGAATTGTGAGCATCACAATCCCATTGTCCAAAGCTTTCCTGATGACCGCCAAAGAAATATGGGACTCGTGATTATCTAAAATCAGCAGTATTTTTTTCTATCTTTTGAACAGCGAGTGTGCCTTATCAGATGGTCTAGGTATGCTAAAAACAGATCTTCGTTTATCCATCCTGACCTGTTGGCGTGACCAATGCATCCTGCAGGTCCTCCTCGAACAAAGTGATCCCGATAGTGGACTCGTGGGAAAATAAACATTGGTGGAACTGTGTTCCCTGCAGCATTGATCGCATAGACTATTGTTACCAATTCACCCCGTTCACCGGATGTCGCTGCACCTACTTGCTTCCTTCCTCTTTGAGTGACAATGCTGCGCGGCTTTTGAACGGTTGTGCAGCCCGTCTCATCGATGTTATATATATCCTCTGGTCTAAACTGATTTTCATCCATCACTTGAGCGAGGTTGTCATAAAACTCGCCCACAGTGTGTGGATTAAATGCTGTCGCCCTACCTAAAGACGTTGCCTCCGGCGAACGTATAGATAAATCATGCCTCTTCTTGAAGCCCAACCACCAGGCCTTCCCCGCTTTCCTGTTTTCCAGCCAGGAATCTGGAACATGGAGATTGTTCTTAGAAGCGAATTCAAAAGCCAATGCTCGACACTTTTCTAAAGACAGTCCGAAAAACATGTCAGCTAGACTTTTCACGTGATCGGCTAAATCTTTTTCCATCTCTAACGGTATGATGTAATGCGCCTTGGCAACCGCTTCATATCTTGTAAATTGCTGTTGCGACTGGTCGATAGCATTGCGTTTCCTGATAAATCGAAGTAGAGTCATTTTATCGATGCTATATGCTTCTGCCGATTGCCGGATAGATTGCCCCTTCGAGACTTCTTCTGCTGCTCTTAGCAATACATCAGGTGTAGTTCTTGTTGCTCTACACGTTTTTCTCTTGTAAAATTGCGGCATCTTTCTGAAAGTATAAAAAAAAAACATTATGATAATTGTGATTAGCTGATATATAAAAACAAAATTTATAAAGGCATCAACATTACATTACATAACATTACAAAACTGCTTATAAGAACTGGCGAAAAAGTAATATCATAGCTTGAAGCTTAGTAGGAAAAAGTAGGAAATAGGATAACAGGACTACGGTATGTAATATGATCATTTCTAATGCAAAATATGTCAAATAATATCAATTCAAACATCAATCGAGCATCAAAAAGTGGATATTTTTATAAGAATAGAGTAACTACTGTGTGACTCGGTACGATATGCATATCAGAGACACCACAACTTCTTCAGTAAAATAATACACGCTGCTCTTTCATTACATGAGTGCGAATGATTGAAAAGATTACTCGCTGTTGCTGGATGTATATTTTGCTATTAACATATATGCATACATAGTTGTATACATAAGTGGCAAAAAATAATGAAAAGAGAATTCGCGAGCTATGAACATTTGAAAAGGTCATCATAAAAATTGGATGACTTCCAACTACATTCAATATCTATGTCAGGCAGCACAGATGTAATCTCTCAAGTTCACAGGATTTGAATTTATAAATGAACTCTTTTTAATTGAAGCACTGTCATACACAGGTGTCAGAAAATTTTCAAAATTTTGAAAAAACAGAAGTTTCATCAAACTGCATCATCCAAGCAGCCAAAATGAAAGACAGCACGCAACAATGAAATCCGACTATGCACAAAGTGTAGCGAAGAAATGTGAAGGTTGAAATTGCCACAGATATCCGACAGTCAACCATGTTAATGCTTGCAATTTTTGTGGGTCCAACGGAGTATTGCAATACCAGGAGACAGTTTTATACTATTACTTTCCGTAAGGAAGTAATCAAATAAGAATGTAATAAAAAACGCGAAGAAAAATGATAAAGAAGAGCCTAGCTAGCCATAAAAAGCGTATTTTATCCAAAGAATCACAATAAATTGTCAGGAACCACTATTTCAAGTGCACAAACGTAGAGTACCAGAGGCAAGCTCATGAGAATAATTCTTAAAGACACTTTCCGACGCGACGTAACAAATACCCATTCATGGGCCGACGTTTTAGCTAAATTGTCCGACAAACTATAACTCAAAGCAAGACAGAGAAAGATAAACCTTTCTCTTCAAGGTGTCGATTCGAAATGATAAAAAGCAATGATCCAATCTCTTTATACTAACTAGAATTGAAGCGCAAGTGAAATTCAAATATTATGATGCTAAGGTTGCAGTGATTCATTCCATATGTAGAAAAAGATTTTAAATAAAGCACATATTATCAATATATATAATGTACCGTAGTTAGTTTTTCTCGTATGACAATGTTGTTAACTGAGATAAACACGAATAAGAAGGAACTTACTTTTTTCCTTTTTTGAGAATTGTGGAGAGGTGCGAATTGCGAAGATATGATATTCATAAGCTAAAGAACTTACGAAGGAAAATTGTGCGTCATTCACCATAATACCACAATTATTTCATCAGCTTTATAACTGGAGAGTTGATACGCGTCTCAACTAACCTCTCCATCACTGTATCAACTAACCTGCAAGCGTTTGTTCCCAATAACCCTTGGATTTCTGAAATGTTGAATTATGGTGCAAATTCTCATTAATGATTATTTGCAGTGCATGTTATGAAGCATCAGTTAATGCAAAAATTCGATCGCCAAAATCATTTAGCACACTGCTAGGTGAAAAATGTGCAATTCCCAAAATTTTACTCAAAAATTCAAAAATCATATTTTTGAATTTTTTTCTTTGAGTTACTCATCTCAGCAATTTTAAAGAACATAGTTATTACCAGTAACAGACATGTATTATTCGTGGAAATTGTTAAGTCTGGACAAATCATCAGTTCCGAGAAATGGTAGGGTAAGGTGGTACAAAACGCCCCGGTCAGGTAAAACGCCCCACTCAATTTTCTTCGTGACATTGAATCGGTCGGTGTTTTAAGTCATCAATTTTTAAAGTCAACTATGCGCGCAACTTTGAATCATTTGGTTTCATCACGCTGGTCGAGAAATTGCAAGCTAAAGAGGTGCGTAAATGATAATGATACATTCCTTGTTATTTTGACGAGAGACCTCTAGTGTAGCAGAGACTTAGGGACACCATACTAACGCACGGTAAAATGTATTTGAATACGTGTGTTAATTATTAATTGTATGCTATTTGTATTTAATATGTGCACTAACGATTATTTTATAAAATCCTTGAAAAATCAGATGACAATGGGTTGGGGTAAAACGCCACACACTTGGGTGTACATAACGCCCCATGGGGCGCCTTACCTTCGTCGAGGGGCGTCTTACCCCAACTTTTTCTATTAAGTAATAAGTTGATTAGTTGACATACGGTACTGAATCAGTCGTATCCCTAGCACCATTTGTCCAAATAATACATAACACTAAGCTTTTATCTTATCTTCTTAGTGTGCATAACTTCTTCACGTGTATAGCTTAGGAGAAACAAACTACAGTACTATTTTAATGACTCTTAAACTAAAAAAGGTTTGACATCGGACTTGAACCCTGTACCCTGCACGATAAATATTTAGACAGTTGCCGCTCATACCACAGCGCTACGACGTCGCTTGCCGTCAAGGTGGTGCTTTGAAATAAATATACCTTAAGCTATCTTCCTTGACTGCCTTTATACTTACTTGAGTAGTAGATTTTTCTAAAGATATCTGAAAAATAAATTGAATTATCAATATAAACATATCCCACTATGTCAACACAAAGTGGCTGCCATTAAGTGGTGGCGGCTGCAGCCTGTCCATTGACTTAGTAGACTTAGTATTTAGTGATACCAGTACAATAGGCCTACTCTTAATTTTCCCAGGCCTTGTATGCCTGTAAGTAATATGAGGATGAGTTTGTGTGTACACTGTAACAATATACATGTAGTAAAATAACTAAATGTATGTACGGGTATGCCAAACTGCAAAGCTAATGTATAGGCTTCTGATAATGTAAAAGCTGCTGAAGTTTGTAACAATATTTAACGTCTAACAAGTGATTTTTCTTTCAGATGCCTCGGGAGTACAAGCGAAAGATAAACGGATGAATTACGGAACAGAGGCGCTACAAAAGTCACTTCAAAGCTTGAAGAATGACATGGGTGTTCGTCAAATGTATCGAATGTATGGTGTCCCGTGCAGAACATTAAGACGACATCGAGATGGTCTTACTTCTCGTCCTGGAAGGACAAAGCTTGGCAGATACGAGACTGCCTTGCCAACCGACGTTGAAGATTCTTCGAAGGAACATATATTATTCATGGAGAATCGACTCTTCGGACTAACAAATTTAGAATTGCGCCGTCTTGTTTTCAGTGTTGCTGAAGGTTCCGGTATCAACCATCCATTTCAAAATGGTCTTGCCGGTAAAGATTGGCTACGTGGCTTCTTGAAAAGACATCCTGATATATCACTACGGAAGCCACAAGTAACCAGCATCAATAGAGCTGTATCCTTTAACAAGCAAAACGTCGAAGAATTTTTCAAGATATACAAAGACATTTTGGAAAAGCACAGTTTCCAAGCCAGACAAATATGGAACATGGACGAAATAGGACTAACAACAGTTCAAACACCATGTAAAATTCTGGCCAAGTCGGGTAAACGTAGTGTTGGCAAAATCGTAAGCGCAGAGTGAGGACAATTGATGACTGTCATTGTTTCATGCAGTGCAGCAGGTCACTATGTTCCGCCATTGCTCATTTGGCCTCGAAAGAGAATGGCTGAGCAACTCATGAAGGGGACTCCACCAGACTCGATAGGAGCTGTCAGCGATAGTGGATGGACTGATGGAGACATCTTCCTTGTTTGGTTGAAACATTTCCAGAAGTGGACACACAGCAGTGCAGACAATCCATAGTTGCTTGTATTGGATGGACATCATTCACACAAGACTCTCGAAGCTGTCCTCTTTGCTAGAGAGCACGGAATTCACATGCTGACCATCCAACCACATACATCACATAAGATGCAGCCTCTGGATAGAACAGTTTTTAAAGCACTCAAAGCAAGTTACAATACGGCTGTAGATAACTTCATGCGTTCAAACCCAGGAAGCGTGTGACCATGTTTGATGTTGGAGAGCTGTTCGGCATCGCCTACAATCGGATAACAACTCCAGAAAAATCAATGAAAGGATTCGAGGTCACTGGTTTGTGGCCACTGAATGAAATGATATTTTCTCAAGAGGACTTCGCTCCATCATTGATGATAGATGAGGCCGATCCGAGATATAATAACAACGATCATGCTGAAGATTTCCATGAGACGAATGATGTCCCTGGTCCAGGTGGAATTTCAGGTAGCACAGCCGAAGTCGTGTCCTCGTCCCCAGCAGTTGATACACCATCAAACACCGGTGTACCGGTAAGCCCTCGATCGTTGATTGAAGACCTGTCACCTCTTCCAACAGCACCAAAAAGAAAGAGAACGAGGAAAGTGGAAAAGTCGAAACTATTGACCTCTTGTCCATCGAAAAAACAGCTCGAACATATGAAAAATGCGAGTGCAAAAAGGAAGGTCCGAGTGAAATCAGCAACTCCTTCTAAGGCACCAGCACCAAGTTATGACCGCACTTCATGTTTCATTTGTTCAATGAAGTGGGTCATGTCCTGCGAAGAATGGATCCAATGCACAAAATGCAAGCGATGGGCGTGTGTGCCGTGCACAGATGTCGAGAGTGCTGACCAGATCGAATATGTATGTGACTTTTGTCGTGCTTTGTGAACTTGTCTTGTTGTGTGTTGCAATTCTGTGCGTACTATGTAGTATTTGTAGCGCCTATGAAAGTCTTCATTGTAATAGTCAATAGATCTGTTTGATATTGGAAAATTTGTTATTGTTATATTTGCAGCTGGGTTCCGATTAGCAGATAGGTATAGACATATGTATAGGTAGGCTATATGGATAGGCTAAGCTTACTAGCATTCCTTTGGGTTGACATAATCATAGCCAAAATGTTATATGTCCGGTTTTTCATATTGCCTTAGCATCTGAATACTAGTATCATTATGATATGCGCAATTTGAATACGATGTGAAAATAGTAGGGGGTAAAACGCCCCCAAGGGCGTCTTACCCTACATAGTGGGGCGTTTCGCCCCATGCATGGGGTAAAACGCCTTTTTGAGAAAATTTACAAAAAGGTATGCACAGAACATTGCAAAAGTGTTTGACGAAAATCAACTAGTCTGAATAATTCTACGGTCTCTATTCTCAAATTGAGCAAAAATCGCGTTTTGTAATTTGTGATAATAAAGTCCAAATTTAGCGTGAAAGTTAAGCGGGGCGTCCTGCCGCACCTTACCCTAGGTGTATCAACTAACCTTGCGTATCAACTAACCTGCCTCTCCCCTATATGATGAAATGGTGACAACATAGTACATCAGCTACCAAAATGATTGAATTAGCCTATGCGAAAGTTATTGAAAAATTAATGGAAGATGGCACTTAGATATGCTTTATGAGACTCATAACATAGTGTTGATATATCGTGCAAGAGGATGGAAATATTGGACGGCAATATATGGAAAAACATTTACGATCATTATGATTATTGCCGCATGGACTTATGGAGAGTCAATTTGTGGAGAATACACTGTGTTGGGTAAAGAATCGCTTTAATGTCGCAGAGTGAAAGAGATAAACAGATGAAAAAAAGAATATTCAAGGAATATGAAAATGCAGATTGACATCAAATACGCACTCTATTATACCAAAAATCTCAGTGGGAAATTTAACAAAGTCAATAAAGAGTAGAAGTGTCGAACATTCACTGATGATAAAAATACATGTACAATTCAATGATCATATTTTTGAAACTGGAATATTGTACATAGGTGGAGACAAATCTTCATAGTTCGTGTCGTACATGCAAGAAGCAATAAATGCCTTTTTATCTTTCGGCTCTGGCCAATAATGCGCTTGATTATTCCTGTACGCGTATTCAAGAACTGCAGTTGCGATGTTCAAAGATACATTTCTTATTGTCTGCAAGGGAGGATAAATTCGTCCTTCAGCCAAATCTTTTTGACTGACTTGATTCGCCACAGCCTGCAAAACAGATACATTTTCGTAACTTTGTATTTTTACTTTATTAATATTTGTATTAAAAGTCAAAATATAAAATCAAAAATCAAAAATGCAACCTGACGCTAAAAATATCTATTTGTTTAGAAAAATTGCCATAGAATTTGCTTACGCTTTAAAAAGTGTTGAATGATGAAATGATAAACTTGGGAAAATAGATTGCGATGTGACCAAGCGTCATGTTAATTTTGTCACCGCAAATCATGATTATGTACGAAAAAGTGGGAGATTGTATATATATATATATATATATATATATATATATATATACATGTGATGACATATGCATATGAGCCTACAGGTTTTGGATTTCAATAAGGACAATCAGAGAATCATGTAGGATCTTAGCAGTTCATGTAAGACATAACACAGAAGTTATCAACAAAGTGAAATCATGACAGAGAAAGAGACTTTCGATTATGACATTGTGTTATCTTGGACAAATGCTGTACATTCCCTTCTGAATTCTGTTTTTCTTCATTAGAAGTCACATTGTCACTAATGAAATTCAATGTCATTATTGAAATCACTATTTCATTAACAAAAGCTCAGATGTCACACTTGAAGTCCAAAACCTGTAGTACAAATAGACAACAATTTCTAGATCACCTTCAATTTGACACCTGCACTTGTTGTGAATAGTTGTCCTTATATCATGTCAGTCGAACGATTCTAAGAAAACAATTATCTTTAAAGCATGATCTCCAAACAAGCTGCATAAATGGGATAAATCAGATATTTCCTGTCTCAAGATTCTTACAAGCATGGCTTTATTCGCTTATGCTAAAATACAATCACTGTGAACTCCAAGTTAATGGAAAGTCGTCTATTGTAGCCTACCATAGACTAAACCTGGAATTTTGAGTTTTGTATAAATATTATGAGTTGTTTTCGAAGAACTAAGGAATGGAATATTTCAGAGTGTGTCATGTATTGTGCTAATAAAATGAAACTTTTCGGAATCTTCATGCTGTCTCCTTTTTCAAGAATCTCTTTTGAAGGTACTTGCGTGTAAAACATCATTTCACAGGAATGAGAGGCAAGTCACTGTTCATGAAAAGATCTTCAACCTTTCATATATGCTTGGAAGAAAGAAAGATTTTATGTTTCCATCAATAAGAATCGATAGATATCAATATCATATCATAAAATGGGATAAAATGGGGCAAAAATGGGATGAAGATAATCATAACGCAAGATTTTTTCTTTATTCAGAAACTGAGGGAAATAGGGAATCAATTGATTGAAGGGAAAATAGTTTGCAATGGGAAGTAGTTTGCAAATGAAGACTCGTTCTTCAAAAAGGGACACAAATTCTTTTGCAGTGTGCAACTTTATGGAACAAATTATGAATTTTCTGAGATATCCATATGTGATACATTGCCTTTGACAGATCATTCAACGATTTAATAATAGATTGCTTTACAAAGAAAACGTCTCTGCAATCTGATATAAGATAAATTATCTAGGGTCTAGATTTCAGTGAAGTTCTGCTTTTTTGCGTTTAAAAGCGAAGCAAATTTTTATCAAGTAAATCATTGCTTATCCTAGGCCTACCAGACGACTTTTATGCCAAATGATAATCTGGAGATTTAAATGGAAATAAACTAAACTGTCCCAAGCGTTTGCAATTTGAAACGGGAAATTTTGGGAATTCATAAATTTGTCAACATATGTATTTGCAAAATGTAATATATAATTGTAAATTGATAGGAATTGAAATATAATAGATCATTAATGCATGGTAAATCATACAACACCAAAAAATATCAAACTCTCAATGCTTCAACCATTGGGTTTTTAAAGATTTCTCTAGCATCTCATGCGCTAATACTTTAGATTGAATTTGCTGATTGACTTCAAACAATGACTGCTGCTAACACTGCAGTTTACGAAAAGGTGATAACTTATAAGACTCATAACAGATAAGACACGAACACAGCAGTTTGTTCTGTTATCTAGCAATTCTAATAGCCAGCACTGTAACTAGTTAAAACTTTGAAGACGAGGGGAGACATTCGGAATAATGATCACGTTAAATGTGAAATTTCTATATAACTATAGAACAATTTCAAATGTTCTATGCGTCATCTGATTTATGAAATAGCATGGGTAATTTGTTATTTAGCGCATCTATTCGTCCATTTCTTTGCAACTAGAGGAATACTTTAGTATATTAATGTATCCGTTAAATAATTAAGGCACATTAAGTTAGTGCTTGAAATTTCTAACTGAAGAGCAAAAAATAATATGAATCATTGATAGTTTGATAAGCTTCGGTTCGGCTTCTATCTTTATGAACCATCTATGTAATGTGAATTTGTCTTCGTGTCGATAATTTTTCGAACATCCCAGAAGCGAGCCAAGTGACGAAAGTTTGGAATATATACGTATATTTTCCCACTAAAATCTTAAAATTATTATTTGGCTTATAAAATTCATTTGGCTAATAAACAAGAATTGAGATGAAGAAAACACACCCTCGTGCATACTCCCATGTAGAGTGATGCAAATCGATCAAGTGTTTGACATTCATTTGTCACCAAGCTATTTTCCAGTATTTTTCAAATATAATTCTCAAACGCAATTCGCGGATGCAATTCTAATCATCGTAGAAGTTGGGAGTGGCACCACTATAGAATCGTGTTGATCTATCTCCTCTTTTGTGCTATATGGCATGCTTTTTTAATAGGTCTACTTTTTTGACGCTATATTCACCCGAAAGGTTGGGTCGACATGTTGCAAAAAATTGAACAAAGGGAACAAATGCGATAAGAAGAAAATTGAAAAATGTTCATAATATAATGTAATTAGAGATTTTGCGTGACAGATATTATTTCTAGTTTATATGCATTAAACATGTAGCTTTTAAATTCCTTATTTCATTTACAGGTAGATTGTACCATTAGAAGCTATGGTCAGAGGGGACAAATTCTTAGAAAACATCGAATTCCTACCTCAGCAGCCACAATGAAAACTTCCTCTTCTATTGGATGAATGAGACCAGCCGCTACAGCAAGGCCAACTCCTGGGAAAATGTAGGAATTGTTGCCTTGCCCAGGATGAAAGGTCTTTCCATTGTAAGAAACGGCTTTGAATGGACTTCCACTCGCAAATATACAGCGGCCCTGAAAGATGGATTTGAAATTATTACAAAAGCTAGGTCACACACTGAAATTGACGCTTCGGGATTTAATTCTTCGTTTTTTATGAAGTTTAGTTGCAACGCCTTAATTCCCAAATTGCACAAATTACGATAAATATTGTAGTAATATTTCGACGCATTATCCAAAAGTTGATGATTTATTTTGCAGTTGATGTGCCAAATGAAGGAAGCTTCTCGAACATTTTAATGATATTTTTGTTTTTTTGAAAACCAACATTGCATTTTCGTTCTAAATCGAAAAGCGAATGAGAAGAATAAATAGGCCATATTTTTATGTAGAAATCGCAACGCAGTCCATAATGTGATCAGAGTTTTGAAATGTCATGTTCCCCACAACTATACTTTGGAAGCAGTGCGTCACGTGTCATGCTCTACGGACCACGACGAAATTATTGAATTAAGTTTCATGATCTTGATGACCACAAAATGATATATTTGTAACATTATTATCAGTCCACATCTACATGATAATCGAATTTATCTTTCATGATAAAGGTATTTTTCTTCTCGAAACGAAACAAGTCGATAAAAAAAGTTTTGTCGCATCACTGAGAACTAAAGAATTCGCGCAAAAATGAGTGGCTTTAACCAGTTGAAGACCGAGGACGAGGTGTGCTCGTCCTATGTAAAATGAATCATTGACAACTCAGCAGTTACGCCACGTAATCAGAGGACGAGCGTCCTCAGCTCTTGAGACAGTTATCGATATTGCTGACCCGCTCTCAAGATGTTAAATGCATGAAGTCCAAAATTTAAAGTTTAGAGATTAGCCTGCTTTGAGTGAATTTCAAAATGCATATTTGTCAATTTTTCGTTGATATTTCTAATCGAAACTTTTCCTTTTTAGATAATGATTGGCATGCTTTAATTAATAGTAATTTTCCAGATCGCCTCAACCAGATCTTGGGATTATTATATCTCATATTTTCTGTGATTATCCAGTCTAGCAAAGCAGAATCGGTGGAATACTCTCCAAATGATAGCGCTCGGCCGTATATCACAATTCGCCTCTGGTGCTATCTGAATGCCGTTGCTGATTCTAGATGCACAAATTAAGTAATTACTTTAACCCTAATATCAGGATCAATAAATTAACAACGAAATCTATACACCGTTTTGACCCGTGGATGGTACCTCTACTTTGGAACATGAACTATTGGAATTGGTCTGTTGGTTCCGCAGATAACTATTTATTTCTGAATTTATTTATTGCTTTTCGGTAGATTCGTTTTTTCAAGACCTGATGATAGTGGGTCTTTTTTCATTATTTGGACTTCCTCATTAGACATTATGCAAGCTTCAGAAGTTCTTCTGCTCCTCTAATTTGCAGACTCTTCGTCGTCGTGACCATGTTACACCGGCTCTTATGACTATTCTGAAGTGGCTTCCCATTTTCTATCGAATGGCGAGCAAGTTATGTTCCTTAAGTTTTAAAGATTTGCATTTCAACTCTCCCGCATACACTATATTTCGAATATGTTTAATTTGTACTTTGCTTCCCGCTCTTCGATCGTCGAGTAATAAAACCCCACTCTATGTGCCCAAGATGGGCAAAACGTTATTCGGTGGACATGCACTCAGCAACATTACTCCTGTTTTCTTGAAACAGATTTCCTCTATCAATGTGGGATGCAAGCTTACTCGAATCCTTCAGAAGGCAATTAAAAACGTAATTGTTGTCAGAGACTTGTCAACAGCCTTCAAATACTTATTGACGATTGATCTATTGGAATTTGCAATTATTATATATATATACATATTCGTACATGTATATATATACAGGAAACTAAAAGTCGAGAAATTTGGCAACAAAAATCAAATTTCTTTTCATCAGATATGCACTTACTAATATTCGATGATCAACCTAAAGTTATAAGGCGAAGGCCTTTTCAACCTTCTTATGCACAGGTAACTAGAAATTATCAAAACTTCAATAATCAAGGTAGAGGTAGAAGAAATCCTCAAGAGTTTAACAATTTTGGTAGGAATCGTAATAGAGAGACATTTTACAAGTCACCTTTTTATCGTAATCAAAATGTCAATGGGTTTAAACCTAACAGGGGTTATCGTAATCGTTATTACTCAAATTATAACCGAAATAATGATGATGACCTTCATGACTAAAACATGGCAATGAATGAAATACAAAATGATTCTTTTTTTGCGCGTCAGTCTCTACATATAATCTTTCTTCTATTAGCTTGGATTCTAACTGTCGTAATCTTTTGAAAAAAGGATGTAAATTTTCCCCATTTCCTAGAACAAATTTAAACGAACTGCGTGCTGATTACGTACTTCGATTGAAAGACTATTTTCATAATATGCAACAACATGATGATTCACTAAATCTGAATTATGATAGGAGCTCTTTTGAACCACCAAAGAGTAAACAAAGATTTGGACTCCATTATTTCAATCATTGATAAAGGGTTAGATAATCTTCAAATTCCTGAAAGAATTAAACACAATATTTCGAAAGAAGAAAAAGATAGTATTAGGTATCTTGATGAAAACTCTTCATTACATATCACTAAGGCCGATAAAGGCGGAGCTTTCATTATTCTTGACACAGAATTTTATAACCAAAGAATTTTTGATGAACACTTAAATCAAGAAGATACATATACAAAAATTGAAACATACAACCCATATACAACCCTTAGGAAAATAAAGCAATTGTTAATCAAATCTGAAGGGGTGTTAACCAATAAAGAAAAGACATGTTGTAAAATTTCACCCGACTATACCAAATATGTATGGACTCCCTAAAATAAGTACAATGAACATTTTAAAAATTGTAAACCAGATATATATGGATATGTAGATTGGAACGCTCCTCAATCTCTTAAAATTAGACCTATCATCAACAACAGGAATGCTCCTACATGTAGATTAAGTGAATTAATAGATGAAATTCTAAAACCTTTAGTGAAAAGATTACCAAGCTTTTGTAGAGAGACATACGATTTCTTAAGTAAGCTTCCTAAAACAAATTCAGATGGAAAACTTGTAACCTTAGACGTAGTATCATTGTATACTATTATTCCTCATTCACTGGGTCTTGAGGCCATTGAATATTGGCTACATCAATGGAGAACTGAGATTCCGGAGAGATTCACTAATGAATTTATAATTAATGCCATAAATATCATATTATCAAACAACTATTTTAAAATTGGTGATAACAATTTTCTACAGGTATCCAGGACGGCTATGGGGACCAAGATGGCTCCTTCATATGCCTCATTAACAATGGGATACGTAGAAGTTAAGATATATGATTACGTAAGAACAAACTGACGAAGCAACGATTGATCTTCTTAAGTCCTCTTGGACACGTTATCTCGATGACTGCTTTGTAATTTGGAGATCTTCATTTGGTGATATTCAAGAATTTTACAATGCTTTAAATAATATTCATCAGAACATACAATTCACCATGGAAACTAGTACAGAATCGATACAATTTTTGGACGTAAAAATATATCACAATCAGAATGAAATTCAAACCGATATATTCTATAAGCCGACAGACAGTTTTACATATGTACCGTTTCAGTCGGGCCACCCAAAGCATGTCTTAAACAACATTCCATATAATTTAGCTAGAAGAATTACGATGATAGTATCGGAAAATGAAATGATAGTATTGCGTTTAAAGGAACTACGGAATAATTTACGAAAACTAAAATATCCAAAGAAACTCAATAATGATGCTATTGGAAAAGCCCTTACTCATGCGAATAATAACACAAAAAGAACACAAAATGAAAACATTCAAAATGACACAATTTCCTTCGTTCCCAGATTTAATCCAAATAACCCTAATGTTTATCAGAAATTAATCAATCCTGCTACTGGCAGTCTCCACTTCATAGATCACTTCACAAACTTAAGAATAATCAAATCTTTCAGACAAAGTAATCCTCTTTTGCAATCTCTCAGAACGGTTGATCAATCCAATATTGGTATACATAAGTGTAATATTACTAAATGTAGATGTTGTGACCATATCATAACCGGCACAGAAATAAAGTTCAGAATGGAAAACAACTCGTACATCACCTTCAACATTCGATATCACTTCAATTGCTATTCAAGTAATCTCATTTATATGTTAAAATGCAAGGGATGTGAAAAATTCTACATCGGACAAACCAATGATATTTTGCGCCATCGCACCACAGTCCATCGTCAACAGATCAACGACGCGAATCTATGTTTCCTAAACGTGAGCAGACACATACGAGATTGTTGCCAAAACATAGATGTTAAATTTCATATTGCTCCATTTTACCAAATGAATTCTAGCGCCACGAAAGCGGATAGGGAAAGTAAAGAAATCTACTTCATAAGAAAATTCAAACCCCCGCTGAACTGTCTCTAATTTGTATTTCATTTCTAACTATTTTGGTGTCTGAGGATGTGAATAAAATCACAGAAACCGGTAACACCACTCACGACTTTTTCTGTTTTCATCAATCAATTTATTTACATTATTATTGACCATCTCTATTGCTTCTTTTATTTGACTATATATATATATAAGTAAAAAAGGCAATTAAAATGGTTAAATAATACCAAAATAGACCCAAAGAAAACTCAAAAATCTCTCATATTCCCAACCGGTTTCGCTCCCTAACTTGGGAAGCTTGTCAAGGGAATGAATTTATTATATTCAAAATCATCTATATACACAAATAAGAATAAGATATCAAACTGAAATTCAAAATCAATAGTCATTGAGGGTTGGCTTCAGTAAAGCTATGATGCGGCGCTCCATAGATTCCCTGTCAATCTTAGTGCTTGCAGGTGACATTTGGAATAGAGGAGCAGCTTCAAACTTAGATGCTAGATTTTTAGCGCAGCTCATAATATGCTTACTAACGTTCAGAATGCTATATTCAGGATGAAACATCTGCTGTCTATGAACAGTTAGTCTAATTCTAAAAATATCACCTGTACATTCTGAACGTTAGTTAGTAAGCATATTATGAGCTGTGCTACAAATCTAGCATCTAAGTTTGAAGCTGCTCCTCTATTCCAAATGTCACCTGCAAGCACTAAGATTGACAGGGAATCTATGGAGCGCCGCATCATAGCTTTACTGAAGCCAACCCTCAATGACTATTGATTTTGAATTTCAGTTTGATATCTTATTCTTATTTGTGTATATAGATGATTTTGAATATAATAAATTCATTCCCTTGACAAGCTTCCCAAGTTAGGGAGCGAAACCGGTTAGGAATATGAGAGATTTTTGAGTTTTCTTTGGGTCGATTTTGGTATATATATACAGTATATGTTTCGGTTTTATATTGTGCTGGTAATGCTGTTCCATGCTGTGAGCCTATTGGGTAAGGCGCACTATAAATCTCCTGAATAAATATATGAATAAAGCAGCGGCCTCTTCTCTCTGCTTTAGGCAAGTAAACACTAACACTATTAGCCAAGACTGACACTAAATAATAGCGGTCAAAGCATTGTATGATAATATATTATGTAATGATGTATTTCAACGTTAGCGCACCGAATCACATTATGACGCAAATTTTGTTTGCTTGATATTCAATCAATTAACTTACTTCTGTATGATGGTACGCTTCCTCAGCAGTACATTCGGCTTTCGAAGTCGGATTACTTAGAGCAAAGATGACAGGCTGCTTGTTCAATTTAGCCATAGATTGAAGGATGGATGGAGAAAATGCTCCAGGAATTGCAGCAGCCCCAATGATAATGCTTGGCTTAAGCTTCTCTACCGCCTCTGCTAGATTATCAATTGGGGCCATGTCATGGGCCAAAGGTTCCTTGTGCTCTGTCAATCCTCCTTTTGGCCGATTCTTCACCAATACTCCGCGGCTATCGATGAGGAAGACACGTTTTTTAGCTTCTTCTGTGGATAACCCTTCTTTCTTCATTGCCAAAATCAAAAGATTCGCGATTCCTATCGAGGCCTTTAAAAAGAAGATGATTTGCCATAAGTAAATTCTAATTGATAGTGATAACACCTCATTTCATTCTGATTGAATTAATTGACAAAAATACGTGCAACACATTGACATAAACACATGTGCTTCAATCTTGTAAATTAATGTTAATGAAATAATAATGTTAATGATTTATAAACTAAACAAATATTTAATTTGACTTTGACTTCGATAGTGAAAATGTCTGTCCGCTGCTCTGAGTATGGAGGTGTCAGCAATATAGAGACATGTTTTACGATCAAGAGAAAAAACTGAATTCGGTAATGTGAAAATATTCCCATAAAGCTGTATTTTGAGCTGTATTGAGTTTCCTTTGTAAGAATTACCGCAATATTCAAATCTTGTAAATGATCACTGATGAAAGTGGAGCTTACATACATATGATTGCAGGCCTAGGCCTGCATGAAATTACAACGTTTAAATCATGACATTCTTGATTGACGCAGCCTATATTTAATGAAAAGCATTATATTTTATACATGAGAGATATTTTTTGAACAACCAAATTGTTGAATGATGACAGAACTCGGTCAAGAGATCGTGCGAGTCCGCAGTCTGGACTATCCTACCTCTCCAGCTCCTTGAAAAAGGAAAACATTGTCTTTAATTCTTTTTTTCGTTATCCGACCAGAAGCCACGACACCAGCCAGAGTAACTGAGGCAGTTCCCTGAAAAATAAGGATAAATATTGTCTTTGGCAACATTCCCATCCTTTATAAGTGTCTTTTGCTTGTGTTTAAACTGATTTGCTAGTCACCAATTGTATATATTCATGCAATAAAGATCACTATTTCATGCAATTAGACATTATTTGAAGCACTAGCCACATTTTGATACCGCATGTTGTATGCGAGGCTTCTGACGTCAATTTAATAGTTGCATTGTCAAAGTGACTATAGAAAATGTTTAAACAAACGCTTAAAACCGCTACTGTTAGTCATGTATTATAATCGTGCTGTGTACATCGTTTCAAAACCTTGCTTTCAAAGGTGGCTTCAAAATTGTGCATAAACATGTTTGTAAAACTCGGTTGCTTCGAACAAATTTTTTAAAACCGCGTTTGAAGGTGTGTTTTAAACCAATTGATTTTTAAAGAGTGCGTTAAACAAATCTTTTGAATCCGCCTTCTAAACATGTCTTATTTTGAAATTTGAAATCGTGTAATAAGAAGAAACATACTAAAAAAACATGTTCTTTGAACCTTATTCCCGGCTACCAAAATCTCTCTCTCTCTCTTTGCGCTTTGATTGGTTATATCCAACAGAAATTATCCTAGCATAGCTTGAAGTTAATCCATTGAAGTCTGTGCAAGATGTTCATGAATTTCCGATATTCCACGACCACTTCTGATGACAATATTCAGCACTGAGATAGATACACATTTAGACATGTGGATCGAGGTATTAATCAGACTTTTGCTCGCAAGGGTAAACTCGTTAGGCCAAACAATACATCAAATATAAGCACTACCTCATTAATTCTGACAACTACACCAATTGACATGATAATATTAAGTTTAAGGTGTACATCAAATGTATAAATTCTATGGTTATAAATGTAAATAAAATGAGTGCTTATCAAGGAAATCAAGCGTTCAGTATGCATGTAATTTCTTATCAAATGAGTAGGTACTTCAAATCTCATTACGTGTATTTATTCACTTGTTCAACATGATTTTTGAGCTAACTCATCGTTTGACGAATGATAGCATAAGGATATGCTCAGTGAAAATCATCCAAATTCTCTTATTTTAGAATCTATAGAATGTATATGGAATCTATATAGGAGAATGTAGCATTTGGAGTTCGATTTCAGCGAACAAACACTTCTGTTTGAACAGCAACTGCTTCATTTTGGAGAAGAAGGCCTAAATATGAACAACAAAGACTTCAAATTAGACATTTTATGTTTATGGAATAGCATGTGCGAAAATCAGCTTTAGTATTATGCTTAAGTATCTTCCACTGGCAACATATTGAATATTCTTCAATGTGAAAAATTTAAGCGCTGAGGTAAAAGATATACCCGAAAGTGCGAAGCGGGACACCCGACGCAGAGCAGCAGCATTCTAGCCCAATCCGCCCACCAGCAAACTAGACATTGCGTTTGTAAACGGCACACGGTAATAAATGCCTCTAAGGCTTCGGGGGTTATGAATTTGCCTCGGTGTAAAATATTAATATACTCCCCTAAACAGTGCTATAACATTATACAACACACCGCATATCTGCACACAGCATTTCGAAAACGTCTAATACATCGGTTTGATGCTTTAATTATAGAGCAAAATAATGTTGAAACTACATCAGTTACTCAACATGCTTGCATGTTTTCAAAATTGAGATTATTGACGCTCAATATTTTGCTAACGGAAGATAAAGCATGTATCAACATTTTCATAACGCTATTATGATATTTGAGACAGTTGCTTCGTAGTAAAACAGACTTTTCTCATAATATATGCATTTCATTTATAGAAAATATCTAATTCGAAGTCTTTGTCGTCCAAACTGAAGTCTCTGTTGAAAGAAATTGAAGTCCCTGTTGTCCGAAATTGAAGTCTTTGTTGTAAAAACTTGAACTCCAAATACTGTATTACGCACGAACATCACATGAACACGATTACGATAAATGTAGGTGCATCAGGGCAAACAGTATTTCATACATTAATATTATGAATGGTCAATGTTGTAGGAAAACCAGAAATTCAATTTGAGACGATCTTGTGGCATCATTCATTATTTTGAAATGAACGATTGATCAAAGTGTCCTTTTAGATTTAGGATCATTGTGATGCTTTGCTCAATTTGTTTATGACAACTTGAATAACAACGTTGTAAGAACAAAGCATAGGACAAAGGAAAGAAAAGCTATATGGAAAGTTACAAGAAAAAGGCTTGCCTGAGGTTGAAGCAAGTTGAGGTTGGACATAATAGGAGTCAATATTTATCCTTATGGGGTGCAACACCATACTGCTTGCCAGATGCACAACATCCCACAAAGGTTTGACTTTTAGATTTGTATTGTTGTACCAAACAACTCCTTGTCATTGACTTACCTGAACAACAATCATGTGAAATGATGTCATAGTATGACTGTATTTTCTTTTCCAGGATTCACTGGAAAAATCAACTATGGCATTCGACTGAATTTCAGATCCCATGAACATGTGCATGAAATGCGTGCAATGTCAGTCCTTTTGTATGTCGTTGGAACATGACTACTCTGAAGTCGGTCGCGCGTTTGAGAAGTGTGAACAAAACAGTGTTGAGATACTTTGTTCATCACAAAAGTCAGATTGAAAGAAAACGTTATATGAGAAGAAGTTTCGAGACGCTGCGTCTTACTACAGCCTTTGCTAGTGCTCGAACATACACAACTTAACTTGTCTATCAGGGAGTCGGAGTCCCGGAGTCGTATCATTTTTGGTGGAGTCGGAGTCCTATCAAATGATAGGACTCCAGACTGCGGCCTACAACTAATGATACCCGAAATAATGTAATATATATAAAGCGTATATTTCGTCAAATAAAAATCAAAAATTGCAAAGTCAAGCACATATCAGATAAGATGCAGGCATTTTTATGAAGATGCTTCTCTATCTCGTAAAAGCTTTGTTGTATAAAAGACATGCATATAGTATAAAAGTTCTGCTGCGCATTTCTGTTCGTCGTTGAGGGAGGATGAAGCGACAGTCGAAGACCTCGAAGGTAGCTGACGATGGAGTACATGCTCTGAGTCTATCACAGATTTGAGAAATCGGAGGCATAATTCTTCTCGACGTTCTCTCAAACCTGGCAGGCAATGACTGGTACATAAATCACCACACATTAGTCTGTGAAATCGGCGTTGTACTCGATCTAGTCGTAGTGCGTCTTTTGCTGTAAATGGCATGAGTAACGGTGCGCAATACTTTAATAAAGATCTCAAGATATAATACAAGCAAATCATTTATTCTTGTGCATAGCTGTCATTGTCTTGATGTCAACTTTCTCCGTCAAACAAAAGTACAGAGACAGCAGTGCATGCAAAGCTTGTAATGGTTGAGGGAATGAACCGTGACAGTGAAAAAAGGATTGTCTTTTCACTCGGTGATTTAGTAGAATAGACAAGCCTTCCTAGCCTCGATCACACATCCGCGCCAAAGGTCACATCAGAGACAAACATAAAATACTAGTTTATTTGAGAACATTACCTCTTACCCTCACGTTAATCGTGTGTGATGGCTCCTCTAAAGCGCATATCAAAATCGAAGGTGTACTCATATTTTTTGGAGAAAGATGGAGATTTTCGTGCCTGGCAGAGACTGGAGAAAGAACGTGTGAAGCACACATCAACAAGATGGGAGGAGCCGAGTCGTGTGTATCCAACTTAAAGCGACGTTTGATCAACTTTCATCGAAAATGATTGATAATTGATGCAGCAATGATCACTAAAGATAGGTTCAGGTAAGCCTATAATGATATATGATGTAGGTTGCCAGTTAATTTTTCAAAAAAGGCTTTATATAGAGTACTTTGCCCTAAATTCGGCGTAGTGTCGGCGACTAAACGATAAATCAATGTTTTTCATGTAGGATAAAGAAGCTCTCTTCTATCCGACTCTTTCTAGAAGTATGGTATCTGAAGTATGTATCACAGTTGCGCCGAGACTGGCAACTGCTGTTTACTTATTAGGAACCACCAATTTGCAAAAAATGAAAATTGCCGTAATTTCGGCGCATTTGTCCCTTAATTCGGCGTATATCAGAATAATGCAAATTATCATTCATTAAGCTAAGAATGCAATGTAGATCTCAACAGGAAATGAAATTCATCTATTTTGTTATACAATTAAGTAAAAACATCCGCTGTGAAAAGATTTTTTTATTCCAAATGAAAGAGAAGAAGACAACTTACTGCCTTTTTTTCTTTGAGGGTCCAGCTTCACTTAGGTCTTTATCACTTATGTTGAAATCACTCATCAACTCATCGAATGCTTTCTTCTTCTTTCTTTCTTCTTTTCGCTTTTCCACCTTCTCTTTCACCATGTTCTTCTCCTTCAACTCTTTCAGGAACATGTTGCCCGTGACGTTAAAGCGGTCTGGATCGATGGTGCGTTTGCGGAGAGGCTTGCGCTTCACGGCTAGGCGCTCCACCTCCTCTCCGATTACCTTCACGACCGCCGGATCAACGTTCTCTTCGTCAACGTCGATGAAGCTGTCGTCACTCTTCGAGACATCTGGATCGTCATCTTCCGCGATCGCAGCCGCGGCTTGGTTGCGTTACTTGAACATACAAGCTCTCTTTTTATTGCTTAAAAATAAGTTGAAAAATCACAACATAGCTCCTGGGATTTACAAAGGATAGCCTACACAAATAATATCAACATGAATATTTACCTGGTTTTCCCTCGAAACGATTTTGTCGTGGATTCTTCGTCACGATTTTGGAGGCCAAAGAAGATAAATCGCGGGTCGTCACGCCGAATCCCATTTTAGCCATGGTAATTCCGTAAGTCGACATTTTGCTTTCTTCTTCTTTCGTAAAAGTTGTCGGTTTGCCAATGGAGCCAGAATGTTTGCCATGAACCTTGTCACTCAATGTCTGTCTGGGTATTTTGAAGCGTTTGGCTGCCTTGTATATGCTCGAACCTTTCCTCACAAGATGAATGGCACTCTTCAAATCAGTTTCCGAGTATTCGTGCCTTGGGCGACGCGCCATATCAGTCAGGATAAAGTTAACAAAACGGTTGCACTATCCCGTCCTTAGCTCAGACAGCAACCGAACAGAGTTAAAAGTTTTCTTATTGGATGCTCCGTATTCGCGTATTCAAATTCTCACACTGCTAGGTCATCGATGAGTCATTGATAGATATCTAACATGGTGAGAAAGTTTGGAGACAAGTAGAAGGTCATTGTTGAGTGAATTTCGCTGTCAAACACAATACGCCGAAATAAGGGCAGCTGAATTTTCGTTGATCCTTAATTCGGCGCATTTCAATAATCTATCAGGGAAGAATAAATGATGCAGATATCGATCTGCTGACTCCACTACCTGTCACAGGGCTTCATTGGCTTCACTTAATATCAAATACAGCACACATGATACTTGACATCATGTAGAATATCGAGTTATCATATTATCATCACAAGTAATTTTATCGATAATTTTTTTATGTGCGCTGTCATGAAATTCTTCGGACAGTGTTATTGGACAACAAAAGCAAATCGAGATGAAACAAACATGATGCCTCATCGTCTCTAAGTGATTTACAACAATCCATGACAAAAAGGCGGTTCCAGCATTTTATTTTACACTAGAACTAGCAAATGCGCCGAATTAAGGACTACGCCGAAATTAGGGCAAAGTACTCTACTTGGCACCCGGAGTCGGAGTCCTATCAAAAAACGGAGTCCTATCAACCCCCGGAGTCGGAGTCCTATCAAAATGATAGGACTCCGCATCCCTGCTGTCTATTGTGCTCGACAAAGATGTCTACATTTGGTTCGGCTGCGAAAACGGCTGCCATGTGGCTACACACATAGCATCATCCGCGCATTGTACAGCCTGTTGGTTGATGGTCACTGATCACCAGCAACTCTTGCCTGGCAAGCATGAATCTAAGAAAATCTTGAGAGGATTGAAGTGTCGGATGACATACTCTCCACCATGGATCAAAACTGGAAGCTTGTCATCAAATCATCGTCCAGCGGAAGAAGAGCGCAAAACGAAGATGAAAGAAGTAATTCAAAAGTTTCTTCTAACTTCGGTGAGCTTGTCTTTTTTAACAACCACATTTGGGAAGCTAAAAACTGAATTTTATGTCTCCTTCGTAGGAGCCTTGCTGAGCGATAACTATGACAGAGAAAAAGAGATCGTAAGACGCCTGGTAATGGGAATGGCTGCTATGGGTGGTCTCGCCTAAATGTGGAAGGATAAGAGCGTGTTTCGTGGCACTTAAGTACGTCTTCAGAAGGCAATGGTGTTTCCTGATGCTCCTCACGGTTCGGAGACGTGGGTTATTCGCACGAGTGAAAGAAATAAAATCGATGCGTTTGAACTATGGTGCTGGAAGAGGCTACTTCTTGTCTCTTGGATCGACAAACGTAGCAATACATGGATTCTTAGCAAGATGAAACCGGAGTACTCAAAGTTTGACATACATGTACTTTGGCCACACAATCAGGACAGAGAAGTATGGAGAAGGACATCAGGTTGGGACGCGCAAATGGAATGAGACGAAGAGGAAGACCCAGTATTCGTTAGTTGGTTATCTTGAGAATGACGCCAGAATTAAAAATCACACATGTGGTGAGAATCAATGTCATTGTTGAGAATGGCTTGAGATCGGGTCGCTTGGCAAAGGGAAGCTCATGACGTCACTAGAAATCGAACTCGATTTCACGGGACAAAATACCTTTAATTTGGCTATCATCACGCTGCAATCCAGATTTCTTACCTGTCATGAAAAAAAATATTGACAAAATGACTTATGCTTATGACTTATGGCTTACGGAGGATCGTGACGCGACTTGATAACGATGGCTTGTGGCTTATGACTTATTCTGTGTGCCTCCGGCCTAAAAGGTACATAAGTCAATCAAATTGGTGCATGCACATGAAGCATTGTTATATTATTTAGCTAAATTGGAACAATGACATCACACAATTATCACGATATGTTTGATAGTCACCCTACTTGCATCTCACCTGTATGTCGTCATTAAAGGTGCAATATTGCCGTCGATATTTTTCAAGTAATCGGAAAGCATTGCTGTTTCCAAAATCTTCAAATTGAATTAGCACGTCTGGACCAAACCTGAAAATAGATCTCATATCAGCATCCGAATCTTGTGACTAAAATAGGTCACTATTTCTAATGATCTATAGGACTACTGAACTTACTGACGAACACAGGAACTCATGAATTCATCAATGAATTGGTCATATTTTTCACCACGAACACGATCATGTGTCAGTCCAAGGTAAAATGGGTCTTCTTTTAATGTCTGCAAGAATTTTTTCAAATTTTAACGATGCATCAACAAGTAAAATATTCATGTACAGTTAGTGAACTTATTTGAACACATATTTGAACTCCCGAATATATCTGCAGATGGCAAAAATAAGCGCTTTTAAATTGACAATGTTTTTACAAAAACTGTAAGAAATGTACACACATCGTTTATCAAGAGAAATATTACATAAACACAAGATATTGAAAGACGTATAACAAAAAATAATATGTAGAATAGACATAGTGAAAACATAAGTTACTTGTTTGGCGTTTCATTGGGTGCAAGGCTGAAGCATCGAATTTAACTCGCTTTATACCTGCTGCAAAAACTATGTAACTCATGCGAATATCACGTAAAAATTTCCATGAAATGCTAGTGACTGACACTTGATTGTGAACAACTGTGAACAACTACATGAAGATGTTCGTTCAACAGAAATTACCTGCAAGGCGAGCGCTTAATTGTTTCTTGGCTTCCCACGCACACTCGTGCATACTTTCATTGCAAATATTGCGCTGCGGGTCATAAAGTACATCACATTTTTCTGCTTGCAGAGTAGGCCTATATGAACTTCTTTTCATTTTGAAATATATGCACTTCAGAATGATTCTTAGTTTATAACTGAATCTTGAGCTTCCGATATAATGTAGAGCATTCATTGTGTCATCGTCGAAGTACAAAATCAACATAATACAGAAAAAAGTGAAGTAATACCGTTTTACCTCATGAGGTATCAATTATTTCAATGATCATTGAGATTCAATGATTTTGTCTTCATACAATGACAAACAAGCGACAAAAGGCATCATATCATAAATCATTTTTTGTAGCAACATTACATGTACAATTGATTATCTAACTATCATTTAATTTTTTCTATGCTCTTTCATCATCTTATCTTGTTAATGTCGTTGACGATGGATTTTCAAGTGCAATTTCATGATGAAAATAGCATCGTTTAAATGAACAAAATGAATTTGAAACAGCAGCAATATGCCAGCGATGATCAAAGCACGAAACTGTTAGGCCTACTACTACTTTGTTTGTGCGTATCCCATCATGCATAATAGTGTCACTTTAAGAGCTTGGATTGTTGCAGCACAGATTCGGTTTCAGAAAAAGTTACTTAACTATAAATTCATATACCGTAATTTATAGACATCAATGTGAGAATAAAATGACAATCAAAATGTCTCACTTTTGTATTTGTTCCTACATCCAAAGTAATAGGAAGACACTCTTCTGGAGGAATGCCTGCAAGTGCTGTGTACAGCGAAAGTTTGCCAACTGGTATACCCATTCCATAACATCCTAAATCACCGAGACCAAGAATACGTTCTCCATCGGTTACAACAATCACCTGCAGAAAGGGATTTGGGAGCTGCGTTTATCAAAGTTTCAGGTTGGTTAATTGCAGTGTTTAATTAAGTCTAAATTGTATTACTGAATAGAAAGTGATCTCATTTTCATAATTTTAAACAACTGGCATGTGAGCCCTACATCAAAGTTTTATACAATTTATGCGCAAACATTAAGCATATGCATTTATATAATTCAGCATTTATTGAGCAGCTGTTTCATTGAGAATAGGTCACATGAGAAGAATTTTTTTGCACAAATTTATTAGACACACTGTGCAGCACCGTGAATCATCATGCATTTTCAACTCACTTGCAAAGCTTTAATGTTGATACTCTTTGCACAGTCCAAAGATCTAATGATACGATGTTGCTCATGAAAATTCATTGTTGTCTGGATTTACCCCCTTTGGTTTAGATCCAACTGTATGTGACCTCAGTAAGGACGTCATCATCATGATCATTTTATTTCTTAGACAATGTTCGCATGAACTGAATCAAAGGTGTTTTGATTTGCATTTACATTGCCTCATTCTCTTTTGAAATTTGGCTTCATGATAGCCTCTTCCAATGCATTCAGCAGTTGTGACACACGTTTGTCACACATTGATGAAACGCACAAGAAAAGCCTTCCTGAGTTTAATGAACCACATTATACAATATTCTAAATGTGATTCTAATGTGGTCAACAAATGAGATTTGCTAATTTTACCAAAGCTCCATATAGAGGACTAAAAACAGCGTAATTCGATGCACGTTACTGCGCAATGAAAATCAACTGCTTTGCGTTACATTATGTTCTTTGAAGGATTGTGGTTAATAATAGGATATTTGATATTATTCACCTGCATAAATTTTTAATAACCTGCTTGAATTGTGGATGGCACGGACAGCTGTAAATTCCCGCAAGTGGAAACCATTTTTAAGAAACATTTTCTATATTACTAACAACAATCATCTTTTCGTTAATTTCGTTGTGCTTGTTCGCCTCATTGAATGCATTATGAACATTTTTCCAAAATTTCATAAACTGAAAACTTCAAAATAAATAGAATTATCATATATTGAGCTCATTACCCAACCTCAAGC
The DNA here is from genome assembly GCA_907163375.1 of Prostheceraeus crozeri. NCBI lineage: Eukaryota > Metazoa > Platyhelminthes > Polycladida > Euryleptidae > Prostheceraeus > Prostheceraeus crozeri. The sequence goes on from CAJQUW010014991.1 coordinate 1,258,749, forward strand.
AAAAAATGAGAACAAACCTGAATAACTGACATTTCATCCAGTATCTAGAATCATAAAAATGCTGCTAAAATAATCGAAACACACTTTTATTTTTGCAAAAGAAAGGTGCACAAACTTGCATGACATGTCTTCAGTGTTTTGAGAGTAGTATTTGATGAATAGCCGCGCAAATTTTTACTTAATGTGCTAACTTTGTATTTCAAACTTATCCCGTTTTTTTATTTCAATCAGCCGTAGGCGCCTCGGAACTTTGCTGCTCAGGCTTTCCTGCAGCATTATAATTTTTATTTAAAATATTTGTACATTTTGTGCCAGTATTTTTCTTCAATATATTCAAATTATGTACGTGATCACATTTTTCAGGAGGCTGTCCGTTTTTATTCTTAAAAGAGCAAAGAGTACTCAACTTTCTTGGTCACCCCTTCAATTTTTATTATCTCAGTCAAATACTTATTGTACACTTGTTTTATTTGACTGAGATCATAAAAATTGAAGGAGTGACCAAGAAAGTTGGTTTTTATATGCTCTTTTAAGAACAAAAGTATTCAAATTAATTTGCCCCGGGTAAGACTGCAAGCTTAAAAAGAGTTGATGAATGTGAATGTGAAACAGACCTGCTGATGATTCCTGATATATTCAGGATACAACTCAATATTCAATTATTCGATTCAAATTGTTTTTGCAAAAAGAAGCATTTGTCAATTATTGCAAGTGTATGAACTCATGGTGGATTCATACTTCTGTTATACAGCAAAATTCATGCTGGATGAACTTGCCGTACGGCTAGTTCGGCAATGTTGTACGACTAATGACGTCATTTGTGTCGTACAACATTTGCGTCAGAGTATGAACAGCACATACGGCAGTTATTATCGATTTGCTGTGCGTAGCTATTGTTGGACATACAGTATGCTGTGTAGGAACAAATGAAGCAGTCATTCCGCACAGCAGATTTTATACAGCAAAAGCAAAAACGCGCACGTATCGTATTGTCAAGTTCATTTTCAAATGACGATGGATGAAGAGAAGTTGATCGAGTTCGTGAGAAATTGTCCGCACCTATGGGACCATTCATTCCAGGAATACAGAGATCGGTCTGTGTGCAATAGAAGCTGGATTTCGATCGGAGAACAACTTGGAGATTTCACCTCAAAAGAAGCAAGGGACAGGTGGAGGCAACTTCGCGATAGCTTCGTTAGAGCGAAGAGAAACACGAAGAAGAAGAGTGGTGCTGGTGGAGAAATGAAATCAAAATGGAAATTTTCGGAAAAAATGAATTTTCTCGACAAGGTTCTAAACAGTCGTACTTCTGTTTCCAGTCTTACAATTAGTCAAGATACCAAGTGAGTCTGACATTTTTTGAATATTTAAATGAGGATTTATGTCATAAGTCTAGTCTTTAATCTTTTGTGTGGCCTTATATCATTTTTACCCTGTGATGCACAAGTATAGATTTGTATCATCAATTAGCGATATTTGATATCGTATTGTTGATTTGGATATATTTTCTATAATACGGTAGAAACCGGTTCTTACATCTAAAATTAATTATTCTAATTCCGCTTTTCTACATTATTTTGACGCAATATATTACAAAATTCACTTTACCTATTTTTATATTGATTCTTATCTTTCAGGAGTAACGCTGCCATTATTGAAGAGTCGAGTGGAGAAAGTGAGAAGGAAAATGGAGTGGAAGTTATAGCGAAGGTACTACCAGACCATCTGTATCTTCAATACCTCAAAAGAGAAGAAGGAAGCAGGCGGATCAAGTCGAAACAGCTATACTTGATTATATAAGCAAGGTCTCATCGGAAACTTCCGTGGAAACCCAATTTGGACAGTACGTTGGGTCCAGCTTGAACAGACTCTCCACTGCTCGTCAACGAGAAGGAAAACTAAGGATCCAAATTATCCTGAACGAGCTCGAGGATGAACAGGAAAAGGAAATTGCATCCATGAGTCATGTGGGATGTTGTTCATCGTGTACTCAAGTGACAGATGTGTTTGAAAGAGCTTGTAAATAAATGTGTTTGAAAACTCTTTTTTAATCAATATGATTAATTTGGTATTTCAAAATTAAACTCGGATATAGTATTGTTTTACAAATCAAATGATCACAATAATCATATAGTTAAATAAAAATGATCTTGTTAACACTGAAAGAATGACATGTACGCATAGGTATGCGGCCTAGGCCTACTATAATTATTAACAGATCTTTCAGAATAAAATGTTGGTCTTTGCTTTCGGTCGACTATTTTTATGTAAATTAATGTAATACAGTAAACTCTAATTTAGAGAACAATTTCGTATAAGTTGCATTACAAATGAACAAATCCATCTAGCTGACTCCCGATAATCGTTATGAAAATTATAAAAAATAAAACGCCATAGTCCATCAAGATTATTATACTAGTAGCAAGTAAATACATTGAAAATGTATCGTCTTACAAAATTAAGGCCTGGAAAATTCTATACAAAAGCAGAACTTGATAGCATAGTCAGTTGTGTACATCCACATATACCTTCATGCAGTGGCGGCTCGCGCAGTTCAGCTGAAGTGGGGCGCAGTCCAAACTTCATTATTTAAGCTCATTGGTCTCAGTTGCAGCTAACTATACATACTATAATTACTACTAGTTATACATGTAAGCCTAGACTTATATGAAACTGTTTAATTATGACATGGCAAAATTGAATTGTTCCATTTGCTAACTGCGATGTCTTAATAATAAAGAATTATTTATATAATAAGGACTCTCAATCAAGCAAAAATAGAAAATATGTTTGAATTCGCAACAGGTAATTGAAATAAAAAAATCATTATGAAGTTCTTTTATTCAATTTAATTTCAAATTATTCACAATTTTTTTAAAACTAAATCGGCTTTTAAGGCAAAAATATGTCAAAACTATTGAGCAACTTTTTCATTTGAAATTCGGAAGGTTACAGACAAGGTTTTGTAAAAGGTTAACGTGATTACTGATTATTCGTAACCTTGGTGAGTCAGTACTTCTTAATACGAATTTTTCTTTATATGAAATGCTGAAATAAAGTCTTTCTTGAGAAAAATAATCTGATTGAATTTCAATCGAATCTACACGAGAGACACCGATGAATAGTGACCGAATGCGTTTTGACTGCAGTCTGCAATGCTTGCGCATGTTTAGTAAAATTGACGTAAGCTTGACTTCCCAACACGCGCTGCAGCGTTACAACTAATAAGAATGCGCGAAACTGTACCAGAGGGACATCGTGAGAGCGCCCCATCTCAGCACAATTTACGCGTGTGATGCAGCCAGAAATATTTGATGTATGCAAATGTATGATCAGCAAAACCTGTATGAAGCGAGGCGCATTTGCTGTGCGCCCCATCCACAAGACATAGGGACGGTGACGTCTGAGTCACTTGAAACGTGCTTTGATTGATGTTTGGGCATTCTTGGTTATTGGACAGGTTGAGCCATTGACCGTTCAGTTAGCGTTCATTTAAGTTGATGATGATTTATGTTAATTTTGGTGTATTATCTAATGGAGGGCTGCGCCCCAGGCGCCCATATGGACGGGCCGCCGCTGCCTTCATGATTTACTTTTACCCAAGCACCAGGCCTATATATTTTAATTGATAGGTCTAGTTGTTCAGATTTTTATCGCAAAAATGAATTCTGCGAAGATGTCACTTTTTCCCCCTTTCAATGATGGATTTTTGCCAAGGCACTTCGCCAGCACTGGAACTGAAATATTTCACCAACTTCTCCCGTACCGTGTATGCATATTTTGAAGACCTTTCTGCAGACATTTCTCCAATATTTTCCAAACCTAAAAAATAGAGTTATGTTTATTAAAAAGGAAAGTCATTCGAACAGTATCTAGTCGTGAGATTTTGTTAACAATTATTGATTTCCTTAAAATAGAATATGGTGTACATTCAATGAATAAAATCTAAAGTACGAGTCATAAATGAAGCATTTTCATATCAATAAAAATTCAAAATCAGAAATAGAATTAGCTATCCCATCATCAGTTCGCGGATACTAACTATGATGGAAAAATAAGTATGTCTTCATGTTAAATGATCGTCGAAACAAGTAAATTGAATTTAAAGTAATCAAATAATTAAAGTAAATTTAAGTATTAAATTATCATTGATTTTTGTGATATGAGCATATAAGTATACTTACCCGTATCTGCACTTGCTATTTGTCGCCATCCTCCAAGATGTACTACGCCATTTTGATCTTCAAAGTCAACAAAGCTTGGTGGACTGTACTGAGTGGCACTAGGTATAGAGTGTTCATCTGTTGATTTCAGGTAATTGTGAAGCAACACAGATGCCCAAATAATTGAGTCCACTTGTTCTGGTTGACATGGGATTGGCCGTCTGAATATACGCCATCGAGCAGACATAATGCCAAACGCATTTTCCACAACACGACGTGCTCTACTGAGACGATAATTGAATATTTCTTTGCCTTCCGATAAATTGTGTCCAGAGAAGGGCTTCATTAGATAGGGACGAATGGGAAACGCGTCATCGGCCACAAACATATAGGGCACTTTTTCTTCGGTGCCGGGGAGAGCTTCCGGGGAAGGGACACATAAATTATCTTTTTCAATGGCTTTCTTCACGTCCCAGTCCTGCCAAATTCCAGCATCACTATCTCTGCCACATCGACCAATGTCAACAAATCGGAACATGTATTTGGCGTCAACAATCGCCATCAAGACAACGGAATGAGTGCGTTTGTAGTTGAAGAAACGACTACCTGAGTTGTGTGGTGCTGAAATTACGACGTGTTTGCCATCCACTGCGCCAAGACAAGAAGGAAAATTCCAAAACGCCCAAAATTCTTTTGCCATGTCTTCGAATTCTTTCGTAGATGGTGGGCAGAGATACTGGGCATTTAGAGCACTTCGGATTGCTGACAAAGTTTCGCGAAAAATTACACACACGGTTGACTTTCCCAAACGAAAGCTATGAGCCACACTTTGTTGAGAATTTCCCGTGGCAAGCAGACGTAAAGTGACAGCCAGTCGTATACGATTGCTGATAGGATATCGGTGCGTTGTTTGATGTTGAATATATGGATCAATTCTCCGAAGAAGGTCGTCGAATCTCATTTTTGACATTCGGAAATAACTGAAATGTACTTCTGGATCCATACATCGCATCTCATCCACCAAACAACCTTCGCCCCTTATATTACGGGGTATGTTTAGTGGTCTGACATACCATCGCCTATTTCTTCTTCTTCGCTGTAACCAGTACATAAAAACGACAGGATCCATTTTCTGATGCATTTAACAACCAAATCATCGTCCCGAGATGTCGCACGGCAATATATATGTATGAACAGTGTCACAGCAACAGCAATCGATAATTATGACGCACTGCATGATACGTAAACTGTTGTACAGCATTTTGAATGCCGCACAGCAAATTTGCTGTCACAGCAATACGACATGCTGTCCGGCCGCATCCGACATTTGCAGCATACGGCTTGCTGTACAACAGAAGTATGAATCCACCTTCAGACGACATGTCAGCAGTATTCTAGCAGCAGCATTTAATGAATGCCCACGGAAAATTGCTAAATTTGCTGCTGAATATGCTAATTGCGTATGTCATGAACTGCCCTCGCTCAGACACAATTCTCTTACGTCCTTTTAATTCCATGCTTTCTTTTACTAATATAACTGATGTGCGATGGTGGAGAGATGATCCTGCCAATTGAAATCGGTCACTCGCAGGCAGGCGGTTGTAGCTCAGTTGGTCAGGATGGACTGATCCACACTCGCAGGCAACATGGAATCGATTCTAATAGGTTCGAGTCCAACCAGGCACTATTTGCATGACAATTTGATCGATTGTTTATTCCATTTCATTCCTTGTAATTTGAATTATTGAATATTTGTTGCGCTTAAGAAATACTATAGTCTCTACTTTACTCTTTATTTCCCTGATATTTTTTCGAAACTTTCATTCTCTTTGTGCTGCTGGGGATCCACTGAACAAGTGGCTTCGTGTCGATCCTTTCTAGCCTACATAACATCACCATCGTTTTGCGCTGGTAACTCAACATATCGCGATAGTTCCGCACTATGCAGCAAGTTATAGAGGTCATGTCATACTCGTAGTATCAATGTTAAACGTTCTCGTTTCTGCTATGTTATTGAAAACCGACTTTAAGGCAATTATTGACATTTCGACAAAATTGCATAGAATCCCCTGGATCACGAATATCTGCTTGTTTCGATATTCTCAATTTCATGATTAAGTGATGTGCTATTTGTATCATGTTCGCATTCATCAGACTTTTCTGCGATTTTACAGGAGGTTTTGATAGTGCCTCTTTACCCACACAGTTCATCACTTTGATTGAGTCCTGTGCATAGGATACTTCTTCATTAATTCGCAATCTTATTTAAGACTTTGTGAGGGACGAAAGCTATTAGCGATAAGTGTTCACTTAATGCTTAACCTTTGCGAATTGAAAGTAGTGTCCTTACCCCTGAATCTTGATATATTAGCATGAACATTACTTATATCAGAGACATGTAACTTTTTCATTACAATTCTAAAACCGAAGTACTTTGCAGTAAGCCTAAATATCGATATAGAATGCCATTTAGTCGGCTCAACCTGACACCAAAACGTAATAATACTTTTTGTTACACTATGATAAAATTACTAGTATACTCTCTAACAAAAGAAACCTACCAGGTAGATTTTCGAAATTTTTACAATGTTGAAAGCGTTCAATTTGACTTCAGGTACATGTCTGCATTCATGCAGTCTTAACAAGCATTGTGAGGTAGGTCGTGGTGAATACAACTCACAAGACGCCTCGTAACAATAGCCTTTTGTTAAATGACGATTTCATGATTTCACGGTCTGCATTTTGACGAAATGAATTGAACTGTGATAATCGAGTTCCGTCAGTCAGCAGGTATTAAAAAAACAGGTTATTGCATCGATTGGAAAGATGCCATGACTGAAAGAAGACGCACGAAACCAAGCGATTGGCCTTTTGACTGCTGGCTGGTCTATCTCTGAAGTTGCACGCCACTTTGACGTGTGTAGGTCAACAAAAAGAGATCTGCAGCATAGATGGAGGACTAGAGGGAGCACGAATGACCGACCACGGACTGGTAGACCGCGTGTGACGTCCCACAGGGAAGATCGGTACATTCGGCTGGCACATCTACGTGATCGCTTCAGAACAGCACAAGCAACTGCCGACAACTTCCGGGGACGTGATGGAAGACGGATCAGTAACATGACCGTTTTGAGACGTCTACGGGAAGTAAACATACGCGCCTACCCAACGACCTTCCCAACGATGGCGTTTATCATCCCATCATATCCGGGAGAGGCTGAGATGGACTCGAGGACACTTTCGTTGGAATTTCATTCAGTGGCAATCAGTTGTCTTTTCTGATTAGTCAAGATTCCTTTTGGAGCGGCATGATGGAAGGGTTTGTGTTTACCGACGAAGAGGAGAAGCCCATTCTCCTGACATTGATCCCATCGAGCACGTGTGGGATCACCTCGACAGGCATGTTCGCGCTCTTCAACATCCTCCGACAACTCTAAATCAGCTCGCGACATGCTTGAGTGCAGCTTGGAACAACATCCCAGACTTTCATGAGACGACTGGTACTCAGTATGAGAAGGCGTTGTGCAGCTGTTGATGCCCGAGGAGGTCATACTCGCTATTGACTCTTTTGTTAACCTTATCTTTGCCTAATTAATAAATTTTTGCTTGGAAGTTGCTGCTTCATGTTTTCCATAAACGCACTTTTATCTGAAATAATCTGATCAAGTAATGCAGTTTTCATCCATGGGTGTACGCTTCATAAGAGATGCCTCACAATAGCAGACTACGTAGCAATATACGATTTAATTGATTTTCTATTGGAAAGCATTAATATAGAGTATCATATATCTAGAATATATATAGAATAAAGACATGTGCCTTTAAGTCAAATTGAACGCTTTCAACATTGTAAAAATTTCGAAAATCTACCTGGTAGGTTTCTTTTGTCAGAGAGTATAAAATGTCATCGTCCGAAATAATGAGAAAATACTTGTATCAAGCATTTTTTGTGGAAAGACAACATGTTGCGACACAGAACGATTAGTATTTACAATATCAATGACAATATTGAAAAGAAACAAGCCAACAGCAAAATCAATCACCATTGTAAAATATTGTAATTCATTTACAATATTGCAATGTGAATTGATTCTGAAGAATGTAAATTGATAACAAAATGACAGAAAGCGTGCAGGTACACTGTGTCAATGCCAATAAAGTGAGTCAGTGTTCGTGCTCCATTAACATTCAAAATACAATGCAACTTTCCCTTGACAAAAATGCTACATATTCTTTATGTACGTAGGTCGATCTCATGATAAACGAGTGACTCAACTTGACATTTCAACATTAAATAGTGGACGGTGATTGGTGATGAACCGATGATCATTCAACGACTCATTACAAATAAATAATCTAACAAAAAGTAGTGCATAGCTGCAAAAAGTAATACTGTTTTATGGAAGTTTGTTTAACACAGTATGATTCATTTTTTTGTAAGGAAGTAAATGGTTTTATTGACGCTGCGTTGAAAGCTTTTAAAATCACATTTCAATGGAATCTTGTACCCATTTTGATGGAACAAATGCCTGCAAATAAATGAAAATGCTGACTAGTGTTATACGCATTCTATACACAATGAAATTATTGCACATTAGAAAATGTCATAAATGATAATAATGCGCATATATTTACATATTGCCTGTCTATTTTCAATCGACCACATATTTTTAAAACAAATGACTTTTTAGAGTCTTTTTGAAACGAGAAGTGTGACTAAGGGAATGGATGTCGACTGGCAAGTCATTCTAGTGAATTGCAACAGTAACAGGGAAACTTTGATCAAGTGTGAGTGCTATTGGTGATATCAAGAGTAGGCCACTGTTGTTCTGTAATTATGTCTTCAGAATGGATGTTCACTGCTCATGAAGCAGGACTTCATTTGACAGACAGTCTGGTGCTGGTCCTATCAAGCATTCATGAACAAACAGAAATGTTTTATATGTGATTCTCTGGCCTCTATCGGCAACAAATGTAGACAACAGTGGATTTCATCTAAGCACTTTCCCATTACACTTATAGTGCATCTTCTTGACTCGTTGTATCTGCTGAATACAGAATAGAGCCGTGGATCATCCGCATAAGCATGGATACAAATGTCAGAGAACTTATCAATCGTCCGATGCTAAAATGCAAGACTAAGAAAACTCAGAATCGGATCCAGGCGACTTCTTTGAAAGACGCCCATGACAAATGTGAAATGGATGGATATGAGGGACCGTTATAAATTTTAGAAAATCTTTAATCGTTGTCTCTGCGCAGAGAATGAAAAAGTTAGCTGTATATAACAAGTCTGCGTCAGGTACTTTCCAGCTTTGGACAAAGTCTCCGATACCAAAGTCAAATTTAAACATTTCTTACAAATTATAATGAATGATTTTTAAACAAAAGATGAAAAGCAGATTTCCTCTGTCTTCATTGTCTTAATTCAGATGAATTTTCTCTTGTCTAATTTCTGCAGACTCATTATTCAAATTGACTTTGAGCCTCCTTCATCGAGAAATCGTAGCCGTCCTAGCTGTGTAATGTTTCGTGTTTGAATATCATTGCATGAATATCAATAACTAAGGGATTTAAAATGCTGATAATTTGTCTCATCGGAAATTAAAATTAAAAAATAATTACCTGAGTTTTTCGAACTATAATTGCATTTATGAGTGTGAAGTGTATATAGACTATATGCAAGCATGCATGTACATCGAGCAGTCACAGTGTGTGGTTGCTTGTACAAAATGATAGTTAAATTGACAATATTCAACTGATTTCGGGTCAAAATAGAATGTGTTTTCATATACCAAATGCTGACACATCATGTTGCAAAAGCAACAGACAGATCATACATTCGAAGGGTCACAAAATAGCGAAATAAAATTTCGGTTCTGTTAAAAACACCTGCTGCATACAGTATTCAAATGTGGCAGTAATAGCACATTGAGAATGTCATAAAATCAATGTAGGTACAGCAAATAAAGAATCAGATTATACTAGGCAGTGCATGCTTGACTATTTAATGAACGCATGTAAATTTACACCGTCATGTCAAACTAAGAAAGAATACTAATAAAGCTTGATTTAGAAATATTTTCAGTAACTTATTCAAGTATTTTTGGAATACTTAATATACTTATTTATTTTCTTGTCAAGTGAACTTTAATGCTAATTTCCTGAATTACCGTATCCCAAGAATAATCCGAGTTTCTCTGATCACAACATTGCTTGTTCACCAACAACCAGGATAATTTTATATGCATGAAATCACACATTTCATGAGTACAGATCAACACTACATAGCACGTCAAAACACGAACACGTCATGAACGCGACTGCCCTACCGAAACATAAATCTGTCCCGAAAGACACTTTAGGACGCCTGGACAAGAGTGCCCAAACCGGCACTGACCAGGTAATACCGGGACGTCTCTCTTAACACATTGCGTGCACACCGTCTAAAAAAAGGCTAGGAGGTATTAATACGGAATCGTGGGTCTACTGCGGTATCTATTTCCCAAAATTTCTTTCGTAAGTCTGGGTCGGATTTGAGTAGACCTTGGATTATGAGTTAATTGAGTAGCTTTGATGCCACTCTTCTCTGCTGTATGAAACTCAGCACCGATTGCTCGTCAGCGTCAACCAGCGGGATCCTTCAATAAGAAACGGAGGGATGGATCATCATTATTGATCAGGTGACTCGCAGACTCAGTGACACACTGAATTCATTACGCGATTCAGTTACATGTCACGAACCTCTCGACTGACCCTTATCTAATGATTATGCAATGAACAATCATGTCCTTACATGTAATACATTGAGGGAAGAAGCATTTTGTCTTCACACGAATCATCACGTGGATATTGCGTGCTTCGTAATTACCCATAATTTGAGTTGGCAATTTTGATGCACTACCTCCGCAATCCAATCAATCGTCCTTCCTCGCAGTTTTGGAAGATACAATGTTTTCTGATGAAAGCAATTTTCGTTTATAAATCTGAAGCTCTGAAGTAGAAAATCATTCTATACGAGCATCGTCCGCATTCGGTTACACGAGATCTTCATGCATTATTCTTTATAATGGTGTGAACAGCAATGTACTTTGTATATACGGCACAATCCACTGAAATCTATTCATTATTCAATTCGTTAATAATAAGGAAGTTACATTTTACATTAATGTGTTAAAAATGGATTAACTTTAACTTATGTTACACTTTTCAAAATAACTGAGAAGCGGAGATAACTATTATAGTAATCGTAAACTATAATGGTCTCTTATAAAGGAATTTAATTAACGAAACTGATCTTAAAATGAACGATGAATTTTGCCTAACATTGACGATATGTAATTGTATAAGCCCAGGAAAAATTCAGATGGAGGAGAGGATGCTATTTTACATTCACAAACTTCAAGTGGAAAACCTTGGATTGTTTACTAGTCAATTATTGGCCAGCTTCAAGATTGATTATTGCCTTCAACCGCATCGCATGGATGTTCAAGTAATGAGAACGGTTCCCAGTGTCAATTATCCATCAGTATAGGAATTTTCTTGTCTAGGTATCAATTTCAATGAAATGTAAAATCCTGCACAATGTGCCAATGATGATCATAGCACGAAACTGTTACTACTCCTTTGGTTGTGCGTATCCCATCATGAATAATAGTGTCACTTTAAGAGCTTGGATTGTTGCAACACAGATTCAAAATCCTGCACAACTTTTGTTGACACAAATTCATTTTTGTAGTTTGAACTGTCTTACCTGGTGCTTAAATCATATTTAGACTTGTTTGTCGAACTATGAGGTATTATATTTATTTTTAATTTTTTATAGTACAACATTTGTGCGCATTCGTCGTACACGTTCGTAGCACAACGAGCGTGGCTAATTTTCTTGTTTCACTTTATCAAATCAATCATCTTCCAATTCTTAGATTATCACTTTCGTATCATATCGTTTAGTTCAATCATTAAATCAGTGATTTCCATGGAAGCTTTGTTTCGTATAGAAGATATGTTTCTTGTATTTCTGTTTTCTGTTTTTTCCGTAATCGGTCAGTGTTGTCATCGCTGCACCCAGATATTCCTCCACCGGCTATAATAGCCACTAGATAAATCAATTCCTTCAATTATCATGAATACTCGCTTTTCAAACCGTACAGCTATACTATTACGGTAGATATTTTCAGTCATGTTACATTCATTTTTGAACACGTCTTCATGGAGAACGGGGATGTTGATAGCCTTCCCTCTCGAATTCCGTAATTAATAATATAATGTGCGATGTATAAAGCAACCTACGGTACCTAATGTAGCAGAACGATATGTTGCGAAGTTTCAAAGTCATTTGTGACTAGGCGAAATTTTGGTTTTTCATTTGTTTGAATTCGTCTTTAAAAAAGCAGGGAATGAAAATTTCATTTCTAGATAAATTTGATTGAATCAGTTTCATTTGATAAATAGTATTTATATTGAGACTGCTGAAAGGATCTATGTTGCATCAAAATGTTGAATTTTTTAATCAAATTGATCAAGAATCTGTTGCACAAAAGTGAAAATGATTACATAATCATTATCGATATCCCTATATCCTCTGCAATGATCACATTTATTCCGAATAGACCCTTCCCTAAAACGATGTGTAACGAATTGTTGAAAAACTCGTTCAACATAATCACTACGTGCACCAACGAAAATTTATCGACAAAGTTTAGATTGAACAACTTAATGCCATTTTTGTTGTCAGTTGTACCTTATCCCGATTCACCTTCCTATTTTTTAGTCCTTCGTGATTCCATTTACTGCATGATAGCTTGATAACAGATTTCCACATTCGTCTCATTTCTAGCTTATGCTATATTCGTAAAATAAGGAGATTTTTCAGTGAAACTATCTGATACTTGACCTTCTATGCAGTCAGCTTTGACTAGTATTCATATGTTAATTGAAATACCAAGAAGCCATCTGAATTTAGCGAAGTTATGAAGTCAAACTATTTTGATTTTTACAGGATGCCTTTTTGCCATCCTCCAAGCTAAAATCCAATTGAATGCAATGTTGTTCATTTTTTTACCAGACACCCTGTATATCATTTTAAAATTCACCACATTATTGGATAATGCGGGTAGGAACGTCAATCGATTTCATCGAATGTCATCGGATGAGGTTTATTTTGTTTTTCGTTTCAATATGTTAGGATTTTGATCATCATAAAGACAAGCTCCGTGTCATATATCTATATTGATTGTCTAACACATATATATTCACATGTCTATACATCGTTTGTCAAACCTGTTTGCACTGTTTTGGAGGTTGACCTATATTCTCTGTGCGAACAAATTCGTGCAACAGTCATGCAGAGACAAATGCCTGTATGATAGAAGTCAATCTAATGTTTCCTTGATTCTGTTGTTAAAGCTCAATGAAATCGATGGTTTGAATTCTAGAAGATTTCTGGCAACCAAATTTTATTAATGCTCGATGAAAATGCTCTTAAACGGTATTAAGGAGTAATTATGGCTAATCAAGGAATAAATCAGGTTAGTGTACTTAAAAGATAATAATACAAAATAATAAATGTATGTATATATTTTCTAAAAAGAAAACAAAGTTTCTTGTATTGATCGAACATGTTTCAAAATGTTAACATTCCATCTTCAGCGGTAAAATCTGAATACAATGACAATGGGAGTTTTTATACAAAATGCAGAAAATTCACAAATGAGTGATAAAAAGAGTTTAAGTCAACAGTAGCTGTCTGACCATGGTACTGACCTAGATATTGCATTCTGAAATTACAATTTCAAGTACAGTTGTACTGAGCTGTTTCTTTCATTAGAGGGATAACCTGCATTGTTCTTTAGGACAATAGATTCCAGAAACAAATGATTTCTAGATTTGCCAATAATCGAGAATTTTTCATATATATACAGATTGTTTCATAAAAAACGGATCACCCTTAAACATCGCCTTAACTTCAACTTTGTCTAACTCCGCCAAACTTGAACGAATTTCTCTGAAATTTGGAAGGTATGTCAGTTGTGCTTACTAATATCATTGTTGGAAATTTCAAGCATGAATATTGAGTTGTTTTCCTGTTATAGATAAAAAAAGGAGTAGATAATTTGATCTTCATTTAGCAATGTTACACAAAATCATACCTCACTCTTATAAAATTACATTTGTTTCCTTTGTTATGTAATATGTTGTTCTACAAGCCAAAAGCTATCAAGCAAAACAAAAATAAAGAAAATCGGTCAATCAGAGCCAGTATAGCACCATTATTCATCAACAATAATGTAACTGCTACATGTGATTAACTGGACTTCATGTTCCATAGCTTCCTGACTTCGTTGCGGTGGTGTTGGCAGCACTCCTGATTGCTTTCAGCCAGAAATCTATCTCTTACCGGTTGAAAACAATACAAGGCACAAATGAACAATAACGAGATCGCATTCACAAAAGGCAAAGTGTCAGGGTTTTCTTTGCGAGCTACAAGCAAGCGACTAAATGTCCTCTACACAAATGTGCATCGATGGCATAATGATGATTTTCGACTCTGTCGTAAAGAGGGCTCTGGCCGTCCACGCAAAACATCCAAACGTAGAGACCGCATAATTTTGAGATTTGTTAAAGTTGATCCAAGTCTCTCGTTAACTGAGATGGCTGCACTATACTCGTCTATTTCTAAGTCCACTATTCGTAGAAGACTTCACATACAGCAAGGAACCATGAATTCTGAACGCTATATGAAGATCAACTTGGTGATCCATCGACTTGGTTATTTGTGGATGATAATGCTACGTGTCACAGGAGTAGTAGAGTCAACTTATGCAAGTCTCAATTAGGGCTTAGGACATTATCTTGGCCAGCTCGTTCTCCTGATCTGAATCCCATAGAAAATGTATGGAGTATTCTAAAACGTAACGTTCGTCGTTCACTGCTACCTACAGATGGCGTATCACAACTTACGTCACTGTTAAAAAGAGAGTGGAGAAAGTTAGATCAGTCAAAAATCAACGATATCATCGAATCAATGCCTAGACGAATTGGTAATGTCATTGACAAAAAGGGTAAGGTCACAAAATATTAGCTTCTTAAAAACCGTTACTGTATCATAGCTTATCAGATTATATAAGGACATTTAAATATATTAGGGACATGAAATAACATGAAAAATGCTTTCTGTATCATACTTATGTTTTGTTTAGTCAAATTCTAGGATGATCCACTTTTTATGAAACGGACTGTATATATATATATATATATATATATATATATATATATATATATATATATATATATATATACAATAGTTACTAATGTTGGTCCTAAAAAAGACCGATAGGCGTTCACGCATGCGAAAAACAGATCGAGGTTGGCAAAGTAGATTTCATTTATCACATCTAGATTTTGACCTGCATTATTGCCTTAGACTCACGTGCATTAGCACTGGAGTCACTTGACGATATTTTAGTCACGTCTGATCTAAGGGCAATCACATGAATCATTGTAGAGCTGGATAACCTCTCGCAACATTTCGCTTGTGCAATTTGTTTATGACGAATTTTCAACAGCGTTATATAACCATATGAACTGTTGACTATCTTATATTAATCGCTTCACCCTTATTCTTTGCATTACGTCTATTTACATACACATTCTGTCTAGCAATTATTTTCTTCATACTTAGTATTAATTCTGCAGATCATTTCATTATAGCTTCCTTTCATATCTATGTTTTTCTATCAGTCAAAGAATCAATTACAAAATTGCTTTCGTCTTTTACCTATCGGAACAGTGTCCCTAAATCCATTGTAAAGAGGCAGAAAGCAAAAAAATGCATACACAAAACAGATGCTTAAAACCGACTTATGATAAACATAAACTTTTGATAATACAGTCCGTGTTAAAAAGTAAAGTTTTGATCATTGATTCCACAGGGATGCAATCAATCCCCTAGAAAGACACCATACCCGATGCTAGATAATTACTTAGCTTTGGCACAGCCATGTATAATATAGGTTACTGTCGACCGATTGAAGGCGTGGGACGTCGAATATTCCCATCTTGGGAGATCGAAGGGCCATCTGAATATACTTTTTAACTTCATTATCTTCTGAGCCAAGTATAACCTTGCCCAATATTTAGATCAAATTTTATCCAAATTATCACATATATCTCCTTTCGAAATAATGTCGATTTACTAAAGAGTTATAATGCGGATACAACTTTCCTGATAGCTGTAATCTGGCCAGCTTTGGCGTTATCAGTTTGTTTGCAAGTGTACCTCTAAATGAGGCAATTGACTTGGCATGCAAAATGGTTCATAGTTCTTATATTAACAAACTTCCATCTTGCAAAGTGTCCTTAAAGAGACTTCATCAGTTCGACTACGGATACAATTTTAATTCTAAGATATTCCAAAACTGCCAATGGGATGCATTGGCAACTCGTTAGCGCCCAACCTATGCAATTTGAACTGGAAGGACTATTCTGGGACCTTCCTAGATTGTCGCGATGCGTGTCCTATGATATGTGAATGCCTCAAGAACATAGTCCAGATTGTAAACATTTGAAGTTATGTCACCCCTAACCATGGATGCTTTGCAGATATTACGAAAGTATGATAGATAAACGGACCCGATTCCACAATGTGCATATAATTATAAGTCGGTGTGGCAACAAGCATTTGAAGCGCACTTACAAGGTTGTTGCCGATTCTCAGAGGTAACTATCCGTTAAGTTGCCATTTTTGCATCAGTTTCCATTTATTTCAGGTTTTTAGTAAATCAATAAATTTCAATTCAGGCATTCTTGTTTTATACTGTTAGTCGATTTGCTGATCAAAGAAAATCAGATTATCAGATAATCTATAATGAGTCTCGATTAATGCATTCCTGTTTTGGATAGTTATTCTATACTGATCAACTACAGGCGAAGGAACAGGCGTCATAACTGACGTCACTATTAGTCCGGGAGCTAGCGTGAAGTTGTGCAGGGAACGAGTTAGTACATAAAACTTTCACATAGCATAGTACACCTCTAACCTACTGCAAAACTTCGCGTCTGCCGGATCAGGTCATTTGCTTTTAAGAAATAGAGAGGATAACAAAATCCTATGTATTTCCAGTGGTAGTATTGTGACATTTAAGGTGTTGACTCCATTTTTTCGAATTTTTGCTCATAAAAGTTACACAAATTGGTATTTTGTTGAACTGGTTATTATAGAAATCATCTACAGATCATGATCTTTCAAATGAGTTATCATTCAGTGACAGAGGATGAAGTAAAGTGTACAAACAGACACTTTTCGTTGGTGTAACTGCAAATTTTAACATAGAAATTTCAGGAAAATTGTTGATGTACTTTAACGAAAAGTGTCTGTTTGTACACTTTACTTCATCCTCTGTCACTGAATGATAACTCATTTGAAAGATCATGATCTGTAGATGATTTCTATAATAACCAGTTCAACAAAATACCAATTTGTGTAACTTTTATGAGCAAAAATTCGAAAAAATGGAGTCAACACCTTAAATGTCACAATACTACCACTGGAAATACATAGGATTTTGTTATCCTCTCTATTTCTTAAAAGCAAATGATCTGATCCGGCAGACGCGAAGTTTTGCAGTAGGTTAGAGGTGTACTATGCTATGTGAAAGTTTTATGTACTAACTCGTTCCCTGCACAACTTCACGCTAGCTCCCGGACTATATGTGCGTTCATCAGCGTTCATTTAGCAACAACTCGGATTTGTTCAGGGAATCGAGCAAAAACGCATGCACGATGAAATAAAACCAACATGCAAGTGTAAATGTCATAACATGGAAGTAGTCTTCCCGTGGCAAAATCAAGTCCAAAATGAGGAGCAATGAGTCATCATGCTGACTCAGCCCCCCCTCTGGCGAGAGGAAGGAGAAAGCCAAGGATGTGATGGAAGGATGGGTCCGAGAGGAGGAAACTGTTCCCTACCCCCCCCCCCCTCTGAAAGGAAGGTAGGAGTTTTCCAGCAAGGGGTGGAATCTCGGAAGGGAGAAGGGTAGGAATATGGGAAGGATAGAGTGAGGAAAGGGTGGGTTTTGGTGGTTTTTGGGATGAGAAAAGTCGGAAATCGTCATGAAGGAGGGTTCGGATGGAAAATTGGAGGTCAGATTCGGAATCTACGTGAAATGTTGGGTTGGGAAGGAAGGCAGGAGGAGTTTTCCTGAGAGGCAAGGGGTGTGGAACGTCAGAGTTGGAAAAGGGTGGGTGTTGATGGTTTTGGGATGAGAAAAGTCGTTTTTCGGCATGAAGGAGGCCTCGGATTGGAAAAAACGGAGGCCAGATTCGGAATCTACGTGAAATTTTGGGTTAGGAAGGATGTTTCCAGCGAAATCGGAGAGAAAAAATTTAGAAGACGTCCCCCCCCCTCCTGTCAGACTTCCAACTTTGGTGCTAGAGATAGTAGAAAGTCGTGCAATAGCTCATTTGAAAGCTAAGAATGAGAAAAATGCAGTGGAAAGCTCAATTTGGTCCTATTTCTCTGGGTTTAGGGAGGAAAATGGCAGGAAAACGTCAGAGTTGGAAAAGTCAGGTTTTGGATGTTTTGGGATGAGAAAAGTCGTTTTTCGACATGAAGGAGGTCTCGGATGGGAAAACGGAGTGCAAATTCGGACGTTTTGGCCAATTTTGGGTCTTTTCAGCTTGGCTCCTGGTCATCGTAGAGGGTCGAGGGATGTCATAAATTAAAGGGGAGAGCGAGAAAACTTGGCTATCTAAATTTGGAGTCAATCGGAGCACTAGAACCGGAGATAGACGGTTTAAAGTTTTTGGATGATGGATCTTACGTCATCAGCTGATCGCCACAAACTATATAAGTGGAAACTCTGCTTGTGGAAATCAGTTCTCCTCCCGACTGGGTTGGGGTAGGTGAACTCCGGAGCTCTGATGATAGCATTGGAAATCTCCGAAAAACGGGTGTCTGTAAGAAACCGACTTAGAAAATTTCATTGCTGATATCAGCTAAGGTGTCAGACTTAAAGGTTCGCCAGGAGATGGCCTTCATCTCCAGGCCATAAGAGATTCCAAAACTTTAAAGGCTTGTAACTTTGCTTCTACAAGTTCGTTTGACTTGATTCAAAAAAAAACTTGATCCCAAAAAAGGCGACTTTTCACTGAAAGCGAGCAAGACACGGAGAGTTTTGCTGTAATATTCCACTGACAGGGTGTTCCTTCGGGACGGCGGATGATGCCGTAGTGATAAGTGTGGCAAGGGAGTGTGTCATATTTTAGACCGAAACCTCTGGGGCAACCCATGTTGGGCATTTGATACAGTTCTTAACGTAGCACTTTGAACGCCAATCGGTTGAGTCTTAGCTATCTTGTCATGGGTGGCATCTAAACATCTCCATTGCAAAACGCTTGTGAATCACTGCTTGCTATCCCTCTCTACGGCTTGCTATCAAGCTGATCAAAGCAACGACTTGGGATGTTTCCTCTTGCAAATAACTCCACCGGTTTTTATATCAAAATCGGGGCCCGGATACCAACACAGTGACATGACGCACGCTCTGTCCGCCCGAGGTTGGATTTGTGGGTCGAGGCCTTGGAGCTGGCATAAGACCCCCTCTGAGTAATGCCTGTAACGGATTCAAGAGCTTAACACCTAAACGGTTGCTGGCTTGCTATCATGCCTTTGTGAAATTTCGTCTAGCCTCAGTAACTCAGGGTTGGCAACGTCAATCGTTTGTCATTGTAACTTGGTAAAAATGAGACGGTTACTGCAGGCATTGACGTCAAACCTTTTCGCGTCATAGGGTAACCCGTCTTTGTGTCGGGAGTTGGTAACTGAAAGCACGGTGACTGCCGATGCCCATACATGGTAAAACCGCTGTTGTCATGTCAAATGCATGGCCAAATAAGGAAGGTCTGAATCATGGCATTGTGTCAGAGGGGTATATAAACCGCCGACTCTCATTTAATTTCATTTCAATCATGCAGACGCCGAACACTCTAGTCAGCTCTCCTGACAAGCCTCGGTTGAAGCCGAGAAATTTATTTCAAGAATTTCAGCGGGCTGAAGAGCGAGAAAAGATTTTTAACAATCTTGCTCGTATAGGCGCATCTGATTGCGGCGATGATGATGATAGGACTCAGTGGGGCTATATACCACCCCCAAGTAGTCAGTTAGTAGCAGAATCGGTCTAAAGTAAGGTGGCTCATTACGATCCCGAGAACGTCCCATGAGCCCTCTTAAGGGCTACCTTCTAATGCAGCTAAAGCGGTCCCAAGCCCGCCACATATCTTCGGATATGGAATGCAGAGGGGAAGAATAAATGATGAATGGAATGAAATGGGAGGACACCCTTGCACCACATGCAGCACACCAGACTTCTCTCTTTAGTAGTGAACAAGCTCTTGTGAACGTAGTCAGAAAGTGTATCAAGTTGTACAAAAGTTTTTACTGCCACACAGTTTGATAAAGTGATAATGTAGTCTTCATCTAAATTAGAATCATTCTGATTGGTTGTTGAGGAATTCATTGTTGAAAAATATATAAAAGTCAGAAAATTGAAACACTTCTCATTCTCATCTATCTCATGATGGAAGGTAAATCTCCTGCCTTAGAGATCTTTAACAAAATATTTGAAGTCATTGACGAGTGGGATGAAGACAAGTGTGAACAAGGGGAGGAGTCCCGCAAGAAAGTCGTCATTGAAAAAGTTGTGTGGACTAATGGTGAATTCACGCCAAAAGCGACGCGTGTTAGAAACGTGCCCGACGCTCCAAAACGGCCAAGGTGTTATAAAGTGTACAGTGACTTAGAGGTTATTCCGCTTGACTTTTCCTCGCTGTACAGTATATGTGATTCAATTATAAATAAACCTACATACTGCATGTCTTTGTTTTGCAATGTATTTATCTTGAAATGGAAATAAATGGAGGAATTTAGATATGGGGTTACTTAACACATTCACTATCGGTCTACTTTTCTATCAAAAGGTATCACACCATTAGAGAGGATAGAAAATGATTTTGTATACGTGTGGTATAAGAGTGACAAGCAGAACTCATGGCTCATTCTCAGATAACGTTGCTTCAATTGATTCACCTAAAATCATGTTTTATATGTTGAATGATTTCTAGTAACTGTGTTAAGTGTCTAGATGATAGGATATCTTATGCTAACAATAGCTCCCAATCGACACTATGCTTGCTCGATGATCCTTTCGAAGCCATGCAGTTTATATGAAGGAAAAAACAACACTGTCATGATACACATTTATTGAAAAGAAATAAAAGCAATACGTTTTGTAATAAGACGGTACATGACGTCTACTAAGTCAAACTCTTCTTGATTGCGGGGCTGACTAGAAGGAGAGAAGAGGTCTAGCCAGCTCCGGAGAGTCTCAACACACCGCTCCATCATAACGTCCTTTGGAGACACACTCAGGAAGGCAGCCCTGATTGTATCACTACTGTCCTCTTCATCGTCGGAAATGATGATGATTTCCTCATCCAACTGAAGCGGCTCGACCTCACCATCGTAAATGGTTTTCACTTGCCTCTTGCGTGGGGCATTGGGCATGAGTAGGGCATAGGTGTTCGGTGGTGTATCCATTTTAATGATATTATGATGAGATGGTCATTGCACCGCACTTATATAGATTCTCTCTCCCTGCTTCGCGCTCTCTCATTGGACGACAGCCATTTATCAATCACAATGCATCACTCTCATGTATAAAGAAGAGTGTCTTGCATTTCACTATCATAGTCATGTCCGACACAGAGGAAACATTCACACCTCTTGCTAGCTCAACTCCTACGAAGAAGGAAGTTGAGAGAAAGTTTCAACAAAAAGAGGAAGAGGAAGAGAGACAAATGATTGAAGGCTGCAAGCAGCTCACTCTACAAACGGTTGAGAGTGAGCCTTTCATAAACGAGGCTGACTTTCAGGAGTGAAAAGCCTTGATGAGACCAGAGAATGCCCCAAACGGTCTTTATGAGACCACGGCCTTAACGGCCACCTAATCAAGAAAGAAAAGACGTTGACTGCGCCACACGCAACATTAGTGATTTGATGTTATCTGACGAAAATGAAGTGTTAAGACAGTACGACCACCAATGAATTGAATAGGATTACCACTGTCATCATAGATACCAAATTTGCAATGGGATAATCGTGATACATTGACTGGAATGTATACCTTGTTCAGGAACTCCCTGTGCATGGTCACACCAAAGTCGCCACTGTCAATAGGAATATATCTTAAAAGGGGAACCATTTGACCACCGACTTGTGTTGAATGGATAAAGTTAGTGTAAATGTAAAAGTGATTGATATTCATATCGAGCAAGGATGTTGAGCCACAGTACTTCTCGTCGTAGAATATGTCACGTTTGAATCCTAAAATCTTTGTTAACTCTTTTGAAATGTGAATGACCGTTTTACCATGTACACTGATACAGAATATATTTTCTTTAGGATCATAGTCAAAATGATATGAGTGTATATTTGATACACCCTTGTTCAAGTATGTACAAACATCATAGCCATTGCTATAATGCTTTGGAGGTATCGGTAACTTTTCATTTGGCTTCCATGTAAGACTGGGACGTAAAACAGGGTCTGTGCGTTTAAAATAAAGGACCATTCGGCAATCGGATTGCTGTTCAGATGTTGTTTTCACATTCCCCCATTCATGGTATGACCATAAGACGTCTGTTTTTAAAGAGAGCAAATCGCAAAATTTAGAATTGATGTGAACAAATCCAATGTGTGAACGCTCATAATCATTTCGGAAATCAATCCTTGCTTTATTGTGTACTCGAGTGATGGACATAGATAATCAATTTATTTCATTTACCTGTTTGATCAATCAAAAAATCTCTCTTCTCAGCACGAAATTCTTTATTGCCCGATATTTCGCCAACCAGTTCGGTAGGCATCCTCAGAGGCAGTGGCTATCATTAACATTGAACACTTTTAAGAGAAGATAAGAACAATAGAAATAATCATTAAGACAAAAAGACAAAAAGGAAGTCACCGTAGATAATCACTGGCGCTGAGTGGAGCTTCACGCTCAAACCACGTCCTCGTAGCAAGCAGGAATAGGTTCCGTTCGATTAACACAATTGTTACTCGCTTGAATGTGCCAGCTTTCTAAAAATAGCCTCTCTCGATAGCGAGATTCCTGCACAATAACCTGGGAATTCCACCAGTCAATGCGATGACTCTCTTCATACGCATGCGATGCAATGGCTGACTTTTCAATTTGTAGATTTCTCCACGCTGCTTCGTGCTGTTTTATTCTTGTGATCAATGCATTGTTCGTCTGGCCAATATAGTGTTTATCACAGTCGGCACAGTTGATCTTGTAAACAACGCCTTTCTTTTTATCTTCTGGAGGGCGGTCTTTTGGAACATTTAAAATGTCTGAAAGTCTTGTAGGAGGTCGAAAGAACAACTTAAAATTAAAGTCGTTTGCATCGCATGCGTATGAAGAGAGTCATCGCATTGACTGGTGGAATTCCCAGGTTATTGTGCAGGAATCTCGCTATCGAGAGAGGCTATTTTTAGAAAGCTGGCACATTCAAGCGAGTAACAATTGTGTTAATCGAACGGAACCTATTCCTGCTTGCTACGAGGACGTGGTTTGAGCGTGGAGCTCCACTCAGCGCCAGTGATTATCTACGGTGACTTCCTTTTTGTCTTTTTGTCTTAATGATTATTTCTATTGTTCTTATCTTCTCTTAAAAGTGTTCAATGTTAATGATAGCCACTGCCTCTGAGGATGCCTACCGAACTGCTTGGAGAAATATCGGGCAATAAAGAATTTCGTGCTGAGAACAGAGATTTTTTGCGAGGACGTGGTTAGAGCGTGGAGCTCCACTCAGCGCCAGTGATTATCTACGGTGACTTCCTTTTTGTCTTTTTGTCTTAATGATTATTTCTATTGTTCTTATCTTCTCTTAAAAGTGTTCAATGTTAATGATAGCCACTGCCTCTGAGGATGCCTACCGAACTGGTTGGCGAAATATCGGGCAATAAAGAATTTCGTGCTGAGAACAGAGATTTTTTGATAATGGAACCGGCACACAGCCCTTCAATTTTCTTATTTATGCAGTTTTGAAGAAATTACAACG
Organism: Prostheceraeus crozeri; assembly: GCA_907163375.1. Taxonomy (NCBI): domain Eukaryota; kingdom Metazoa; phylum Platyhelminthes; order Polycladida; family Euryleptidae; genus Prostheceraeus; species Prostheceraeus crozeri. The sequence goes on from CAJQUW010014991.1 coordinate 1,283,033, forward strand.
GAATTGACTGATCATGATATCAAAGCAGAAGGAAATGATATCATTTTACAGATAGTCCGTGTCATGACAGCCTTGGAGAGGTAATATTTGTTAAATTCACAACTCGATGACCTGCAGTTGCTTTCATGCTTGACCTCATGAGAATCTTCGTAAGCGAGATCATATCATAAGCAACTGCGCCACTGGTAGAGCAAAATAAGAGAATCAAGGACAATGACTTCAATCAAATTTGAAAGATATAAATGGGTCCACAGCGTATTCAGATTCAAGAAATGAAACATGAATTTAGTGAATCATGAAATCATGCAAGTGAAAAATTAAACAAAACTTGAAATCTCAACCAAGAAAGCACGAATAATATCGCGACTTTTACATGAAGACCTCGGTTCGTGAAATTCTCTTGATAATCAGCTTAATTTCCACTTGGTTAGGATGCTTATTAGCAAATATTCATTCCTTTTGATGTCCAACTGGTTTACACTGCTTATAAAGATTAATCAGTAATGGGAAGAAGACCGTTCCAGGCCAAGACAAATTCAGAAAAATTGGTATTTTTAAAAACGACAGAAATTCATGAATTTTAACCCTTTTCAGGTTTTTACGACCTAAATTCATAA